>OZ038484.1:74610050-74612550 GCA_964036315.1 Acanthosepion esculentum
TGTCACCGTATCAAGGGCCGCACTATATATATATATATATATATATATATATATATATATATATATATGTATTTAGGCAGCAATCCTTCTTTCAAGCACATTTCATTAAAAACGACTGACAAGGTGCTTTTATTAATTTTTTATATAATTTCTCGTGCGATCTAATAAAGTTTTTCTTTTCAGAGGATAAATTATATAAAAATTATCTGAATGTTCTTTTCCGAGCGCTTTCGGCTATACATTTAGCCATTATCAAGGATTATATTTCAACTGTTAGAATTAGAAATAGTTTGTGTGCGTTTTATAAAGTGATTCATTTTTTTGTTTCAAAACACGGTCAAGATATTATGTCCATGTTCAAAGTTAATATTATTAAGGGTTGGTTTGTTTAATTTTATAAGTAAGGCTTCCATTATTTTTAGCCTTTTTTTGCAAGTGGATGATGCTATTATATTAGTGTTGTCGACAAGTATATTCCGAATAGTGTCCGGTAGGTCTCCATGAATATATATATAATAAACCATGCTGCTAACTTAAAAATAGATAGAGACAATATGCAAAAAAAACAGTAATATGAAAGAAAAGATAGTAAAAAAAAATACAGTTTTTAATGCAAGGCAAGACTGAACATTACTAGATGAAAGATTCTATGTTTAGTGTTAGAGTACAGAAACATGCACTCAAATGAAAAAAATAGTCCAGTCAAAATATAGGAAGTTCTTCTCCAAAATATACTTGTAAAATCTTTTTAATCTGATGTAGTATTTCATATACAAATGGTATTTTCTGTCTACCTAGATGTATCTTTTACAATTGTTTGTGAAATCCAGAGAAATTTTTTGTGCAACATCATAAACAATGCAGTGACAATAATTCTAAAAATAAAAGTCCGTTTACTTTAATAACTCCAACAATCTTAGTCTCCTTGGTTTGCTCTCTTATTTATTTTTTGTTATTCAAAAGTTTTACCTCTGAAAGAAGTAAGGCTTGTCTGAGACAAATTCAATTTTTTGTGTCTGTGAATAGAACTTTTTGATTTTGTAGGCTGCTTGACAGAAAAAAAAATCTTAATCTTGCTTTGAAAAAAAATGAAGCTCAAGTCTTTGCTTGCTCAGATTAATTTCTTAAAATACTGATCAATAGAGCATTTAAAAGAAAACCAATATATTATAGCCGTGATCATAATTTTGGATTTTAATAATCTTATTATTGGGTTTATTATTCATGTGATATGATACAGTAAAACAAAATTGTCATTAGAATATTTATTAAAGACATGTAATGTGTTTTTGAAAGTTATTTCTCAAATGTTTTAAAGAAACAATGTCTGCATGCAGGTAATAACCTAGAGTTCTTTCTAGACAAAAGAATGTGTAGATGACAAGTAAAAGATAATATGAAACTTTGAAGTGAATCATTATTAAACTACCAGAGAAATAAATTTGTTTGAATAACAATGTAAAGTGGTCTATTTTATCGCTGTTTGCTTTCGTCCCATTTTGAAATATTACAAAAAAATCTACTTGAAGCATCATTTCATTGATGTTGAGCATTCATCTCACTTCTTCTGTATTCTTTATATGGCCTTTTGACTAAAAGTTTAGCTAACAATTTTCAAATTTGATTGGACTTACCATTTATTTTATTATAAAATTCTTTCATTATAATATGGTCAATCTGAAAAATTTATCTTGTTAACAAATACATTGACATGTTGACATATAACATTCTATATAATTATAACAATAATTTTGATTCTTCTTTGCATTTGGTAAAAAGTGTTTGTTTATCAACACAGATGGCATTTCATATTTTAAGAAACAGAATCATTAGTAAAGATGGTTTTAGTTCTGGTCTAAATTCAAACATCTGAGTAAATCTGTGGTAAGATTACCTACAAACATAGCACCTGAGATGGAACCTTATTTCTCTTCAGTAAAAATAGTCACATGAAGTGAATGCAAAAGCTTAAGAATCAGGTGATGCTAAAACTAACGAATTTGAAGATTTTCATGTAGAATTAGCAATAGCATGTGGGTGAAAAGGATTACTTTGTTTTTCTGTGGAGAAGGAGAGGGACAGTTTCTTTTCAGTAAATGAAGGATTGTGAAGCATAAATGAAACATAATAAAGTCATTAACTTTATGAATTAAAAACAAATAATTAATGAAATTTATGAATTTGACAGATGTCTCAAATGAACAACTAAACACAGACGTGTCACCAATATTCTAAAAATGGATGACATGCAAAGAAATACTACCAGAAAAAAAACCTGTTGTTGAGTACAAACATTTTGCAAGTCTTTGCAGTACTATGAGAAAAAGAATGGAAGAGAATTTTGCATACATTTTTATTTATTCATTCTGTTAAATGTACAGAAATTATAAACTTGGTACTTTCTATAAATTTGGTAAAAAGTTAATTATCATTCCAGGAATTGTTTGGACAAATGAAGTCATTTTTTATATTGCTTCTGTTGTTATATTTTGATGAATTA
>OZ038484.1:74617550-74770050 GCA_964036315.1 Acanthosepion esculentum
AATTTAGGGAAGAAACTATCCAATGCTCCTGCTGATTTTTGTTCTTGTACCTTTGACCATCACTTATCAATAATGGTGAATATGTTTTTTAGTACATTGCAATATGCTGTTTGCTTTCAATAATATAAATATTTAAAATTAGAAATATGTTTCTCAAAAATGCAAAAGTGGGAATTCCTGGATTATAAACTGATAACAAGTATATTTACTGTTCTTAATAATGATGAATGATACAAGAAGCTAAAACACACTGAGAATTTGACAGTTTCTTTATAAATTTAATCCAATTATATGACAACTGACTCACTGAATAGAGAAATTCACTTTGTCAGTCAAATTTTATAAAACATATTTCAATGAATTCTTACTGCATATATATATATATATATATATATATATATATATATATATATATATATATATATATATATATATATATATATTGGATCTGACGTGCTTGACCGCTCAGCCACATAGGACTTGCAGTCAAACAGTCAATAATGCCTTTTGAACACAAACTTCTCTGCTGATTCTCAAAACATCCATATCTGCTCTGTATCTGTGGTGAACAGCCCCATAGAAGCAAGCAAGCCAGAGTGGCTTGCATCTGGTGCATAGGAAAATAAGGGTCTTACCTTAACATGCGGCACATGATATCAGCAAGTTTGCTCTGTGAAAATGGCATTACTCTCCCGTCTAGCAATTCTAGCAGTATGTTCAGTAATGAGGGTTTTTTGTACAGTTTGGCATGCCTCCACCAATAGGAAGTTGTGTGCTGATTGGTCGAACTGAAGGAGGCTATTTGCCTGGGTAACTGAGTATAAAAGTGAAGAACGCTGATTGGTTGGTTGACCGCAGTGTTGGCCTAATAAAAGAGGGCTGAAGCAGTGAAAACGGGAGGAAGGAACGACGGATATACGTGGTGACATGTTCAGAAAGCAAGGACGCGAAGTGAACCAGCGGTATTTTGATTTGTACAAGTGACATTGTAGCAATACAGACTTATTTAAACTACAGTATCATATCCTAACATAAACAAAGACAATTTATTTTTAAGAAATGAATTAAATCCGACATAATGCTATTTTTAATTTATTTTGTTTAAAAAGTTATTTTTGATGGATACTTATAGTCCTCACCTACCTATCCATCTTTCATAGTAGATGTCAGGCAATTCATCTTGAGCAATGTTGGAGCCCCATCATGCATGAACAGCATGCATCTTCCTATTAGCAGGCATACATCTTCAAGCAGGTCTAGAAGAGTGTTCAAGTAGAGTGTTCTCTGTAGACAGCTTCTGTAAGACATGCTGGCAGAACATATGGACCTACCCGACAGTCACCTACAATTCCAGCCCACACATTAATTGTAAACTGATGCTGGTTTCTAGCCAGTATTGTACCATGGGGATTTTGATTCACCCACAAATGTTGATTGTGTAAATTTGTTATTCCATCTCTTCCAAATATTGCCTCATCCATAAACAAGGCTGAAGAGACAAACAATAGATCAGTTGTGCTATAAACCAGTCGCAAAAGTTTTCCTGTGGTGAGGGATCAGAGGGCAAAAGAGCCAGCACATGTTGCAAATGATATGGATACAGGAGCTGCTCTTGAAGTACCCTCTATGTGGTACTATGAGATGCATGACATGCTTGGTTCACTTGATGTGCGCTGATACCAGAATTGTCTCAGACAGCATGTAGAATGTGTTCTTCATGGTCAGGCGTACGAGCAGAACTCAGTTTTCCTTGATCCATAGTTTGTGGTGTCAAGGATCCTGTCTCAGCAACACGATGATAAACAGCAGCAAAGGTTGGATGATTCAGCTGTCTTCAATCTGCAAACACAATCTGATACAGTTGTGCAGCCTTACATCCATTACCATTCATGTGGCCACAATGTACACAAATGACAAATGTAACCTAGTTTACATCGCAACACAACACCATCTACTGTAAACTTTCTTTAAACAACTCAAAAAACAAAAGATTCATAGACATATGTTTATATGGACTTTTGTCCTTGTTTTGGTGTGAGGAACCCACCCCCAGAGTTCGTAAAAGTATTTTTGATACACCCTGTATATGTGTGTGTGTGTATATATATAAAACCTTGCTGGTAATTGCAATGAGTGGCTCAAAGCTGTTGAAGAAGGATGTAAGTCAGCAGAGGAAAAGAATTTAGCACATGCAGTACTGAAAAGATATTTGAAGATAGGTATTACCAGAAGCTTGGATGACAGCACTGCAAACTGGAAATGCAAGACATGTGGTTGTATTCTACTGTCAAAAGCTGAGTATGTTAATTATCTGAAATCACATGAGAGACAACCTCACTTTGTATTAGCTCCACGACCCGGTGATACTACATGTGTGATCTGCAGGGAAGTATGTAAATTGACATTTGGATTGAAGAGGCATATGGTAATGTACCAGAATGACCTACCACAGTAACATCTGCTTAACCCTGTGAAGACTCTGGAGCACATCTGTCATCTATGCTCTAGGCCTTGTAAATCAGCTGCTGGTTTGAAGAGTCACCTTCGAAGTCATTTGAGAGGAAACAATGATCTAGATTGAATGTAGGTGTTGATGGGCAGGACGGCAGTCATCTGTGAAGATGGGGGGCAATCAAGATATATATATATATTTCACAGTTGTCTCTTGAGCCATGCCTAAAGGAAATTTGGGATTCTATCAAGCAATTGTCCTCAAACAAAGCCCCTGGAAAAGATGCTATTCCCCGTGAAATTTTTAAATATGGTGGGAATCAACTTGATGCTTTTCATAAACGCTGTCTTCATTCAATATGCATTTATACATGACAGGACAAAAACTCTAACTCTGATCATTTCATCAAATGTGGAATTGAATCCTTTCTAATGCAATCACAGTCCAGATGGGCTGGTCATGTCATCAGAATGAGTGATCGGATCCTGAAAATCCACATGTATAGCCAACATTTTCATGGTAAGCGTAATGTAGGCTGTTCTTGGTTACACTTCAAGGACAAACTTAAATACAATTTAATTGCTGCAAACATCCCTATAGAGGAGTTTGAACTTGCTGTTGAATTCCGAGCAAACTGGAGAAACAACTGCCACCAAGGTATAACTAACTTTGAAAAGAATCATCTCAACCATCATCAACCATAAGAATTAACACTAAATCTCAGGTTAATACATCAAATCATATGACAGTCAGCCATTCAGTATGCCCATGGTGTGGATTTGTTTTCAAATCCCATACAGGATTGTTGGTTCATACGAAACATAAACATAAAAACTGAACTGAAAGACACTTATACGTTGAAAATGAGGGGAGAGTCCATCATATGTTATTTTTACTGGATACCCATATTTATTTGACTAAACACTATTTTAAATAGTATATTTATTTTTGTCTACTGGACCAAATATTTGAGAAATCTTACTAAAGAAAAAATATGCATCCTCTGACAGGTTTCAGACCTGTCACCCACTTTGCAGGAAAAACCATCATTAGATCTGATGTGCATTAGTCCAACTTTAGATGAAAATAAATAAACTGTTTAAAATAAACAGACCGCCTACTGAGTATCCATTAAAAATAACATTTAAAGTGATAAAAATCTGTCAGATTAATAAATAAAAATCTATTAGTTCTTTATATAGGTTTGCTCTACGCTTGTATTGAGCTCTTTAGTTAGTTGTTTACTCGTATCGGGGTTTTTTCTTTGGGCCTTGAACCTGTATCTGTGCGATTATTTTCGACAGACTTTCATGTTCCTGGCTCTTTCTTTTTTTAAAACCTTCTTTTCCTTCGTGATTGATTTGGCTGTTGTTAAATCAGGAGTTCGAAGGTTTTTCGACACAAGTATAGTTACCTATATTTATATATATATATATATATATATATATATATAATATCTGGATAAAATGAATGAAACAAAATTGGGTGTTTTTTTTATGAAAGTATTTATTTCTGTGTTTTTGTATATATTTAATATATAAATATATATATAATATATACAAAAACACAGAAATAAATACTTTCATAAAAAAAACACCCAATTTTGTTTCATTCATTTTATCCAGATATTATATACATATCAAGAAAGTATACGTGGCCTCTCATTATGCTATATATATATATATATATATATATATATATATATATAATTGTATTAGATAGAGGTATGATGAAAAACATTTAAAGACAACAAATATTTATTTTTCAGTATAATCTTATCAAAGCACCAAATTCCATGGTGAATATTAGAATGAATATTTTTTTATCAAAATTCAATTAGAGCATAGATTTATTGATGCACTCTAATATATGTAGGCTTATTCATACATATGCATACACACATGCACACACATACACACATGCACACACAAAAGAAATATCTATGATAATTAAATATTCATAAATCTTTATTTTGCTTTTCAAAAAACTACTTATTGATGCTATAATTGGAGAGAGCTATGTTAGAAAGAATTATTTCCTCCCTCCCAATTTATTTCTCCTATTATGGGCATTATTATATCTGTGACATAATAACACCATAAGTCATTGACAGACCAGAATGACTGAAATGAAAAGGAATAACAAACATACTTTGTTCTCAGAGAAACTTTTATAGCCACACTGCAAAACACGGTTTTATGCTTGAAATATATAAAATAAAATAAATTTTTCTTCTCTAATTTATTATTGGAGAAAACATAATTTGAATGAAATTGTTCAGGCATTGATGAAGCAAAAGAATTAACTGGAGGAAGAATAATGTTTTCAGTAATATAGCTTAATTCAAAATATGACATTTTAAAAACATGTTATTCAGTGCAATTAATAAGTAAAATTTTTATCAATTATTGATATTTTAAAAATCTATTACATTTTCCTAAATAAAACATTAAAAAACAACAAAATAAGCCCATATAACAAAATAAAAGAGCCCAAATTATTTGAATCATTTGTTGTGTGGTATCTGATGATCTCTTGTTATTATATTATTATATGCCAACATTGATTGGTAAGGATGATTGATTTGAATAAAAATTAGAATCCATTCTTTTATTTTTTTCTTCCTCTAATTAACAGTAATGATTTTTCATTCATGTTCTTCTTTTGACCAATCTGAAATTAGTTTTAATCATTCAATTATTTTCTTTCTTCAGCCAGTCTTCCTTTTAGCTAATGAAAAACTTTAGAAGACATTTGCCAATTTCTTTGGACAAGCAGCTTCAATGGATTTTTTGTCTCCATTTTCCATTTAAAGTGGATCTATTTTTGATCATCATCTCAAAATTTACATTTCATTGTTGTAACTACTGAATTTTTAGTGGCTGTTAATTTCTATTAGATTTTTACCATGTACTGTTATATTTTAAAAGCTTCCCTATGGGATTATTCTAAGCATCAAATTTAGACTGCTTTTTTAAGTATCTTCAAATGTTGCTTATTTTCTTTTCCCCTAGAAACCTAGTCTTTTAATCAGATTATTAAAACATTTTTAAAATTTTAAAGAAAAGACTTTCAGTCACTTGTGTTTTGCTTCAGAAAAAAAGTGCCAATCACAATATGAATTTAGATTTCAGCCTTTTGCACAACTATTTTGTACAAATTATTTTTGGCAACATATTTGATGCACTTTTGCATATTGTGTACAAGGAAGTGTTGAAAAGCTCTCAGCCCAGTCCATTTCCCCAAATTTGACCCATCATCAAATATCAGAATTTTGCAGAGAATCCTTTCTTGTTTAGGCTGAGAAATTTTTAGCACTCTAGACATGTTTGTACACATTTTCTACAAATATACATTTGTAAAAAATATTTAACAAGTTTGCCACTCAGTATACAAGTGCAAATTTTGAGGTTCATGCCTTTTGTATTTAATGTTTTGTCACCATTTTAGTGGAACATTCCCTAGATTTCTTTTATTATATCACATTTGTATTATACTAACACAGGTATATTTTCCAATAATTTGAATTTTGTTTATCTTTATGCAATCTCTGAAAATATAGATAAGATTCAAATTTGGTACTTAAAAAATATGACTTGAAATGCAGCAAGTACTTTATTCTTCAAGACTTTTAATAATTAACTTCTAAATTGTGAATTTGAGCGTAGTTAGAATTTATTTTACAAATGAGGTAGCAAACATTTTGCATCAGGTGTTTTTGCCAAAATATCTACTCAAATGAGTTATATTGCATGCTTTCACCAATTAATTTCTGCTTTCAATGCTACACTTATTATAATTACTATAAAGATGTATAGATTCACATCGCTTTATCACATCATGTATCACACACTGGGTTAGACTGCAATTTATACATGGTACCATCAAAACAGACAATGACAAAAAATTGAAAAATTAGAAATTCATATACATGTAATTATAACAGTAGGGGTCATCATATCCTTTGCTGCTAAGGATATAAAAAAACAGAACACTGATTCCTTAAATAAAGAAATTCCTGAAATAGATTAAATAATTTAAGTACAAATTTTCATCAAAATTTCTGGAACAATATATTTAAAAAAAAATGTAATGTCACCACTTTTCTACTTGTAAAAATCTATTTTTCTTTACCCACAAGCTGTTAGCAAACTTATCTATTCTTGCTCATCCTTGGCTTTTATGTAATCCCTGTCTATTCTCACCTGTCCCTGGCTTTCATGTCATTGCTATCTATTTTATTCATCTCAGCTTTTTAAAGGCTCTGTATAAAGTCATTGTGCCATATTTAAATCTAATCATCCTTGTCTTCTGTCTTGTCACTGGCATGTCTACATTGTGAACTGGAGGAAAATGTGGCAGATATTGCAAAAGTCTTCTTCAGTGTAATCTTATAATGATGTAGACTTTGTCTAAACATAAAGACAGACATCATTCTCAGAAAAATTGGTAAATCTGCAATGTTACTGGTCCTGACCTGGCACCTTGGCTTCAGTGACTTTCCCACCATTGTAACGTAGCTTCCATGTTCCTTTTCTATAAATACTTTCATGGTAATTGTTCTGATAAACTTTCCTCTATGGTACCTAGACTTTCTGAAGTTAAGCACAGTACTAGATTTGTGGTGAGATCTCATCATTTTATAGCTGAAATGGCTGCTAGATGTAACTGTAAATTCTATGTTAATAGTTTCTTCTATTTTACTTCTCACTTGTGAAACTCTTTTCTGAATTCATGCTTCCCAGTCAACTTTGATCTTCAAAAATTTAAATGCAATATTAATCATTATCTTCTATCTTCTTAATTCTTGTTCTTTTATTGTTCTCTCTCTTTAATAGTGTTTTTTTCTCATATTCTCTAACAGTCAGTAACAAAATTGTGTCTTAGTGGCTTTATTGCCTTACTTGGAATGAAATGATTAAAAAAATCGTTCTTCCAAAAAAAGAAATACTGGTTGTCTATTTGAAATATACAAATTAGTACATGAAGACATTGCATCTGTTTTGAATTTTTTAGCTATAGCTCTGTTCTCAATTCTATGGAAAAATCATATACCTTAAATCTACTTCTTGGTTTATTAATGTCATAGTGAGAATATAATGATGAGATCAAGAATGATTAACTATTATAAATTATATGCATTAGATAACAATATATCAAATAGATTAATAATATTTTCAAGTTGTTCTGCTGTTTTCGTAAGAGCAGGTAACGAAAGTCTAAACTATTAAGTAAAACTGCTAATAATGATAAAAGTAAAATTAGCGAACATTGTAATGCTTTTAAAATTACATGTTTTTGTTGTAATGTATGACAAAGGTTGTTGAGGATGGGGGAAACACCTAACCGATAGCTCTCAACTATGAGGGTAATAGACAGAGAGAGAAAGAGACAGGAGGTAACAAAAATAACACTGCCTCAGAAACCATAGCAACTTAAGGAAAAAAATGACCATGGAGCCAACTTCTCAATACACCATGTCTTGCCAATTGCTGACGACTGGTTTTCCCATTGCTTTTATTGGCATGAGACATCTTACAAAAATCTGGATCTTGACCAGTTGCAGAGAGACCTGTATTTAGACATACCAAGCTGTCCTGCTGCTAAGTGGGGAAACCCAGATGTAACTGGTGTTGACAAATGTCTGCACATGATATGGAGCCTCTTTTGCATCTGTATCAACATGCATTTGCCACACTTTGATTAGTAAATCTGCAATAATTACTGTTACTTCTAATTTCAGTTCTATCTTTGTAGCCTTGCTTGCTTATTTCTATTGCTTTGTTCTATTTTATTCTATTTATAATCTGATGTTTTGAAAATGTGACTCTTGCAAGGTTCGTCTTTCCAACAAACAGCTAATCTCAAAGAATAAAAGGTAACTCTAAAATACATGCTTGAAAAAAATCAATATTTGGTTTTTCTTTTTTTTTTCACTCTTACCACAACTTTATTGTAAAAAAAGATGATGTGAATAAACACTGAAATATTAACAAAATATTTCTTAATTATTTATCATATATTAAGAATGCTTTTATAAAATTTTATACCATATTGTAAATACATTTGTCAGAGTTACCATTTTTTATTTATTAATATTATAAAACAAACAAGATTTTCCAAGAAAAATTTTTTCAACCATTTTTTACATTACTTTGACTAATATTTCTGCTACTATAACAACACCAGCTACTGTTACTTAATGGTTAGCAAACTGGTCATATAATCTATCGATAATCAAATCTTCATTGAGTGTTTTATAAAATTTATACTTGTGCTGGAATTGACAATCTAAGATCTATCACTTCTTTATTTGTCATTACTATTTTCATGGATATGATTAGTTCTACATGTCAAAACAAATTAAACACAGAATGTAGTGTAATAGCTTGAGCAAAAAGGGTCATGGCTAGCATAATCAAAGGGAATTTTCTCCTAATCAGTAATGTAGCACTATGAAATGAAGACAAATATCATATTAATAATCATGTCATGAAGTGTTAATATGGATCTGACTATAGGACCCATATATAAAATGTTCAGTAAGCATCACCTCCACCAAAAATGAAGTATGTGTAAAACATCTGAAAAGAGGTACTTCTTCTCTGCATTTTAAATGCCCAGTAATCAGAAGATTTGCAATAAGGAAACCTTTTTCCTTGTTTGACCTATCTTTCTCTGTTTTAGGGCATTCATTGGCCAGAGCATATAATAAACATACTGCAGTTACCACACTAATATCATTTCAATATACAATTCTGCTTTAGCCATGGAAGGGAGCAAAAGCTAAATTCAATATCCTGCAGTAAGATGAATCAGATCAAGCAGGATATAACTTTTTCTTTTTTATTCTTATCTTTGAAAGGAATTCAGAAACAGGTATGTCTGTATGTCAATTTATTCTTTTATTTCTTTTTTCACGTGCTCTTATTTTTTTTCTAGTGCATTACATTTTTAATTCTTTGTTGTTCCTTTGTTTTCCAAATTGACTTAAATAAACCAGAAACCCCATGAGTATGTTATGTCTTTACAAGTAATCATTATTATTTTATGTACATAAGTACATCAGTAAGTCTGTAACCTAATGAGGTAAAAAGCATTTATTTTACACAACAAATATTTCTTTTTTGTCATAATTTCCTTTCTTGTCAATGCACTTAACTCAGTGGTGAATAATAATCAAACTGATTAAACATTATACTGCAAATGTTTCTGATTTAGTTATAGCAACACATCAGGCTATGGAATTATTGATCCACCCTTGTATTTTCAATGAACAAATTTTGATTTGTAATATATAAATATTGTTTGGATTGCAAATATGGAAAAAAATTGCTGAATACATTGGTCAGTATCCTTAACAATATTTATAATTAAAATAATTTTAATAATACTTAAAATATTATTAAAATTATTTGCAAACATTTCATTTTTTACCAAAGACTTTGATCTTGTGATGTCAGAAATGTGGAAGTGAATTTGTCCAACACTCTACTGCACTGATTTATAGATAAATGTTTATATATCAAATGTTTAAATGAGTTTCAACAAACTTTACACTGATAAGAAATGATCTGGTCTCAAGGTTCTCCAGTACAAAAAATATAAAATCAACAAACTTATGTTTAAATATCAATATAGTTTGTCTCACATGTCCCCTGCTAGCCATGAGATGATCTGCAATAGATATCAAATCCTGTCATAAATCTCTGCTTATAAAGACAAAATGAAGCCTATATATATATATATATGGAGAAGCAGAGAGAATGATAGAGATTTATTCATAAAATGTGCAACTGATTAGAAGAAGTATATCACGAACGATCAAGATATGAACACAATATTCATTATTGAATTTACAGTAGACAGATGGAGAATCCTAACTCTCCCACCAAGTTACATAGATCTTCAAATATACCATTAACCATTACCTTCTAAAAGAATAAGAACCTTACAGTGGGATCCCCTGACGAGTGGGCAGAGCAATTGCTGGAGAGTCAATCTACAAAACTCTAGAGTTGGGATGCTGAAGATAACATCAATCAGCCAAGTGACAAATTTTATATTTGTATTAATCCTATAGATGTAAATAATGCCTGGTCACCCATATCTGAGTATGCCTGTCTTCTATGGTAGATAACTGATCCCTGTTGCAGAATCAACAATCACAAAGCCCACCTATGGTTTATACTGGCAACTATTCTGAGTGAACCTTAGCAATAGTTTCTGGGAGAGAGCATATAATCTGGCATAATCAACAGTTTGAACAAGGCCAGTACACTCAAACTCTTGGTCATGTTGATTTGTGACTTTGTGCTAGCACAATCATTGACAGCTCACAAATAGTTTGGTCTACCTATTTTCACTCACAAGGCTTGGCTCCTCAAGTTATGGTTTTCAGGCACTTTTCAAAGGTGCAACATGTTTGGATTGTCTCCCCAGATTTATGACATCAAGAAGTCATCTTCCTGACAAATCAACCATGGTGGGATTTGAACTTGGGTCTTATGGTTGGGAAGTGAACATTCTAACCCATGGACCATCTTTTATATATATTTCCCAGCTATGGGTAAACAGCAGGACAGACTGGGTTCTATAGCCTTGGGTGGCAACCGGTCTAGGAGAAAGAAAACCAAACCAGCCTACTGCAAAGGGTTGTGCTCCATCAGGCTATGTTACCCAAGACACACCACTTCTACTGTGGCTGCAGTACATGTGGTGCTCCTATGACTCTAATGAATTATGGGAATCATGATTATATATATATATATATATATATATATATATATATATATATATATATATATATATATATATAAAGATAAGCAACCACTCATGTGACAAAGATGTGTTTGAGAAACATAGCTGTGTGTACAATAAAGTTTTAAAGAATAGTGGGTATAAGTGCACCAAATTCAGTTTAGAAAATATGATGACTGTAATTCAAAGAAAAGAAATTGGAAGATCATCTGGTACACACCTCCATTTAATCAATTAGTTAGTACTAAGTTAGGCCATAAGTTTCTCAAATTGATCGATGAACATTTGCTGAACAGCAACCCTCTTAGTAAAATATTTTATAGAAATACATTAAAACTAAGTTATAGTTGCACAAATAATCTCAGGAAAATCATAAATTTGCATAAAAATAGAACTCTAAACCAATTTTATAATTATAATCATAATACAAGTACCAATGTAAATATTGGTAAGGATACTGACCAATGTAATTGTAGGAATCCTAACCAATGCCCATTGTCAAACAAATGTTTAACCAAATCCCTTGTGTAACTTTGTTCTATCTCTATAATGGAAAACCCGAGGGTTGGAAAGTTCTATATTGTTAGTACTAAGAATTCTTGCAAAACCCAATATGGTATCAATACATGTTGTCTTTTACTAATAATACTTATCGAAATAATACTTCACTTTCAAAATATTTTTGGAGGTTGAAAGATGAAAATAAAACTACTAAAGTGAAATGGAAAATTTTAAAGCTGGCAAGGACATGTAGATCTTTATATAAATCTTGTTTTCTGTGTTTACAGGAAAATATGCAGATTATCAGGTTCTTGAATAGTGATGCTTTATTAAATCAAAGATTTGAATTAACAGTTAATTGTAAATATATCATAGCTTTGACTCTGAAATCTTGCTAGACTTTGAAGTTTGACAATTGCTTCTTCTTATATTTTAGTTAAGTCTTATATGGTAACAAGGTTTATCTTTCTGTCAGTAAGATCAATTTTGATGTAGTATAATTTTTACATTAATCTTCTAGTGGGGTTGATAATACTTAGTATAGATGTATTCGCATTCAGCTGGCATTTTGACATTTTGCATTGACTGGTTTTATTAACACCTTATATAAAGACCCTTTAATTAACAGCTGCATTCTATTTAATTTTGTATGATCTATATATTTAAATAATTTTATTAGATTTACTTGTTTAAACTCTCCTTTTATTTCTTAAAGGGCTGGTTTATTTACTAACTATAAAAATGTGAAATTTTAATTTTGTCGAGTTTCTTGTTAAAGTATGTTTCTTCTCTCATAGGAAATGACATTTGTCTAATGTATAACTTTGCAGCGTATTTACATTCATACCAAATATGACGTTTAGATGTCGTTTACAATTCTAAATCTGTGGGTCATGATTTCTTATGTATAATTTCTTCTTACGTTTTTTCCCCTTACTTTGAACTTAGCGTAGGCCATTCCAATTGGTTGATTTGAAAATAAACAAAACCCTGCTACTATCCCCTCTTTCTTACTCTTTTTCTTATTCTTCCTTTTCTTGAGAAAAGAGGGTGTATCATGTGTCTTTCTTTCTTACTCTTTTTCTTTTCTTCCTTTTCTCATGTAAAGAGGAGGTATATTGTTTTTAAATCTCAATAAATTGTCTACTCACCAGTCATTTACTAATGCCTGATGAAAGGTGTTAACACACATCAAAACACGATTACATTTGTGTAGTGTTTTTACATATTTTTGATGTAATGTCCTAAAATAAAGAATATTGCCCTACTTTTGTATTGAGCCCTCTTTTAAATTGAATGTACATTGGAATTGGATT
Source organism: Acanthosepion esculentum (assembly GCA_964036315.1). Classification (NCBI taxonomy): domain Eukaryota; kingdom Metazoa; phylum Mollusca; class Cephalopoda; order Sepiida; family Sepiidae; genus Acanthosepion; species Acanthosepion esculentum. The sequence continues at coordinate 74,630,580 of OZ038484.1, forward strand.
CTATTCATTCTCATTATACATGGATTTATATATATAAAATTTATTCGAAAATTATAACATAAACATGTTATAAAATCACTACAAAAATAGCCATTTTGTTTAAACACTTCTGGTGTCTTATCAAGTGATGGTGTTGAATGTAGAATAAAGAGTTTTAAAAGGTTCAAATCGACCAAACACCCCTCGCTAGGGGAAACGCTGTTATATAAGCTGCAATGACCAATCAAAATGCAAGTATATGAGAATTCAAAAAACTTGACAACAATCCTTGGTTATAATAATTAATGCCTTAATGTTAGGGTTAGACTAAAATAGAAATCATTCTAACTAATTAATATTAAATTTTACTATAAAATTGAAAATTAAAAATTACCAATTTTAAATTTAATCTGTACTAAGTTTAAAATATTATAAAATTATTTAAAGAAGAAACTGAGGAAAAAATACATATATTTTGTTTTACTTGAAAGTTCAAAAACTCAGTTAGAATAAATGTTAAAATCTAATGTGGATGTAAAGCTTCATTACAGCTATATATATATATATATATATATATATATATATATATATATATATATATGAATGATAGGATAAAGAACAAATAGGAAACAGATCTAACATGTTTCACTTCATTAAATCTTTGTCAGAGATCAAGATAAAAGATAAAAAATAATAAAAAGCAAAGAGATGCAAATTAATGGTATTTGTGTTTGGCTATTTCTTATTGGTCAGATACATGTCACATGTAATGAAATAACAGATAATATTCAAATATGTGTAAGAAAATATTCTGGATGCTAAAGTTTGAAAAAGTTAGTGAGGCACTGCAGAATGTTTTGAAAAATTTTGGTTTGATTTTTCATTAAAGCATATCTCGTGGGTATTTTGTATATACCTTCATTGATTTTTATGTATTTAGAAGAGATAAGTTAGATTCATGAATAATGGATCTGTAGAAAAATGGTGATGTAATGTAGTTTTTTAAACATGTGTTAATAGTTGTTAGTATTGCTATAAATATATTTTCATAATAATAATATTTTTCTTTAAAGGGTGATGTTCTTTGTTTAATAAGGCAGGCATTGGTGAAATTAAAGTTATATCCCAGATTCTTGTAGTGTTCCTGAATTTATTTTAGATCACATGATGTCTTGTCTCCCCAATATATATATATATATATATATATATATATATATATATATATATATATATATATATGTATATAAGCATGCACATGCGCACACACACACACTGTTTTTGGGGTAGCAGTTTTCATTTATACAAGTTTGGTTAAAAATCATAAGTTTTTTGCTAAGGATGATTTTTTTCTAGATTTCAGACCATTTATACACATACATACATACATACATACACGTGTGTGTGTGTATGAAATATGATAAAAATATATATTAATATAATAGTGAGTATATAAATGACAAGATGGTCAACTGTGTTGTGATATATTTAATTCAGACAAATTAACAGTTTTATTGATAGAATCAGTCCTATATATATATATATTATATATTAGTTAAACCTAGAAAGCCTACCAAGCTTTCACCTAAGCGACTCGTCAGTGAAATCTGGCTGTCCCTGACAATTTGCTTAGGTTAAACCTTGGTAGGTTTGTCTGGCTCTCTAGATTTAACTAGGTCTGCTCTACTTACTGTATTGAGCACTTTCTTTAGTTAGTTGTGTACTCGTATTGGGTTTTTTTTCTTTGGTCTTTGGACTTGCATGGCGAACAATTGTTTTTGACAGGCATTCATGTTCTTGGCTCTTTCTTTTTTTATACCTATTTTTCCTTTGGGTTGATTTGAACCCATTTAGCCTTGTATTCTGTTTGATTGGCAGAAATCTTGGTGTTTCATCATTGGTATGCAACAATACTTGAATGGAGAAGTGAATCCGTAAATAAGCATTTGGTGAACCAATATCTGGCAACGACTTCACCTATGCAGGTAGTAACAACAAAATACTGTTACTCTTAGCCAACTTTAACAAGATTCAGTAATATTTATATATATATATATATATAAACAATTTGGAATTCATTATACTTTTTTGAGGCACCTTTTTGGCCAACACTTCGGTCAACATTTGTTGGACAGGCAGGATTGTGCCGATGGATACGATGACTCGCTTTTTTCTATCATACACTGAGTTCAGTCAACTCACCACCTGAAGTTAATCAAGATGATTTGCATAAAAATTCAGAATTACATAAGATATTCAATAAAAACACACTTGAATTAAGCAACAGTTGCACTAGTAATTTAGAAACAATAGTAAATAGACAAAATGCTTGAAATCTCAAAACTAACGTGCAGCAAAATAACACTAGTAATTTATGTAACTGCAGAAACAAGATTAGATGTCCATTAAATGGAGCTTATAAAGCAGAAGTATCAGTATTAATGGCCAAAATAAAACATATATAGGATGTATGGAAGGTACTTTTAAATGTAGATGGTACAATCAGAGGTCGTCTTTTAAGCTAGCAAATCTTAGGAACTCTACCAAACTAGCTAACCATGTATGGAATTTAAAAGAAAAAACAACAGGTATCCATTGGTAAGGTGGAAAATTTAAAAAAAGCAAAATCGTACAACAATCACAACCATATTTGCAACCTCTGCCAACAGGAAAAATTAGTGATTATGACATTTCCGGATCCAAAAAACCTTTTAAACCAGAAATCCAACATTTTATGTCCTTGCTTACATATCAGAAAATTTTTGTTAAGTGCATATGAGGCTGAATAAAAACAAAAGTATTTTAACCAGCCCTCCACCGATGCATTTACAATACACTTAGATTTTTTTCCTTACACTTCTTCATCACATCCTCCTCCTCCCTTTCTATTACACCCAACATTGTGCGTTTGTTAATTTATTTTTGAAAATAATAATGTAGCATTCTTTAGTTATATTTAAAAAAAAAAATAAAAAAGCATTAGGTGGTCATTTGATAAAAAATTGCCTGAGGATACCATAAGGTTGTAACCAAGGTAGTGGATTCAGCTGACCTCCGTATATATATATATATATATATATATATATTGATGTAAACATGAATAAACAGAATATAGACATTTATGTAAACAATTTGTATGTTTTAGAGATATAAACTTCAAAGACATTATATGGAAAATTGGTACATACAGTTTATTAGCACCCTGAAAATATTATTCTTTCCTGGTGACAAAATATTTTAAAGATACATATATTCCCAGTGCTTGATATTAAGGTATTTTTTTTTATTTTGCAAATTACTCTTTGGCTAATTATTACTGTTGGGAAAATATAGCATTACTGTCTGCCAAAATTACTACAAAACAGCTTATTTGATTGAAGTGCTATAATTACTTTCCACACTTGGTCAATGCCCAAAACTTATTACTAAAATGTTTGCTGGAAGAAAACTTGCTAAATAATTTGTTAGGAACATTTGGATGAACTTAAGTGGTAAGTTCATTTTATGATCATTTCTTTTTCTGTATATTTTGGAAGCAGTTAATAGGAATAAGAGATTTGTAAATCTAAGTTATCTAAGAAAAAATTTATGTTGCAAAATTATTATTTCATGTTATAGTCATCTTTTAATCAACTTCTTTTATGAACTATGTCCTAAAAAGGTAACTATAACTCTCCACAACTTCCTGCATTTTGTTGCTTTAAGTAAATCTTATAATTTTACCACTTTTCTTTGTAGTCCTTATTCTGAGCAAAATATTAACCCCAAAACTTGAGTCATGTTCTTAAATAGCTTCATCAGACTGCGACTTTCATATGAATATCATGCATGGTACCAAACCCGTTCTGAAATATCTAAACTGTCAGCTGTATACATCCACTTTTTAAAATTGGTGATACAGAATCACAAAGAACTTATTGAAACTGAATAATTACGGCAGGCTCCTTAACACACTAACAGTCAACAACACATCAAGGACTGCCAAAAACAATCCTCTAACAAATTTAAATTGTACTGTGTACAAGTTTTCCACTTTGGGGCCTCACAAAGTTAACTTCATGATGGTGTATTTTGTTATCTGCCAAATGAAAACAAACACTCATTTCATATCAGGTAGCTGAAGCTGAATGCTTCTTGGCTATTTCCACCACCTGTCAAATGTAAAACACTGTTCTTTCTTACTACAGAACTGTACCAGATAATCACTTGAGGACTTTCAGCAGCAGTAACAACTAAAATGGACAGCACTTGTAACTCAAAGAGAAAATAATGATATAAGATGTTGACATTCTGCACTATTTCAAACAAAAGGTTATGAAGAAAACCTCCATCAATACTGGAAAGAGTGAGAACAGTTACTGGACTTGAGAAACCTATTTTCCTGAAAAACTGTTTTAAGAGAAAGAATTTCTGAAAGCAGTACTGGCTGTTTGATCAATGAATACCAAATGTTATGAGATGGCTACTCAAGTGTCAGTAGCGACACTTTATTCCTATATAACACCTGCCTTTTGTGATGACTTCTCCCGGAGCCTATACTTCTTCAGCTTCGGTTCAATAGTTAAAAATTCTGTAGGCATTCTTTTTCTTCTGCCATAAACCCTTGGTTGAACAATTTATGATGTGTGTATGTTAAATGTATCATACAGAATTTCCATTGGTACCTCTTTTTGGGAACTTTTTAAATCAGTGAATCTATGTTTTAACTGATTAAAATGTTGCTTATGTTCCCACTTTTGTCCCTGTACCATGTATATCATTTTGCTGATCTGTTTTTTTATAATGCCATCTTCCCAGAATTACTTTCCATACTGATAGATCTTAAAAAATACTTTATCTCCAGGTTTGAAGTATCTACTTGTATTGTTATCTCTTGAAGTTCTCGCCTTGCATTCTAGTAATAACTCATTGAAAATAGACTTAATCTTCCTGGTGAAAATCAACTCTGCAGGCGACATTCCAGACACGGTGTTCGGGTTTGGTATTTTTCTGTAAACGCTCAGAAATTGCTGAATCATTACTTCATCTGATTCCTCTCCCTCTGACATTTGTAGTGCTCTTTTAAACATATCGACAAACTGTTTCGCTTGTCTGTTGGGTGATAAGGGGAAGTTGTAAAAAGTTCTATTGCTAAGGATTTACAAAAACCATTAAATTCACTAAACATGAACTGAGTCCTGTTATCTGAAACAACAGAGTCAGGAACACCAAACCTTGCAAAAATCTTGTGTAGGAAATTTATCATTACCACAGTAGTTGGTCTTCTACATTTTAATATTTCTGGCCATTTTGTGTAACTGTCGATTACCACTAGATAGTACGCTCTGTTTCACAGTCCTGCGAAATCAATATGTATTCTGGACCATGGCATATCAGTTTTCAGCCAAGGTTGAATCTTGACAGGCAGTGACTTCACTGCCAAGAGCACAACCTCTGCATGATTTCACTGAATTTTCGATGTCTTGATCCATTTTTGGCCAGTAAGTATAACACCTCATTAAGGATTTCATTGTAGAAATTCCTGGATGTCCTATGTGAAATTCTTTTAACATACATCTTTGTAATGATCCTGGTATCACAATTCTTTCTGCATACCTAAGTACATCATTACATAATGAAAATACATTATTTCCAGTAATATTTTTTCCTTTAAATCTTAATTGCTTCTTCATTTTCATTATAAAGTCATCTTTTTCCGACTTAATTGTTATTTCCTCCAATGTTATGGGCAGTTCTCTTACAGTATTGTATAATACATTATTAATTTCATTTTTGGCACTTATCGTTGCAATTACTGTGTTTTCAAGTGGTTCACAGAATGTTGGTATTAGTCTAGATACTCCATCTGCATGACTTAATTTTTGGCATTGTAGAAATTCCATTTCATAATTATAATTTAATAGTATAGTTCCCCAGCGCTGCAGTCTATTTGCTGTATGTGTGAGAACTCCCTTTTTTTTTATCCATATATGGACAATAATGGATGATGGTCTGTCTGTAGTATGAATTCTCTACCAAGCATGAATTTGTGAAACTTTTTCATGGCAAATATGATGGCCAATGCTTCATTTTCTATCAGGGTGTAGATTCTTTCAGCTGCAATTAATGATCTTGTAGCATAAGCTATTAGTTTAGTTGTTCCATCCTCATATTTGTGTCACTGTTCCAATACCTGAATCATTTGCATCTGATGCAACCACAATCTTTATTTTAGGGTCAAAATGAGCTAGTGACAAATCCAATGTTAAGACTTTCTTGATCTCTTCAAAAACACTTTGACATTTGTCTGTCCAATTCCATTTCACATCTTTCTTTAGCAGGTTATTCAAGGGTGCTCTTAATTCATGCATATTAGGTATATATGTATGATACTTAGCGAACCCTAAAAATGCTTATAACTTTGTTGGAGTGGCATATCCTTTATCATGCTCGCCCATTTTCAGCAGTAATTTGTCCTAGATATTCAAGTCTGGACATAAACAATTCACATTTTCCTTCACTAATCTTAAAACCATATTCTTTGATTCTCTCAAATACTTTCTTTACATCTTCTGCATATTGCTTTTGGGTCTTACTTTTAATAAGTGCATCATCCAAAATATGCTTGAGCACAATCCAAACTGGAAAGCATGGTATCCATTATCTGTTGGAATATGCTCGGTACTACCTTTATACCAAAAGGAAGTCTGTTGAATTTGTATAACCCTCTATGAGTGTTAATTGTTAATATTTTTGAGCAGTCCTTGTTCACTAATACTTTTAAGGAAGTGTCTGACAGGTTCAATTTAAAAAAAAGTTTACCTCCATTCAATTTGGCAAAAGTTTTCTCTGAACTTGGTAATAGGTAGTTATGTTGTTTTAAACTTTCATTTAACCCCATTGAAAAATCAGCACATACACGGATTTTACTATTTCTTTTTTTAACATAGACTGTTGGTGATGCCCATTCAGAATAGTCTATATTTGATATCACACCTAATTTTTCTAGTATGTCCAATTCATTATTAACTGGATCTAAGGCTGCAAAAGGTGCACTCCTTTTTGGCTTAAATGTCAGTGTTACATTGTCTTTTGACTCAAACTTAGCTTTTGCTTTCGTGCATGTCCCGAAAACTTCTGGAAAACTCTTTTTCAGTTCATTTTTCAATTTTTCAGTTGCCGTATTAGTAGGGGGGGGGGTAACAATATTTATCTTGTTGCAAAAAGAGTTAATTGGAAGGTTCCAAAGATCAAACAATGCAATCCAGTCTGTTCCAAACAAATTAGCAGTATTCTTTAATACAAACATTACTGCTTTTTTGTTTTTTCCCACAAAAGAAACATTACAGCTGAATTCACCCAAAAAGTTCAATCATTTTCCTGAGACTCCATGTGAAACTTTATCAGAAGTCAATAAACTGTGTTTACCTATTTTTCCCCATGTTTGTTTATTTATGATAGTGATATCAGATCCTGTATCTAGTTGCAATTTTATTTTTACATCATTAATTTGCACAAAAACAAATTTCCTCTTTTGAGATGTCTTGTTAATTTCCCTTTTAGTCTTCTTACTGTTACTCCATATATTTATCATGTTCAGATAGGTTTTATTTTTCTCCTTCATTTTTGTGTGTCTGTAACATGTACTTTTGTGTCCTAACCTCCCACATTCATAGCATTTTTTGTTCTTGAAGAAACAATTATTTTTAAAATGCTTGCCTCCACAACTGTGACAAGAATTAGGTATTGAGAGGTGTTTATAGCTTTTTTTATTGTTGAAAAACGTTTGTAGTTTTTTCTCTTAGATGGTTGGACACTATGTACTTGTGAATTGTCTTTTTCCTCAATCCTTGCAGTATCGAGTTTCAAATTCACAATATGTTGGAACTCTTCTGCTATTTTCTGGAGAGTTAATTTGGAATCCGGTTCTAATTTAGCATGTATCCTGGATCTTATCTCTGCATGCTTATTAGAATTTAAACCCTGTACCAATATCAGGCATTTAAATAAATCTGGAGTTAATTCATTTAACTTGAACTTTTCACATTCTTGATTCACAACTCCTGCATAAATGACAAAATGTTCATTCTTGGATTTACTAAGTTAAGATATTGCCATTGTATATTAAATAATGAACTCCTATCACCAAAAATTTTTGATAGTATTAGAACAGTCTCATCAAAATTTATCTCCTGTTTTTTTCAGCAAAATATACTTTACATATTTTTCATGTTAAGCAGGGAACAAATTCCTTAACAAAAACTGAATTTTCTTTTCATCATTCAAATGTAAACAATCCCTTTTGAATTTCCCTTTGTATCTTCTATAATAAGCTGGAAAGGTTATCCCTTCATCTGGATTGTACACAAATTTGCTGATTGAATTAGCAACAGCATCTGGAGTGAATGACTCTGAAGTTTTTCCTTCCATCGTTTTGGTAAACAACTAAAATAACTTTTGTTGTAGTTGTAATTGCTGTTCATGTTGTTGTTTTTGATGCTGCAATTGTTGTTCTTGTAGTTTTTGTTGCTGCAAAGTTTGAACCATGATAGCTTTTTATTCTTCCATTCTGCTGTACTCTGCTGAATATTTTGCAGATTAATATTTTCTTGTGTAAATTGAATGAATCCTTGTGGTCACTTTTGTGATGTCAACACTCATTACCACTTTTGTAATGTCAATGAATACTTGTTGTCACTTTCACAATGCTCGTTGTAGTAGAGACTTTGTAATTGCAGATACAATGATAGTAACGCCATTGAACAATACTGGTGTCAGACGTCTTCGAATAACACTTGCGCTAATAGTACTTGCTTGATAATACTCATTCGAAAAGTAACCACTTAATAGTGATGCGAATAGTAATCCGTATAGTGATCACTTAGATATATATTTCCTTTACCATCACGTGATCTATTTATTGAAAATGGGATCACCTGTGTTTGCTCTTTGGTGATCTATATGTTCAAACTCAGGTGTTGACAGCGACACTTTATTCCTTTATAACAGTAATATAATGATATGTGTGAAATAATATCGTTATTTTGCCAAAATAACAAATTACATTTCCTTAGAAAATAAACATTATTATATTGGTATCATTATTTTATGCCAAAATTATTACTCTTTGTATTTATTTCTTTTCTCATGATCATTTCCAAATTTTATTTTGAAAAATAGTTTTTCTAAATTAAAAAATCAGTTAACATTCAACTCCTACTGATTAAGGATTAGTAGAAATACAAGTAAAGTTTGAATTTTAAATCTCATTAGAGGTTGGATAATTACAGAATAGTTTCTCCTTATTACTTTGCAAATAATTCTAATATAAATTATAAGAAGTTACTTGACATCAAGCAAACTTAAACAAGTATAATTATATATATATATATATATATATATATATATATATATATATACACACACACACACACACACACGCACGCGTGCACAAAGGTAATAATCTGTTGGTATATAATCCAAGTGAATCCTAATAATATAAAATATTAAAACTGATCCACAAAAAAGCTCAAGGTATTTATTATAAAAGAGCATATAAATTACATAGAATAGAAATCCAAATTTGCCTCATTCAAATAGCTATTTCTACCAACAGGAATTTGTTGTCTTTGTCAACTAAGATGTACGAAGAAATAAAATAGGAACTTAAAAATTTAAACATTTAAAAATGAACGAAGAGAAAAAGAAAGAGAGATGCAAGAACAAAAAAGAAGTGGTAGGTAGCTGATACAATATAGACATTCAGTTAGACAAACTCCCAATATCATGGTAGGAGAATTAGGTTTATAAATTATAATCAATATAGTATAAACGGTTTTACAGGTAGTAATTTGAAGCCATTTTTTGTGACTTCAATGTTATTGGGCATCTCATTGTGACCTTGTACCATACTAGAGTCAACTTAATGAGTGCTTACAGATTAAGTGAGAGAGTATATATAAGATGGATGCTGAAAAGTTGTTGGCTTGACTAACTTCCAAAAATCAATATTCTGATGTTTGATCATTGAATTACTGGTTTTGGGAAGTTGATTGGATAAAGAATTTTTCAGAAAGATAAGGGACAGGTAACAAAATGGTCAGGAGAGAGAATATTAATATCTTTTCCAATGTTTGGGGAGGAGAGAGAAAATAAACAGATGAATTGAGAAAGATAAACAGACTGAAATAATGTATCTCAGAAACATAAACTGAATAATTTAACAGTACTAAAATTCAGCATAAAAGCTACAATATTTAGATCAAAAACATTACACTTTATTTGTTTAAAGTAGTGAAAATGTCAAAGTGTGTCTATATACTTTTGAGACTTTCTGTATATCACAAAGTTCTTTGTTGATATCCACTCCCCTCGATTCTTAAAAATTCATTTACATTATTAGGTCCTTCTCTTTTGTAATGTTTCCTTTGTTTGTTTCCATTTTGCCTTGCATAATTTTTGTTTTGTCCCCAACAATCAAATTAAAGCTGAAAGGAAAGAGATCTAATGTTACTCCAACCTTCCATTATAATAGGAAAACTGAACTTAGTTGCATAATAACTGAAGACTTCAGCATTGATTCTAAAAATGGCAGCAATATTGAAACAACTGTGCAACATCAGCTGGAAGCAAAATACTTTAATGACAGTTTGAAATACAAATATATGTACATTGTTCTTTGGAATAAGAGAGACATTTTTAATCCTACTTTGTATAGTTTCTAGAAACCTCATTAACAATAAGGAATTTACTTTCATTTTTGTAATTACAGGGATAAACTCCCACAAGCATGCTTATATAATTGATCTGTTGGGGATGTGCGGTATGAACTAGGATTTTGCTTGAGTGTTAGAATTTATCAGAAGGATTTTTTTATCAGGTTGCGTGATCTGTTCATGCATCCACAACAATAAATATTTTACAATATAAAATAAGACAAAAAAACATGTATGCAATTCAAACAAACAAATGCATTTATGTACAATTTAAAGATTATTTACAAAATGTTGCTTCAAGGTATTTTATGTCTTGTGTTGGTTAGTGGACGAAGGTTTGCTTATTTTTTGGTGTGTTGGTATGTTTGCATTACAGTCCACAAGGAATTGGAATTAATATTTCAACAACGTTTTTTTATGTTCGTATCGTTTTGTACTGTTTAGAATGAAGTTAGCAAAAGTAGTCTATCTTTAACTGTAGATATGTGTTATGTTCGATAATAGTTTTTTTACTTAAGTTATAGTGAGTGTTGAATAATCACTTTAGATAAGTAAAGTTTTGTAAGTTGAAATTCGCTGTAATCACAGAGTAAACTTCGAGTCGAGTTTGTGAGTGAGTGTGGGTGAGTCAGTTGTGTTCTTTTCGCGCGGGAAAATTACAATGGTAAGTTGCGTGGATTCGATCAGCGTTTCTCTGTGTTTGCTGGACTGACTGACTTGGTCAGTTGAAAATCTTCCTTCTATAAGGATTTAGGTGTGAAAATCGGCTCAGGTTGGTTTTGGCGCAATTTAACTTCTCCACATGAAGTTTTCAAATTATCACGCTGCGAGCCAATAGAATTTGCTGTTTAACACTATAGGGTTTTGATTAGTTATGTTAGTTCGCATAGGCATGCAAAATGGAATGTTCTTGTTGCTAGGGGGATAAGGTAAATGGATGAGTCCACAAATCAATATGAGTTGTTATTCAAAAGTTTGAGGAATAGTAATATGAACAGAAATGTCTGCCACAGTTAAAGTTAATATTCTGAATGAGAACAGTATACCCTCATAGATTAAATTTCCTGTAAGTTATCTAGATTGATATACACTTGATGAAGGTCAGATGGCCAAAATGTTTTGATAAAACAATAAAGATGAAGACAATAGTCTGCATGTAAGTAGTGTAAATAATGATAGCTCCTTATCCTAGAAATTCAGACAGAAATGCCTTATTTAGATGTAGGTAATAATTGCATAAACATATGGAACATAATAGAGTAAAGTATAAATGGTAAGAGAATATACAAAACAAAAGTAAAGTGTGGAGTTATTTTACTTATTATGTAAATAATATTTATTTCTTCTTTTGTGACAAAAGTAACAAAAAAGGAAGATAGTAGATTAAATAAAGTATCACATCATAATAACATCTAAACTCAGAATTCTAGGCAGTTAAACTTTTGTGGAAAAACACAGTAAAGATCATAGCATCTTTATATAAAGCCGTCTGTCCATGCAGTTACCTGGTCAACTCGCATGAACATAATCATCCATATTATAAACAGTGTTGTAGAAAGGAAAGACAGACATTGCATCTGATGTTGCACGCCATCAGCTGCAACAATATAGATAAAAAAAATTGCTTCATCTCAGACCTTCACACAATGGAAGTAATCACGTTGATATGACTTCTAAAATGTTGAACAGATTTTTATAACCTTGATTTTTTTTTTTAAATGTATTGCTGGTAATAATTTTTTACAAAGTATTTCTGGTATTAAAACCTATTTTTACACTTTCATAGTGTTTTTACCCCAGTTTGGGGGTTAACTATTTACCCATAGCTGGGACCTTAACAGGTGCTACCACTCTGGGTCAGGGTGGACCTGAGAACAACAGCAATTAAGAGGTGGTTCCACGCTTCTCAAAACCTCCTGATCAGAGGCCTTGCTGGTGGATGTAGTTTATCGTCTTACCCAGGACACAGAGGTATTTTGTAACAGTTATATATTCACCAGTTTTATCCACCTTGGTATCACTTGTCCCATTCTTCCACTGAACCAGAATATGTAACTTTTCAACCCGACCTGACCTAGGGATTAAACTTGCAACTGCCAGAGAACCAAATACATTTTAATCAATGCTTTAATCCTCTTTGGACAATTCAGTGGTCTAATTTTGGACCCTTAAACCAGTTTGTCCTCAGGTAATGGAATTGTATAAGTATCCTAGCTTAGGCGATGGAATTTTTGAGTGAACTTTTTTCTTTTTTAATCAGAGGTTTGCAGATAGTATTCTTTTCTATGCTAGAAATACCATAACATTTCAATTTTTGAAGAAGACCAGCATGCCAAACACTATCAAATGCCTTTGAGATATCCAAAGCAACAGCCCAAGTTTCCCCATTCTTATCTAAAGCTTGATGGACTCTTTCAGCAGTTACTGTTAATACATCAGCAGTTGACCTTGAGAAGCAAAGGCTATATTGCTTGTCTAGAACTACAGAAGAGCATTTCCAACAAGCAGGAAAGCAAGAAGCAGCAAGTCATTTATTGTAGAGTTTAGAGAGAAAAGGAGCCAGTTCAGGAGCACATTTCTTAAGGACTATTGCAGGAATAATATCAAGTACCCATGCTTTATGAGGATCCAGTTTAGAGAAGATATCAGAAACCAGGGATAGAGTTATATGCATATCACTTAATAGAGACTTAGTTCTAAGTGGATGTTATACTCCAGATGAGTCAAGAGTAGAATTTGAAGAGAATTTATGAGCAAAACATTCTGCTTTATCAGAAGAAAATAACACCTCAAACTGAATGAAAGAGGAAATCAAAGATATACTCTTATATAACACACTATTACAGAGCCACCAGTAGTCATGTAAACCAAACTTGTTAGAGGTTATACAGTGCTTCATTCTACCAGCAAACAAAGACTTAGCCTCTTTGAGGACATGTTTACAATTATTGTGAGCAAACACAAATTGGCATCTGTTGTGATTGGAACTATCATGCTGGTACACCTGGAAAAAGTTATTCCTGTGGTCTGTAGTGGCTGAACAAGAAGACTGTGATTTCACCTGGTATTTCTGAGAAGGTACAAAAGCATCAATGCCAAGAAGAAACACCTGGGGCACTATTCTCAATAGGAAAGTTAAAAATATCAGTCTAAAAGGCATCTCAAATAAAGTCAGATTTATTAGTGAAATATGTAGGGAAATCCTCTATTTAACTGAGAGATTGAGCTATGAAAAAATTGAAAATTTGAATACCAGCAACATCAGTAACATTAGAATGTTTAAGCCACTTGACGTGATCAGCATTAAAATCACCAAACATGAAAATATTTTCAGATGAATGGGGGGGGGGGGAGAGAGAGAGAGACAGACAGACAGACAGACAGACATTTCTATATTATTGGGAATTTTGTTTAATATATTACAGTCCTGAGAAGGAGAGTGATAAATGAAAAAAGAAATAGCTAACAGAGTGCAATGATGAAAGTTGAAAGCACATGAAAGAATCATCTGGGGGTTCAAGAGACAATTCCCTTGTAACTGGGACATTTTCCTGGAAATAAATACTGAGGCTATGCATATGTATCCTAGAGTCTTTTCAGCAAAGAGGAAGATAACCTGGAACAGAGAATTCATTGGAAGCAATAGAAGAATTTAAATTAATTTCAAAAAGTGCAAACATATCTGGAGACCATGTCAAGAGAAAAGATTCTATACTACAGAAATTAGAACTAATGCCATGGATACTGGAGAAAGAAAGGTTGAGGGTGGGTAGGTGATTTTTTGTTTACTGGTTTAAATATTTTAAATATATCTGTTAAAAATTGCTGCTTCCTTAAAGCTTTGAAAATAACATTGTTTTACTTTATTTCTTACACCCCCAAATCCTACTTTGAATGCATTATAAATATAAAATAACGAGATTTGCTTGAAAAAAATTGAGGTCAATTTGGCTTATAGATTTTCTTTTAATGTTTTTGCATAAAAATATCAAATTTTCGTAGTTTCTTTCAACCTTAAACTTCTTTGTTTTATTTCTCTCATTTTGTCAATTACATTTTCCAGCTTTTTGCGTTTCTCAGCAAAAACTTGTAAAATATATTTTTATCTATTTTTCTTTTGCTACATATATAAATATTAGAGTTGTGATATTTTTGGAACAGAAATTTGGCATTTAAAGTTACACTCCACTTTGTATGTACACAGTCTTGAAATCTCTTTAGCAATTCAGTAACTGCCAAACTTTTTACAATTATGCTTACAGTGATATTTATTATAGGCAAGAATAAATTTGTAAAAAATGTTTGTCAGCATCAATTCAACTTTCCACTTTTGATCACAAGAAATAAAGACATTAATTTAATGTAGTTGTTCTATTTTGAATCAGTCAATACTAATAACAATTCCTCTGCATAGCAACACTATCTCACAGGATAGAATTTTTTGAAACTCAACAAAATATTAGCTGTTTAAAAGAAGATGGATAATATTTATCCATCTTCTTTTAAACCCATCAATTGTGACTGACGGACAAATACATGTGTACACATACACTGACCTGCAACAAGAATGGCAGCATACAGTACATTGATCTATGCTGTAGATTTAGTCTGATGTAGCTGCAAGCCAGTGAGAATATCAATCCCGGTACATGTCCATCATCAGAAGTATCTTCAATGGTCATTTGACTATTAGAATTGGATATTGTATCAATGAAAGGAGGTAATTTTTATTAATCAAATCAGTTGAACATGAGTATGTGTGGCTCATTATCCTGGGCAAACAATGGTACCAGAATGTAATGTTAGAAAATGATAAGCCATTGGAAACAATATAATGGTTCTGGAAATCTTCTACTGAGAAACACTGGGTACTATCATTCATGTGGAAGGGACAGTCAAATACTACCTACTTCAATGTCATTGAAGACTAAGTACAACTCTTCATAGCAACTATCCTCTATGGTAGCCACGTCCTCTTTCAGCAGGATGAGGCATGTTAACAGCTGTTTTGATGACAAATATATCAATTCACAAAAATCTTAAATTTTAGCACAATAGTGTATATTCTTAAATATGTATAAATCTCAGTAGATACATTACTATATGTTAATTTGATATATTAAGAAACTTTATTTCCAGTTCATTACTCCATTTAAAAATGTTTTTGCTTATCCCTCATTAGGAACATATAGCAGTCAAGCTACTTATGATAACTGATGCCCATTGCTGAAAGCATCTTCAATGGAAAGTCAAAGACAGAAATGGGCTTTCAAGGGAAGAAGATCATTTTTTTCTGATAAGTCTTGCATTTACCTGAATAAGGTGGTCAGCAAGATGTATGTGCATTGTCATTCTGGAGAAGGGATGACACAACAAATCAGTGGAGGTAGTATGTATTTTTGGGCCACATTCTGCTGAAAAATGCTGAGTCCTATCACTTATGTGGAAGGGACTGTTATCTATCACTTATTTCAATATCACTGAAGACCAGGTACTCCTATACATAGCAACAGTCTTCTATGATGGCATTATCATCTTTCCACAGGATAATTCACACTGCAACACTACACAAGTTATACAGGAATGATTTGCCCTTGTCAACTCATACCCCAGATATCCTATTGAGCAAATATAGCATGTGTTGAACCAACATGTTCCTTCTGCAGAACCTCCACAATGTAACCTGAAACAAGTAAAATACCTGCTATTAACATCCTGGCAACAGATCCCAGAGGAAATCTTTATAGGGTCTTATTGAGTCTATAACTGACAATGTAAGAACTGTTTTGCCAGCACATTTTTTAATCATTTCACCCTAGGCAACACAATAAACAATACTAGGATGCAAGGGGTTACTGAGAGTGAAAGAAACAGAGAAGACCATAAAAGGACAGGACTCAAGAAGACAGAAAATATCATATTAACTAGTCCATGATGTTTTAGCTCATCAGCATATGTCCTTAAATAAATATGCAAGAACACAGCAGATACATTACTATATATTAATTTGATGTTGTGGTAATCACCACCACCATCATTCATAGAAAATATACAACAAGTATTCATTGGTTAATCACCTTCAATCTAGCTCGCTGATTTGATTGGTCAGTTTTGACCAATCAAATCACCTCCACGCGACATGTCTATTTTCGCGCCAACTAGGTGTGATTCTGTCACGTGGTACAACATATTATAAAAACCAAACACGAGTGATTCTCGCTCTCTTTTTTGCTCACTGTCTTGACTAATGCAGTCAGACGTAAAAGACTTTACAACTAATTACGCAAGTACATTCTGAACTTTTACCAACTTGTACAATACACAATTCCAAACACTCAACACGTACTCATTCTTCTAAACTACAATTTAATAGTAAATCTAATCCTTATGATCAGGTACAAATATTTCCTAGTCAAAGAGACACAACTCTGTCTAACCTTTCAGTTTACATGCATGTACATCAAATACTTAATAAAGTCAATTGTTATGTTTTCAACCCTACATTCTGTTTTGTATTTTATACCATGCGCTATTTTACGTCAAATATAAATTGCATTGTGACCACCACATTGGATAGCGACCTCCAGCAAAATGGCATTATCTTTTCCACACTTTTCCTAGAAAAAATAAAATAATTGTAGTGAGACCCGCAACATTGCACGTCCACATCATATTTGGAAGCCTCACCGTTTAGGGGCCCACTACAATATAACAAGAAACTTTGTTTTTAATTCATTATTACATGTTCTAATCACCCATTAAAAAAATTAGTTGTTTTTCTTGATATTTTCTTTTATTATCTAAAAGCATAGTTTTAAAAGAAATCTAAATTACCCGTTCTTTTAAGAGACATAAAATTTGTAATTTTTCCTTTAAAACTGTTTAGTAGTTGACATATTTCTTTGACTAAAACTTCAGTCAGTAGGAGGAAAAAAAAAAGTACAAAATTTGTATAAGTCAAATTTATCTTTTCACCCTTGTTATTACTAAAAACTCCTGAAACAAGTACCATTGTAACTTACTTAATCAAATCAAGTTGTTAGTTTAATCTGGAGCTAATCCATTTTATCTGTAGATTCAATCAAGCTTGAGCCAGCATCAGGAGAAAGACTTGGCAGACATTCCTAGATATAAAATGATATGTCTGTCAGCTAATCAACCAAGAGAAAATCGGTTACTTTCTGAAGAACATTCAAGCCACCTTGTTAATGCATTTGTCCCCCACCTTCTTCTCTTTTGGTCCCTTGATTAAAGCCTGTTGCATATGCTGTACAAGAATAATCCAATCAGATTATTACTAGAGGAGACATATATCTGGATTGTGATGAGAATATTTTGCCAATATTATTTCTTATCATGGGCATAAGTGTAAATTCTTCATATACAGAAAATATACCTATATACAGACATTTGCATTCATCGATATATAAATAAATTTATATATGTGCAAGTCTGTGTATGTACATATATATATGTCTCTGTGTGTGTACTTATCTCTCTAAATGTAGATACTTATACAAATATCCAAACTAAATATACAATACACATTCACACACATTTATTTATTTATCAAGCAAAGGCTAAAATAGTGGAGCACCAGTGAAGATGAAATTCAATATGCTAATTAATTGGTTTACAAAATGAGTTTGCTAAATACTGTACTATATAAGGCACCATATATAAAAGTGGACACTGAGGTCAACACCTTGTGGTAACAGTCTGTTTCATGCTTAAACACAATCTTCAAGACCTGAAACAGACTATCGCCACTCGGTGTTGACCTCAGTTTCCGCTTTTATAATTACACATACTATATCCCTGATATTACTCATAAATATAGCATACCATAACACTATTTTAATCACATATAGTGAACATATCATATATGATATGAGAGTTTAAAAAATATTCCACTCTTCATTGTGCTTTCAACAACTTAAGGCTGGCTTGAGATCCATACAACATTTCACTTGCAGAAAAAGGAACAGCACTCCCTTGTAAAAGCTGTGGAAATGTTAGAGTGGGGGTTTAGTGTTTATGTTATGGATACCCATGTTTGAGTAGATGCTCTGTTTTTTTAAAGTGTGAATTATGTCTACTGGCCTGTGCATTTGGGAGACTTAATAAAGAAAATGTGCTCTTCAGCATGGTTTGAAACCATGTCCCTTTTGCAGAAGAAAGTATGGTCTGCTTTAGACTGCTTGGCCACAGAGAGCATCATAGCCCAGCAATATTCAATTACCCTTTTGAGGAATGCACATCCTCTCATTCAGATCTTCTCAAAAGCTCATATCTGCTCATTTTTCTTTTTGTATCTGAAAAAACAAACAAACAAAAAAACAAAGTAATTCCTAATGAATCAATAGCCAATGTTATACTACTCCACAAAATAATGTTTGCAGTAGTAGGAAATAATGTTGGATAAAACATCCATTCATTCCTTATATATATATATGTGTGTGTGTGTGTGTATATATATATATATATATATCATCTGAAGGAGGCGTACAACACCTGTTGTGAATATGGCAATAAAGGTGAGGACAACAGTCCGAACAATGTAAATAGTCTAAATATATGAGTTTTGTTAAAGTTAACAAAAAAATTATGTATACTATATTTATAATAAATCTTTTTTCTAAAAAAGGTATTCTAAATTATAACTATATTCTCAGAATCCACATAATGCCACAGGATTTAAAAACTCAAAAGATAACATCCCATTCAAGTGACAACACAAATATTAAAAACTCAAAATCATTTCAAAGATAAACATTATCACATAGGCCTTGAATTTGATCTAATTTCTTTCTTTCTTGAAACAGATGCTCCATTTCTTTTTATTAAACAGTGTGTATTATGTCTATTGGCCTGCACATTCAAACCTGCATTATCCTTTGTAAGGGAAACCACTAATTGATCCAATGTGCTTCACCGATTGGTTATAAAGACCATCACAGCAAGTAAGGCTCAACTCTTTTTTAAGGAAAATGCATCCACTTCTCCCAGGTCATTTCCTTGACAGAATCATATCTGCTCAGTTTCATATACGAAATATAAAAAAAATCAATTTCTAAAGAATTGATGCATTTATATATAAATATATATATTGTTAAAAGAATCTTCTTTTACTGATTAAACATCTGAGTTCTGGGTCATTTTGATCAAAGACTTCAAAAAGTCTTTGTTTTAAATGTGCAAGTCAGTTGTAGAAATCTGGTTATGACCTGACTGTTTCACAGTACATGAAAACCCACAAAAACCCAGTAACTCCTGATTGAAGTTACTTTGAATTAATTTTAACTTGTCACCAATTTTATTTCTTTTTAGCCCACTAACCAAAACACTAAATTAAAATAAAATTTCTTTTGTTTACTGAAGAAACTTAGTTGGTCTTCTCATTGTTCCCTTTACTTTCTTTATCTTATTTCTTTTTTTGCACACATGCCTATATATATATATATATATATATATATATATATATATAAAGAGAGAGTGTGTCAGTATACACACTTGAACTCAATGGTATATTCTGGTATATATGCACATGCTCATACATATATTCATACAATTATTTTAATATACACAAAGTTTGTCTGGAAATGATCCAGTCATTTAATATGATCAAAAATGCAGTCTTTCTACAGTAATTTTACCTTTTTCCCCCTTTCAAAGTTTTCCCCTAGGGACCTCAAACACTTATCCCAACATCTCTTCCTCTTTTCAACACTGTCTACAAAGTCCTCTTTCAGGATTGACATTAGTTATCATATTCCAATATCCTTAATCTCACCCATAGTCTGAAATATCTTCCTTTTTCAATGTTGATTTTAGCTTTGAGTAAAGACAGAAATTTCAGGAAGTCAAGCAGGTTGACAGTCCTGCAGTCTGTAACATTTTTCCAAAAATAGATGTCCATGAAATGTAGCTGAGATATTCAAAATGGCTGCATACTTTTCAGATAGCCTGTGTAATGCCAAGATGTTCCAATTCTTGTATTGTCCATTGCCAATTTCTTTTGATTGCAGTCTGCATGTGTTCAACATTTATAGAGGTTTCTGTTTGTTGAAGGCCTTCCAGAACATGAATCACTTTCAATTTGAAGTGTTATAATCAAAATTTCATCTGAGCTTTTCACACTGAATGCTCTTCAAAGTCTTAAATTATTTGGATAGTTTCTGTGTATTAATGTCCAAGTTTCAAGCAAAATTTACTGTGATTGTCACACAATATATAGCTTGACTCAAGGTTGTCTCATTGCCAATTAAGAAACTGCTTAGGAGAGCGCTCATGCATATGCACTCAGGTCCCCTTTGATCAGCTGTTGAAAGTAGCAAAAGCATTAACACCCATTGTATTAAATGTGTTAATATGTATGCATAGATAGAAAAGGAACAGACTGAAATTGATTGACTGATATGAATAGGCTGAAATTGATAGATATTCAAGTGGAATCCTTTAATTAGACACATACACACAAAACATATTTATGTATAATTAACGCATGTGAATATGAATTATGTTCTTTTATTTTTTTTAATGTAACTGAATTTCTATAGATTCTCTTACCAAGAGAGTGTGTGGAGAAGTTCTGTATAATTTGCTTTGCTGTCATAAATCAAATTAATTTCAAAACACAAAACTCAAATGTCAGCTTCATTCCTTTAAAATGTAAATGTCAGGCGTAGTTACCCTGAGCCATTAATTTATGATCATTAAGAACTTTGATATATCTTTATTCATAAAAACAAAAGAGATTTTAATTAACTGTCATACAAGTAGACAAATTCAACCTGCCAGTCTATAGAATCAATTAGCAAAACACCTGCAAACAGATAAGACAGAAAGCTGTATGAATAATTGTTTATCAACCAACTTAATGAATAATAAAAGTAAAAAAAAAAGATAATCTATATTTAGATATTCATGCTTTTCAGATGATTAGTCTTGAGTTAAATAGAAAATAAGATGGGCTCAGAAAGCAGAAACAGAAAACCAATTTCATATCGTCTCTATTTCTGAGACATCCAGCAGCCACTGAAGCTTAACTTGTTTACTACATGATATACAAAATTCCCCTACATTACCTTTATGTTGTCTCTTCAGGATAAGGAAAATCATGGTTCTCCACAACTTCCATCTCTAAATAATGTTTGTCTCATTATTCTGCCCAATCCCTGTTCTGCCATCTATTTACACAAACCTGTTAGGTTGTTTTGTCACTGTTTCCTTCTGCCTCTTTTGCTTTCAATGTGTGTGTCCTTTGAAACCTTCTTTCCTCATTATGCATCCCAAAACTTCAACAGTCACTTTCTGATCTTAAGCACAAATGCACTTTTTGTTTCCATTTTCCTTAAAACTTTCTCGTTACTCACATGTTTTGTTCACAGTATTCTCAGCATCCTTCTGTAGAAACATATCCGTTTCTTCAAGTGTCCTTCTCATCTGTGATGAAATTGTCTAGTATTCACTGCCATATAGGAGAATTGATATTACATAGCAGTTCAGCCAACTTTTCTTTGCTTCCAATGAAATTTTCCTGTTTGTTTAGCTTTTGGAAGGCATTTTTTACTATTCCAGTTTGTCATCAGATTTTGTTGTCACATTTTCTGCTATTAAAACCTTTCCTAAATATTTCAATTCATAGCTTTTATCTCAGACTCTATAAAACTTAAAATTAGAGTCATATATAACTAAACTTATGTTATTTTTGATACTCAGAAACTACAGTAATTTATCAGGATGTAAAATCATGTTAAACACCATTGGTGGTATAAAGTAATTTTATAAATCTAGAAACAGATACAATTTTACAAGCAAATGAGAGTACTATCAAAATACTCTTTAAAGTGCTATAAAAATATTTTTGCATGCTACATGTAAAATAAAAAAACAGGCAATCACCCATCTTCAAATATTAAAAAAAAAACACAAATAACAACTTAGTAACAAGTGGATTTGATTTGTCTGTTTAATGACATATCAACTCCCTGTGAGGCTGAAATTCAATTTTCTTGGGAGCTTGGAAGTAATAAAAATATGATATTCTGCTTTCATAACTGAGCATATGGTAGTTACTCAGCTTTTGTGCATATACATATTTGTGTGGACATGATTACTAGAGGCAGTGATGTGTGTTTTGTGCTTTCTTGAAGTTATATTTTGGGGATACAGTTTGAATTAAGAAAATGTAGTATGTTATATGGGTTAATGTCATGAAAGTTCTTTCATGTTGGTTTTTGGTAGTATTTTAAAAGAATTTGGGTGAAGTTGTTACAATTTTTAGTATGTGCGTATTGCTGGTAATTTTTTTAGATAAAAATATACTGCTAGTATTTTTACTATAAAAATGTATTTTTATACTTTCATAGTGTTTTGTTTTTGTTTTGGGGAGGGTCACTACTTGCCCATAGCTGGGACCCTAACAGGTGCTACCAAAGACAATTTTCATTAAGTCTAAGCAGCCTTCCTTGCATAAACAGAAGGAATGGCTGTTAGGACTTAATGCAATCTGTCTATAAATATTCAGTGTTAGTATTATTATTAATGCAGTACATTAGTGTTTTCCATTTTTTAGTCAGTACATACTTTTATTTCATTATCCTTGATTGAGTTTTGATAAGTGAGAAGCAAAACCAGTTAATCCCCAATGTTTTTCCTCTATTAAATGCCAGTTTCTACATTTTTCTCCTTTTAACTCCATATGTTAAATATATCCATCTTCTATGCCATCATTAGATTTGTAGTGAAAATAAAATCTTTATATATTGAATCACTTTCAAAGTCTACTATCAGGAAATTTGGTTCACTATGTTGTGCTAAACAATTTTTCTTACCAGAATCTATCTTACACATTTATAAGTCTACCATTCCTCTACGCATATTGTTGCCACACTTGGTTGGGTGCTTCTGCTATATATCTAGAGATTCTTGATAAAACCCAAAGAATCTGCAATGTTATCAGTCCAGACCTGGCATCTTGGCTTCAGCCATTTTTCCATCACTGTAACATAGCTTTCCTGTACTTTTTCTCTAAATATTTTCATGGTAATTGTTTTGATGAGCTTTCTTCTTTTGTACCTTGACTTTAGGAACTTAAGCGCTATACTAGATTGGCAGCTAGGTCTCATAATTTCACTACTGAAAATGATAGTTGTAAGCATAAGTTCTATGCTAATAGCTCCTTCTCACACACGGAACTCTCTTTCAGCTTCTTGTTTTCCTGTCAACAATAATCTTCAAAAGTTTAAATGTAATGTCAATCATCAACTTCTGTCTCCTTGAATCCCATTCTTTTCTTTTATTTTCCACTCTGTTTCTTTCACTCTTAGTAACCCCTTGTATCTTAGTGAATATTATCATGTTATTTTAGATGAAATTATTTAAAAAAATGTTTATGTTCATATTAAGGTGTGTGCGTGTGTGTATATATATATATATATATATATATATATATATATATATATATATATACACACAGACATATACACATACTCACACAATATAGTATTTTTATATATATCAGTGACATTAAAATCATGATTTAATTTCTGCTAGGCACATTAATGTAAAGGTCTCATATCAGCTAAATAACTATATTAGAATGATCCAGTTCCTATGTACAGAATTGTTACTATAATACTGCTAAAACAGCATATTTGTTATAGAAAGAGTTTTATTAACACTTTACCATAAAAATGCTCTAGCATGAATAATAAAGCACTTTTCATTTTAATTTGCAAATTAATAATAGTTTGGGAACAATATTTGTGCTCACCAGAACTGATCTGATTTCGCAAGGGAGATAACTCCATGCATACACAGTCGTTTCTCTTATTCTTTATTATATCAGTTTATGTATTATATTGTATCTTTGTTTTTGTAAAAATAGCAAAAATGGCACAATACTATTAAAATGCTTGAATGTGAATAAAAATAATTTCCAGTTCGACTTAACAGTGTAGGGTTTACATTCATTGTAAAAGATCTGACATATTGTATATTAATGCTGTTTATACACTAGTTTCTATTTCTTACTTATTTGTTTGCAGATAATTCCCATATATAAAATGAAACGAGTACACATATATATTTTTGTACACAGAAAATCTGTTCATAGCCAGAATTACAAATTCATCCATTATAAAATAATCCCATAATTTTTTACGGATACTATGCAAGTTACAATATTTTATAAATATGAAGTGTATTAGCATTGAACTTTATATCTGATGTCCATTAAGTGGTGTTAAACAATTTTTGTAACTGTCATAATAAAGTTTAATAAGTTTTAGGGTTATGGTTTCTGTATACTCTTGAGCAATATGCCTATTACAATTAAATATTGATAGACATAACTCAGTCAAACAAAATGTATCAAATGATAAAAGAAACTTTTGCTGAAAATTTAACATAAAAATCTCATGAACAGTGCCAAAAAAACTAATTGCAGTTTAAACATATCTATGTAATCTGCAACTCTTGGTATCTAACTCTATAATTTTGGCCAAGCTTTACTTTGTTCAAATAGATTGCCAAAAGAGAGAATTGATGGTAATCAAAGATAATTAGGCTTCTGGCAACTATTTCCTTACTTACGGTAAGACATATGTTTAACATCTTTATTGTTGCTACCAGCTTAGAGGTTAGAGCAAAGATCTCTCAGTATTGTCTTTGGCCTTTTGTTATTGACTCATACAGCATGTTTTGCAGTGAAACAATTATGAATACAAATTGCATAGTTGGTCATTGGCTAAGAAGCAGTTGCACATACCTTAAATAATTAATTATATTGGTTCACTCAGTTGTTTTAGCTGTTTTCATGATGACTATATCAAAGTTTTCATTTTATAAATTTCATTCTAATTTTACAATTTTCATATTATCTTTAAATTATATTATTCAAATATCATGAAGAGTATCCTCAGAACCTTCAGTTGTCAGACAGTCATGGATGGTGTAATTGAAGTACTTCATTATATTCAGTGACCTAACAGCTCCATTTCATCAAGTTCTTAAAAATATTACGGTATTATTTATTTTCTCTCTCTTCAAAAAATTTCTTCTAAAATATACCTGCCTATAACTATGTTATATATTTTCTTTTAACAGGAGTAAAATAAAACGGACAAGAATAACAGAGGTGTGTTTGAATAATCAAATTTGTACTGAAATCATACCAGAAATATGACTAAGTAAAACCCAGACATTAACAGTTATTAACAATAACTGAACTGTGTATATGTTTTGGAAGACCACATTATTACCTTTGATAATTTTACTATTAAAAATTACAATAAGGATTAAATATACATTTTTATTTGAATAACATCTAAGACTGAAACTAGACACTGAGAGTAGACTTTCTTGAGTTGGGGACAGTCAGGAATTATTCATGAATTGCTATGTCAAAATATTTACTTTTGTAAGATGCTATTTGATGCCAGACCATTTCACTTTACCATATTTACTTTAGCAAACTGAATAATTGCCAATGAGTAGCTTTTTTAATTATCAAATCTGAATAAAATAACAGCATCTATTATATCTGTACAGAAATATTCAATAGAATTACTGAAAACTATTTTTGTTTTTGCATTCTCTACTTCTATACATGCTCTCGTGATAAATGCCAGAATATACTGAGAAATTCTTCTTCCCGAAAGTTGAGTTGTCCTGCCTATATAGTCATCACCATACTGACATTTAAAAGAATAAATAAAAGAACTTGTTTTGAAGATAGGCAGGCTGTCCTTGCAAACAGATTTCAATGTCATCCAAGATGAAAACATTATTTATGGATTAGTAGAAAAATAACATTGTGAAATACCGACCAAGATGCACTTAGCAAAAATCATGTAAGTTTCATCAATCCAGAGCAGTCTTCAAAAGACAGGAGATTTTTTCAGTGTCAAAACAGTTAGGCCTACAAAATTGTGCAATCTTTGTTATTATACTTGACTGCACAAAGGAGAGCTAAGATCACAAAGTTTCTGTCTAATAAATTTTAGCCTAACTCATTAGAACAGATCATTTGAGTCTAATGGACTAAAGTTTTGACCAAATTGATCTTATACCTTCTGGTACAAAAGGAGTCCCATTGAATATATAAACCTGAAAATGTAGGCTTATGGTACACCAATGTAATAAACTTGGAATTAAGTTTTTGTACAAAGACATTCAGAAACAATAGGAAACAGTTTCTCTCCTGTTCAATAGTGGACTGTAGAGAATGATGAAAACTGTTCAATATTTTAAGAAAAATCACTGCTCTCAACTTATCATTAAACACACAGAACATATGGATAACAGTTGAGGTGGTAGGCAATGGAAAATAATTTTCATTCATAGAATCTCACAAAAGTATTTCCGATGGCAGGATCTAAAGGGCTACCCATAGCTATCCTGTCAAGTTGTCTGTACATTATATGGTTGAAACTCCATGGACATGATAGTAAATTTAATTAGGTCAATGAAAACAATATCTGAAATGGCAGGGGAGATGACTAGGATACAAATATCAGCACACATATATCTATAGTTTCCTGCTAATGTCAAATGAACCCATAAACTTATCTTGGGAAGAAAAAGGAAAATTTTGAATCTAATTTAAAAAGGTAAAGGAGTCCTTAATACAATATTTTGAATATATGTCCAAGACCAGTCATAACAGATATTGATAGATTCAATCATTGACCAGATGGGTTGAACCAGAATAATCACCTTTACGAGTTTTAGGTAACCCTAAAAGCTGAACCCAACAGCCCAATAACTTAATAAATATCTGCTGGGAGCAATGTATCTTTCAATAACTTAAAGAGACATTTCTGAAAAATTAATTCACTAGTTTTGGTTTTATCAAATGAGTAAGCAAGGAGGACCTTTAGAATTCACATGATTTTGGGTTGTAAGGAGCACCCGTGATAATCGATTATGACCAACCAGATTTATCTATATAAATGCGTAGTTATGCTGAAGAAGAGGAGACAGAAGAGGCAGATGGGAGAGATTGAAAGTGAGCAGAGTTGAATTGAGGGCTCGAAGAAGTACGAAAGTGACGTCGGAGATTTGAACAAAATCCCCGCTAACATGTACTGTTGATATAAGTACCACTGCTTCTGCGACCATGAAGATTACTACTACTGTTACTATTGCCGAGGAAGAATGCAACTATAAACTTTAAGCCATGCACAGAAATCTTTATCTCTCCATCGCAAGAGTCGTATATTGTTCTGAGATGATTTCACAACAAGCTAATCACAACCCACTCTCTCTGTGTCTAGAATCCAGTGTACGAGTTTTTACGTCAATTACTTTTCTTTTCTGTAACCCGTTTCTTTTCTATACTATTCTTTTCTGCTATATAAAAGGACATTAACAATTCAATCATTGAATAGTTGTTTGTCTGGCTTTCTGCAGATATATGTATTTTTTTGGTGCGTTTCTTAGCACAGACTCTCCAGCCATGTCTACATCTTCAGTCGACCGTGAATGGATGAACATCACTCCTGCTTTCTGGATCAAACCAATCACAACATGGGCAGGAAGCAGGATTAAACCAGTGGACCGGTCGAATGATCTACAGATGCTCAAGGGACCTACAACTACTCCCTTAAGTTCGGTTAAGACCAAGTAGACACCTCGACCCAGAGAGTAAGATGTCAGAGGTGTAGAAGTCAAGTGATTTACCTACTAACATGATTGCTTTCATGTGTCGTCTTGAAAAGCAGGGCAGCTAATTTTACCCCATTTTATAGGAGAGTGTCCAATACAACAGTTAGGTTGTTCCATTTTGCTAGAATGGACCTGCCCAATACATTTGCATGAGTGGTCTCTATTCACCCATATATCCCTCCAGTAAATGACTCAAGTCAGTTTGAGCTTCTGGCCACACTCGCCCACTTGTGTGTCAGACCACTGGCAAGCTAACCAATATTCTACAGGAGGTTGAGGGGCCGGGTCAAAAGTGTTAGACCACCAGCCCCAATCTATTAAATTTTTTCTTATCATCCAAAATAGACATTAACATAGTCATCCCAATTCAAAATTATCACCCTAGAATCTTTATCTGGTTTAATAATTAAAACAGATTTATTGTAATGTAAAACTTTTCAAAGATAAAGAATTGGTCAGTATAAGTAGTACCCTACAATGTAACAACTACCCTGGGTATATGGCAACAGCCCCCAAAAAACTGGGATAGGCGGGTATAAGAGAAGGACAACAGCACTCAGAAAATGGTCTGCCTGCCTTATGTGAAGGGGTTATCAGAGAAAATACAAAGGATCTGCGGTCCATATAACATCAGGACAAGCTACAAAAGCTGGACGACACTTTGCAGATAGAGGAGAACATGACTAAAGACTGTGTGTACGCTATCCCATGCAGCTGCGGAAAGTAATATTAAGGGGGAGACAGGCCGCCCCCTTAAGGTAAGGCTTCAAGAACACAAAAAACTGTAACACAAGGGGAAGTGGAAAAATCAGGTGTGGCTGGCCACATATGGAGAGAAAAGGGCGATCACCACCCTTTGTGGGATCAGGTTGAGATCATAGACAAAGAACACCACTGGAAAATTCGTAAACTTAAGTAATCAGCACATATGCTAGGCTGCAAAAATCTCCTGAGCTGACCAAGCATAGAAATGAATACAATATGGGAACTCGTAATAAGGAGTGCCAGAGAAAAGTGATAATAACAACAAAATTGCAATATGAGCTCTGGTAAAAACATGGATTTATAACAGCAAAAAATTGCAATATGAGTACTGGTAAAAAACGGTTGCTGATGACATTAGGTTTATAATACCCAGAAATTCATACACAGATGTCCTCAAGGACACATGGCACAGTGGATAAAGGGGTTAGTTAGATCCAGTGACAGGACCCAAAGAATGTGAAGGCAGTGGAGAACTTGGATAGGGGAATTAACAGGAGATAACTGATAACTGACATCCATTAAACATGGCACGTGGAACTAGAACAGTCTACCCCAGTGAGCGAAATAAAGGGTTCAGTTCGACATTCCAACCACCTGAAGCGTTGTAATAAATATGGCAACAAAGATGAGGACAATAGTCTGAATAATGAGAACAATAATGAAATTATAAAACCAAGCGAGTCTTTGTGAAATAATACAAGAAATATAATGAAAACAAAAACATTAAAAGTTTGAATACAGGAATAAATTCAAAAATGTTTTAAGAATTGCAAAGAAAGTTTTTACAAAATATTTAGAAACCTAACTCTTTCATTATGTCTTTCTTTATATCTGTTATTGCTAAACAAATCAAGAAATCAAGCAAGGTGATGCAATGCTGTCAGGGGGAAAACAAGAAAAAACAAGTGCAAAAAAATGAAAACAATAACTTGGAATTGGTGAAAAAGATATATGTATGAAACTAAATGATTTCTCCTAATCGCACGATGTAATGAAGTGTAATTATTTTGCCATAACCTAATCATGTCACGTAATCATGTTACATACTATAATTATTTGGAAACAAAAATAAGCAAGTAATTATTCTTGTTCAATGTTTTATCATTAAAACAAATGGGTATCAAATGAAATACAGTAGCAATCTCTGTGGTATTGAACAATGTTACATTCTCATAGTGAGGAGAGTTGTTGGTGTATCAAAAATCAGGAAGTACTAAGGAGTCTTATCACAGTTTTCAGATTGTTATTCCATTGATCATTTGTCAGTGTTATGGATCAGTATTCTTTGGAGACTTAGTCTTTATTTTATAAAAAGTTATGTGAAAAAAATACAACTTTTTGCTCCTAACTACTAGTTGGATCAGTGATTTTCAACCTGTCTGCTGCGAGAGGATTGTAGGTGTTTCAAAGATTTTTAAAGGTCCTTAATTATTTTCAAAAGAAGTTCAAAGCATAAATGTACATATCAAAAGTAAACCCTGCTAAATTGATTATGCAAGTATATGATTGTTATAATAGATAAATGTATGCATAATATATAAAGTGGGTGGAGAGTGTGAAATAAAATGGCACAATTTGACAACTTTAAGTGTGCTGCAGAAGTTTAACTATATGTTAGTGTACCAAGAGATAAAGGAGGTTGAAAAACATTGATCTACAATGAAGACATTTCTAGACTTTTCTAGACTTTTTTGCTAGAAGTCTTTTCTGAGACTTATTATAGTGACGCTGTGTCTCATTCAAGTTAATAAAAAAAAAAGGAATGTTCCTAAAAAACAAAAAAGAGGAATGAGAAGAGCACTTCGCAGGATTTTCACCCAGTCAGAAGAACAGAATTTGAAACCTATGATAATTTTGAGAGGCTTTGTGAGCCTGTAAGCTCAAATGTAAGGTAGGTGGCTATCTAGTTTACTTGGCATGACATGAATTGGAATGGGTAGTCAGAGATGTAAGTTATCAGATCACGTTAACTTCAGCAGTGAGTTGAGAAGTGGATACTATGTGGCCAACCAACAATACCAGGCACAACACAATCTTAAAACAGGTGATTCTGAATTTGACATTCTGAAACTGTTAAGCAAACCAAGTCTTCCTTGATTATACATGATAACTCACTCACTGCAACTATAATCCTAAAAGCCAGGCTTTCAAATAACTTTTAACCAGTAATTTCTTTTTATTGGGTTGTCTTTGGATTCTCGTAATAAATCCATTTTTAATTGCTAGTGACTTGTCTGAAAATGACTTTCTATATCAAACAAAATGAGAAAAACTAGCATTAAAAGTTTTAATACTAGTGTTTTAATTTAAAAATATTATGTCACTACAATCAATAAATAAGAAAAGGATAAAAGAATAAAGGGGACAGGCATGGACTAATGACCCCCAGCTAACCAGCTGGGGGTCATTAGTCCATGTCCACATGTTGGTGGCAGGTTCGTGATGGTTGTATCCTTCATGAATTGTGATGACATGATAATGGACTCATGACTGGGCTGGCTTATTCAGGATTCTCACAGCCCACTCCAAGTGGGGAAGCCCCTAGAAAAGGTGGGGTAATCATCGGTCATCATAAATATGCCTGGCTGGCTAGCCATGGTCAGCAGGTGACCCATTCTTGTGGACAAAACTAATGATCTCAAACTGACAAAACCTCTGTCGCTTTCAACCCCTTGACTATCAGAGTATGGAACATATGTACATCAATGGGACTCAAAGACATGGAATGCCCAGAGAGAACAACAACACTTGTGTGTTGTGAGCTGTCCCATTTTGACATCAATGTGGCTGCTTTGAGTGAAACTAGCCATGCCAAAGAAGGAAACCTCAGAGAAATCAGATTGAA
The DNA here is from genome assembly GCA_964036315.1 of Acanthosepion esculentum. Taxonomy (NCBI): domain Eukaryota; kingdom Metazoa; phylum Mollusca; class Cephalopoda; order Sepiida; family Sepiidae; genus Acanthosepion; species Acanthosepion esculentum. The sequence goes on from OZ038484.1 coordinate 74,662,533, forward strand.
CTATAAGAACTTTGGAAAGGGAAGGAAGCAAGTGAGTAACACATTCACTGGGTCGGCTTTGCCATGAAGACCAAATACATGGAGCAGCACAATCTCATCCTGATGACCCACCAGATCCCACTCAAGCATGGTACTTTCCTGACTTACCTCCATCCATGCACCTACTCTTGTCTCTGGTGACACTATCAAAGAGTACTTCTATGACCTTTTGGACTCAATAACCTGAACTACCCAAGTATCAGATGGTTTTTGGTGACTTTAATTTGGCTGTGATCACTGTACATGGAAGGGCATTCTTGGTCACCTTGGTATTAGCAAAAAGATACAAGCACTGGCACATCTTGGACCATGCCCTCATTTGATCCTGGCACAAAAGGGATGTACACAGCACCCATTCCATGCCTGGCACAGGTGATCACTGAACAGACCACAGTCTTCTGCTCTTGATATATTTCAAGATATCTATTCACTAACCAACTAGGCATCCTCCTGTAAGCAGGCCTCACTGACACTTTGACTGTGTGAAGCTCCAGGACCTCCAAATATTCAAGCAGTTTCAACTATCCATTGATGACTCATCAGACGCAGAGACAATCAGCAGAAAATGAACGACCTTGCATGATGCAATATCAGCTGCTGAAGAAGTGCTTGCGTTTCAGAAAACGAAAAATCAATGTTCAGTGAGCATTATGAAGAAAATGACCAGTTGATTAATCAAAATGAGATGAACACCTGGTTTTCAAGAACCTCCTCTAGGTTGAAAAGAAAAAGATCTATCAGGAGGCAATGAAAAACTACCAAAGATGACTCTATGCAATCCAAAACACATGGTGGCAGCAGAAATTCAAGAATATGCAGACCAACAGGATATGCATTGCATCTATGCATCCACAAAGGACATTTTGGGCCCCATCAAATCAATGGTAGCAGGCTTTAAGGATTTGGTTTGTACCACCATCCTTACTGACACTGATCAGGCTAATGCTTCTGATACAGGAAATCTGGGAAGATAAAATAGTCCCTTAGGATTTTAAAAATACCAACATTGTGATGATTTTTAAAAAAAAAGGAGACTGCTCACTGTGGAAACTATTGTGGCATCTCCCTCCTAAGCATCGCTGGTGAGATCTTTGCATGAATACTACTGAACCAAGTCCTCCTCATGGCAGAATAGACTCTTCCAAAATCTCAATGTGGTTTCCAGCCTTCAAGAGGCACTGTCAACATGGTCTTCTGTGTGCAATAGTTCCAGGAGAAGAGTTGAGAGCAGTAAAATCAACTGATGTTCATCTTCTAGGATTTCCAGAAGGCCTCCAATAAAGTCCCAAAACCAACAATATGGGCCACTCCAGATCACTTTGTGTCACTGATCCATATGCTCTACAATGGAATGGGGGGGGGGGTCAAGTCAGCCATTGATTGCCTTCTCTAAATCTGTTTCCAATCACCATTGTCCTTAAACAGGACTGTGTGTTAGCTCTGACACTCTTCTCCCTGTACCTCATCAGCATGATCAACAAGATCCCCCTTGGCAGCACTAGCATTGACATTTGATACAGACTTGATGGTGGACTCTTCAATCTTGCTCAAATTCGTTCACACACAAAAAAGTACCACCACCCACATGTGAGAATTTCAGTATGCTAACAACAATGTAACTGTGGACCAAACTGCAATTAAACTCCAGAGATCAGCAAACAAAGCTCCCGGATGCAGATCAATGTCAAAAAGACAAAAGAATCCATTGTATGAGTTGAAGGGGAAGGGGTGAGACTTTCGAGTCCAATCATCAACATGAAAAAAAAAAAGACAGGCAACGTGCTGTTAGGAGGGCCCAACTCACCCATATTTCTCTGGGACTCCTACTCAAGTCTGGACTGGGCCTTTACAGACATCACTGCCACCGCCACCAGGGGTGGGGGCGAAGAGAATAGGGAGAGGATGATCCCGATGCGAGCGGGTGTCGACGAATTTAACACTAACTCGTTCATTTCTATGTAAATTCCGGCAGAAGGTTCAAGGCTTGTAAATGATGCACGTCAATGAATTTACTTTGAGATAATTATGTTTAGTGGAACTTTCAAGACAAATGTTTTTGCATAAAAATGCTACACCCATTATGACTTAAAATTTAAAAACTAGCAATCAACATTTAGATGTGCATTTGATTTTGAAAATGATGGCATAAATTCTCATGCTAAACAACTTTTAAAACTATAGTATTTCCTGTCGTCGCGGATACTCCAATCTCAAGGATGCAATTTGACTTGTAAAATTCTGAAAAAATAAACAAATAGATAAATTAAAAGTTTCAAATTTTCACCTACCTAAGATGTTCGGCTGACTGACTTTTTTTCTTTTTCTCTTACAATATGGAGACACATTTTAACAGTGTTGTGTTATCTTTCCGAGTTGAAAGCCCAAATTCGAATTTTTGTTTTATGATCTTATAATAATCCGTTATCAAGTTTTATGTTTAAAACTGGAAATTAATCGTAATTGCTGCCTGCTTTTTCATGATAGATTGAATACATCCAAACAGATGATGCGTTATACGAGTCTTGTTAACGTAGAACGACCTACTCTTTCGTATCAGTTATGTTTTTTACTATTACGTACTTCATGTCCATAACGTAGAATTGAAATTCGGTTCAGCTAATGTATAATTTTCTAAGAAATCTACTTTTTTCGATGTAATTTCTGCTCTTTATGAAAATTATTTCTATTTCTTCGGGTACTTTTTCATTTTGGAGAAAATTTAAATAAATAAACAAAAAAATGGAATCGAAGGCAGTAGCTCTAAGTGTGGCTTTGATTTAAAAAAAAAAAATACGTAGAATACAAAACTAAACCGTGACCCCCCACCCCCTTTACTCTTTAGTTTAGCTGGAAGGACGTGTAACGACATTCTCATCACACACACACAAACGTGTAAAAAAAAAAACTATTTTTTATTTTTTCTTGGGGGGGAGTGAAAACTTCAAGGCCAATGTATTGTAAAACAGAAATCAACTAGTTAACAAGTTGATGCCACTCATTCCTGCAAATCTTAAAAAAAAAAAATTGGGAGAGTTGGCAGGTCTGTATGTACTTAGTACTGATTTTAAATTATTTCTTGGGTAAAGGATTTAACAGTAAAAGAAATATTTTGCCAGGAATTGACCAAATTTTGACTGCAAAAAAACTGCTTGTATTTATCTTGTTACAACCATAGATTCTCTAAAATTATGTGAAGATTCAACGTTTTTGATACTATCAAACTAAAGTTCCACAGAAAAATCAAGTTTTTTTTTTTAAACAAGGTTTAATGCTTCACGATCATTGTCTGTTCAAACAGTGAAGTGAACTGTTACTTTTCTGCATCGACTGATATTTTCTTATCTTAGCGAAAGACTCCAGTCCAAGTGGATATATTTTCGCACTAAGTTTTTTTTGTTTAGTTTGCAAATAAATCTCTATTTTAAATAACGTCTCAAATAATAAATCGTAAAAATTGAACACAGGGTGAGGTTTCAGTTTGACATTTATTAAATGATAAATGGTAGTAAATTGAACCCTCATTTTGGAACCAGATCGCTTCCACATTTTAAAAATTAAAATTTCTGGAAAATGAAAAATCTTCAAAAGAAACGAGTGTTATTTTCATAAAGTAAAGAACATCAAATTACATCTGAGAAAAATCTGAAAATACATTTTTTTTTAGTTAGTAGAAAAGAAAAATTATGTATGTTTTTTTTTTTTAGCTTAACCCAGTCATTTCCAAAAGTGAAAATGCAAATATATTGAATCGACATAATACGACAAGTCATCAACCTTTGGCTTGTTTAGTTTACCATAGTAGATGAATTTCAGTTAAAAATTTTATGATTACGTAAATTTTTATTATTTGTGAAGAATAGACAAATCTTTTTTCGAACGGAAAAATAATATATGATGGATTACTTTGCAGAATTTTTGTGGAATCCATTTGAAAGACTCACAACATTTTAACATTCGTTACAATTATTGTGGTATCAAATCGTCACGGAGTTACATCCTGTTTAGGAAGTTTCCATCTAAAAAAGTCAGGCGTTAAATCAGTTACGCATCGGCTCCGAGTAGCACTTCCGGTACCATTGAAAACATTCAAAATGTAATACAAATTATTAATCGACCATTGACAACGCTTCCCTCGCATTTTTGAGGGACTTTTTTGTGAGCTAGCACCTGCTTAAAGGAAGCTATAAATACAGACCATTATGCAACTCAACCGATATACTATAAATTACTTTTATTATTATTATTATTAAACACACTCCAATGTGTGTCTGGTCTAATCACCTTCTTGTGGGGTGGTCGCAAGCATTGGGTCCGTAAAGAAGCCTGTTACCAGTGTTCGTGTCATGGAGGGCTGGGATTGCCACACCTGGCGAGTCATCGCCATGCTTCAAGGTTGGCTTCCTGCGCCGAGTTTTGACGGAGGACTCGATTTGGGCGCCGAGTGTTAGGAACGCCTTCCCTAGCCTTACTATCACTCCTCCCCCATATCTTGGGGTAAGCGCCGTCGCGGTTGTGGAAGGTTGTCGAGGTTCTTCAGTGAGTGTTGGGTGGCCTTGAAGGTCATTCCTCGGTCCAGTGACCTTTCTCGGCGTCGGAGACTATTGTATCATGAATTAGTGGAGGGGGTCGCGAAGGATCCTCTGTGCCTTGATTTTCTTTTTTAAGTCCCCTTAACGCAACGAGTGAGAACTTCAATGCTGGTCACAAGGAACTGAAAAAAACTTTTACATGACTTCAAACACTCATCTCTTATTAATTAAATTGTTCTCATTTATAGCAAAAGGAATTTCACATAGACTCACAAATTTATTTCCTTCTTCTTGGCTGACCCTCTAATTTCAGTGAAGGCAAGGTTTTCATTGGTCCGAAGAAAATTTCACATAGGGTCGTGAATTCCTTCCTTGTTCTTCCTCAGTCCTCCAAATTTGGAGGGAGTTATTTCACCCTTGCTACAATGTTTACTTTTTATTTATTTTATATACTAAGTGTAATTTATGCATTTCCTTCAAAGTTCATGTACAAGTGATCGGATTAACTAATGTATGACTTAACATAAAGTAGGCCTATGGAAAAATAGTAAGGACACAGTAAAATACCATTAATTAGCCATTATTTACATTCAGTCTAATGTCCTCATCTTTGTTATTTTCAACTTTTTGGTTGTTGTGATGATAATGAAAAAATGAAGAAGACATTGGTCTGAATGTAAATAATAACTTCTGATCCCATAAATTCAGAGAGAAACCATTAGTATTTTAGTTTAAGCAAAAAAACAAGTATAATCTAAGTTCCTTAGATAACACCACTTTCCTTTTGCATTTAAAGGAGTGGGGAGGGTCAATCTTTGATACCTGGTGCATTCCAGTAGGGAAGTGGTGAGTGAGGCTGAGAATTATTAATTCCGTGTAGGTGTCCTTGTGCCATATTATTTTGGATTTGGCTTGTGGGTATCCGTTTTCATTAGTCATTGCAACAAACAAAAAATTGTCACAAAAGAAAAAAGTAAGTTATTTTATTATAGATAAATAAATTTATTGTGTGAAGAATATAGATAGCATTTACAATCTCAAATCTTTTTTTTTATAAAAAGAATAAAAAGGGGGAGATAGAAATAAATGTGTGCAAAAGTCCCATTTAATTTAATGAAGAGATCAGATGTCAAATAAATTATCCAAAGGTTAGATTTAATTTTGGTATCCTTTTGCAAGCTGTGCTACCAAAAAAAGTTTGGGTTATTGAGCTGATGTAATATTATTGCACCATTACATCTGAGTTTAGTCATGAATTTTGTTTTAACTATTCAGGTCATAAGTCTGATTCATCCAAATCATAAAAGAATTATCACACACAGTTTAAAAAAAGAAAATTTCATAACTTGAAATTCAGTGTCTATGGAAACTTTTCAACATAATCATTTATGCTACAATGTAGTCAATATAATGATTATATCAACTGACATTCATGGTTGGGGAATATGAGGAAAAGTAAAATAACTTGGAGCATTAACTATGCCATTTTCTTGCATTATTGTTAAGGAAAAATGTAAAACTTTGAATGTTAGATTTTAAAATATCCAAAAAAAGGACATCTTTAGAAATCTGTTTAGGTTAAAAATCTAAAAGTTGTTCTCCGAGAGTACCAAAAAGCAGGCATTAATTTTTACAGGCATAAAATAGAAAAATAGGTAAGACATTATTAAAGAAATAAAACAATTATTTTTTTTGAAGTGTGATGATGGCAAATATAGCTTCACTTAGATAATGCTCAAAGATAATTTGACACTTTGTGCCAGACAGGTCATAGACTAAAAGCAAAATTGGATAAAAGTAACTTTAAAATTACTTGTAGGTAATTTGATTAACAATACGATTTATAAATTCCAAGAATTGCTCAAATTATTGATCTTGTACTTTTTATTAGTGATCTTGTACTTTTTATTAGTTTTGTTATTAGCATAATATAATTCATTGATGTGTGATTTGCTTTGGAATAGGGAGTATATTTTTCTCTCTTTTCAAGTAATGTCCATCAATACTGCAAAATAGAAATGTCATAGTGAAATACACTGATCAATCTCTAATATCAAATATCTAAGCACAAGACAAATGTTTAATATCCTTTCCTTGTTAAGCAAATAAATTCACACTGTTGAAATCTTTGCTAATCTCTTATCCATTTATCTGTAAGGTTCCTGCATGCAGAAGGCTCAATGAGTCACTCTCCAGGAGGTTAGCATCAGCCATACTGATGGAAGGCAAAAAGGTTCTGTAAGACAATTAAAAGTGAGCAGTTTCATTATAAAGACATTAAATTAACAAGCTATTTCTTAACCTAGTTAATAGATTGAGAGCATTTTTGAGACCAGTTCCAAATTTGACCTTATGAAACTGATCAGGCTTACCATTAACACAATAGTAAATAGATTTCATCAGCATAAATACCCCGTTGAGAACAGATAACATTTCAAAGGTTGTTAATGAAAACTAGGAATAATGTAGGTTTAAGGATAGGGTCCTGTGGAACAACTGCATCAATGTAAAATGATCTAGAATAGTGGCCATTCAAGAAAACATTCATTAACCAAAATGGCTCATTATCCAATATGAATCTTATGAGTATAGTGTAGTCAAACTGAGATTATAAGACTATTGGAAATACAAGAAGAAAAATAAAAGTAACATGGCAGGATTAACTGCACATAATATATATCTGTATATTAATGTAAATAAAATCTCTTGTTAACCATCAACCTGATGTTTATCACAGCTGGTGAAGAGGAGGATTCAATAAGGTTTTCGGACAAAATTTGGGAAAATTTTATTTTTCTGAGCTACAAAATTACCAAAAAAAAAAAATACATATCAAAACCCCACCTATTACATGCATGCGGTGGACATTGATGATGAAAATTAATACTACCAGTCAAGTAATTGTTACATTCCTGTCATCTCAAAAATTTTAATAGCTAAAATTAAATTAAGCAGCATCAAATTTGGAAATATAGTGTCAAACAAATTCTGGTTTTTCTTTCATTGGTTTTTCAATATGTTACTCCTTAAAATAAAAAATGTCCAGAGACATTTCACTTGGTGGTTTGTCCTACTCCAAGAATTAGATACAGTTGGCAAACTGGAATCTCTGCATCAAAAGTGGGGAAAACTAGAAAGTGAATTTTGAGATTTATATTACAGCTTCAGGTGTTTCAAACACAGAACAAAATAGGACTGTACTATTAACAGGAGAAAATCTGTGTGAAATCTGGAAAAAAATCACTGAACAGCAGAAAGCTGAACAAAAGACAAGCCCTGGAGGAGGTAGAAGAGATATGTACCAGATTCAGCCCATCAACAGGTATTTTGCTCTTAAGGAAAATATACCCCAAATCAACACAAACTTTTTAAAACTATGTCAAACTCTGGAGAGATGGTGAACAACTTTATAACTTGCCTCAAGGTACTAGTGAAGCTGTGCAATTTTGAAGGTGATTCAGACAACTTTGTCAGAGATAGTACTTCTCCACATAAAAGAAACCGATCTAAAAGCAAGATTATATTGGGAAGAAAATAATTTGATGCTAGGAACACTTAGTGGAACAATCAGCACATACTATTATAAAGAAGCTCTCAGATTGAAACCTAGATCAAACACAAACTAAGTGTACAGTCTTCTTTATGTCTTGTGTCACTCAGGATGTAGACGATCATGGCTCTCCACAACTTCTTATCCCTTGTAGCTCTTAATAAATTTTATTTTTCTGTTATTTCTCCTGAACCCTGTTCTGCCATCCATTTACCCAAGCTCACTAAGTATGTTATGCATTGTTTTCCTCTGTCTCTCTTGCTTTCAATCTGTCCTGTGAGGATCAAATTTTCCAAGCCATCTTTCTTTATTATGTGCCCTAGAAACCTCAACTGCCTCTTATTGATCTTAAGTATAACTTTTCTTTTTGTTTCCATTTTCTCTAAAACTTTATGGTTTCTCACATGTTTGGTATACTTGGCATCTTTCTGTAGAACTACATATCTGTTGCTTCAAGTCTCTTCATCTTTGAGGAGATTATTCAACACTCACGGCCATACATAAGGACAGATATCATGTAACAGTTTAGTATTCTTTTCCTTGTTTCTAGCAAAGTTTTTCTATTTCTTAATACTCTGCTTAGCTTTTGGACGGCTTCCTTGGCTATCCCAAGATGCCTTTAGATTTCAGTGTCACACTTTCCGTCCTCTGTTAAAACACTTCCCAGATATTTAAATTTCCGCACTTGTTTGATTCTGGTATTTCCAATTTGCAATTGACACTTTGGGTTCATCCTTTTGCTAACAACCTGCATTCTGTCTTCTGGCTGTTGGTATTTAATCCTTTCTTTGCGCTTTCATTCACTACCTTCTCCAGGAGTTTTTGTAGCTTTCTTTTTGTGTCTGCTATCAACACTGTGTCATCTGCATATCTTATGTTGTTAAGATTGTGGTCACCAATAATGAATCCTGGTAGGACTTCTAGTTCTCTCAGGACTGCCTTGCTATATAAGTTGAATTAAAGTTTTTCTTTGTTTTTTTTTTAGGAAGTTTCTTTAGTGAGCCAGATGACCTACTTGGCACCCATGCACAGAAAGCAATATTTTATTTATACTTTTGCTTTCTCAGTGTTCACATCTGGCCAACACATAGAGTGAATCAAAAATCTAATTTGAAGCTGAGTATAACAAATGCTTCTGGCATTATTCTGACACGATATTCCATTCATATAAATTCATATCATCATTATTCAGATATTAAATTATTTCCCATGATTTTTTGCAATACGACACAGCCTCAAATGATAATGGAACTGAGATAGAAAGTTCTACATGCAGTATATTCTCCAAACCTATCACTTTCAGGTTATCACTTCTTTAGCTCTCTGCTACACTCTGCTTTATCAGGTCAGTGGCTCCAAAATTTCAAGATATCAAAAAAAATTCTTCAATGAATTCACAAAATCAAAACTGGAATTGTTTTTTTTATTAGTGAATATACAATTGAGTTGAAAGGTCATAGGAAGCCAGAAAAATGCTTATATGTTTGAAAAATGCTTCTATGAATCTATATAAAATATTTTGTCAAAAAATACTGGAAACTTATTAATCAAATTTAAATTTATTTTTATTTGTTCTAATAAACAACACAATTTATGTCCTCAAAATATTAAATTTAACCATATTTTCTTGTTTGTTAATCTAATGACAATTTAAAACTGAGTTTTCAAAATCAGTTTCATCCTTTATGTAAAATCTACAAGATTTTTCTTATTATACCATTTACAAAGAAAAAAGAAGTAGAAGAAATATTTTATTGTTATTCTAAATTAAATGAAATTTGTACATTTTTCATTTTTTATTTATTAAATATTTGGATGTTTTACTAAAAACTCTTTTATCTTAGTGAATGTGTTAAATAAGTGTAGCAAAAATCTTCTGGTCTCAATTAATCTGCTTTGCCTGAAGGGTTTTAAGTGTTACCTAAAATTTATTGAACTCCAGACCCATTTAAACATGTAAAAGTCATTATTTTTTATCAGTTTTAATTACTTTAATTTGCTTTGCTCATTGGCAATACTTTGCTTTATTAATGATTAATAATGAAACAAAATACTTTAAGTAAGAAGAAACCAACTTTAGAATTTAGTCAGCTTATAATTTAATTTAAAAGATAAAATTTACCTAAAACTCAAAAATCAAATTATCATGTTGTAAAGTTTCTTCTATTTTTAATACCTTTTGACTAACACATTTAGAAATTAAAATTATTTTTCTTTAAAAATAATTACATGATAAGTCATTTTTAAAACTATATCTACATGAAAGATATATATATAAGAAATACACATCAAAGGAAAGAGGATATGAAAAAGAAAAAAGATTTATTTAATAACATTTAAAATGTTCACTACTGTGTATCACTATAAATCAAATTGTTGGATTTTTAGCTATTCACCAAAAACATAAGTAACTTTTACTTCCTGTTAGTCAAATTTTATTCTTTCCCTTTCACAAAAATTTCTTTTCCATTTTTTTAAATGCACACACACTTATACTCCAATCAGACAAAAGACTTCATCAAGGACAAAACTTTACTATAAAACTCTGAAGAAAATTTTGTTATATAATAAAAACTTGTTTTTTTCTTTTCTTTATTCTTGTTTTTTTTCTTGATTTTTCACTTTTCAATATGTTTGGAAATTTAAATAAGGTCACATAAAAATTAAAACCTCCACAACTTAAAAGATGAAAGGTTTAAAAAGTTATATCTCTGAAGCTGGTTTAGTGATCTAATATTTTAACATTTTTAAATCATAGCTACAACCAGAAACTTTCATCATTTTTTCTTTTTCAGTTTTCAAAAGAAGATTTAGTTAATGTGCAAGAAGCTTCTGTGCGTCAGGAAACAATGAAAAGTGTTTTGAACTTTCCGTCGTCATCACCAGCCGGCTTTGCACTCCATATTCATCCAATTTAATTGCTTAGGGCAACAAAACCATAGGCTCTTTCATTTCTCTGAACTTACTCAATGGCCATTAAAGAATTTGCCCAAAGCAAAAAGTTTTTGCTGGCCATTAGTACTGGTAGATTTTAGAATGACCTACCTCCAAAGTCAGATCTTTATTCTCTTAAACTAATGCAAGTAATGTTCATGTTTAAAAGAGAGAGGTTAAAATGTTATATTTGAAATTTTGCAACATTGTTTCAAGAACAATTTAATACATCAGCATCCATTTTTTTTTATTCTAGTACATTTAACTTTAAAGTACACATATCTTTTTGTCACACACACACAATGATGCACATATATATGTATATTTATATATAACTTTTTACTCTTATCTTTCTACAGGGTTTAATGAATAAATTGTCATCTAAATTACACAAAAATGAAAATAACACTGATATCTCATTTTAACAGATATATTTACCAAAATGACAAAAAAATATCTTGAAATACTAAAGAGTAAATTTATTCAATAAAATTACCATTGGCTTCAACCACGACCTCCAGATGACTTTGGAATCTCCCGCATCTCTTCTAGACAGTCTCCTTGTTTAAGTTGGTGAATGCTGTCATAATCCTTGCCTTCAGTTCAACTTTGGTTTTGTTGGACTCTCACTCAACTTCACACCACACATAATAATCAAGAGTGTTGCAGTTTGGGAAGTTAGGTGGCCAGATCTAAGGGGTAATGCAGTCACAGAAATTGTCTGACAGTCTCCTGGGTTCTCCTGAGTCCTGTTGCCAAATATAGGGTTTTCCAGTAGCCACCCTTTTGACCCAAGGCAGTACTACCTCCTCAAGGCACTTGATGTAGGTTTCTGTGTTGAGTTTGAGGCCCTGTGGGAAGATGATTGGATGCATAATGTCACCATCACTAGTGATCACTTCAAACACCTCTGTAATAACCATTAACTCATCCAACTCTTTCTGAATCCTCTGCTTTGTCCTCAGATTGCCACCCAAACAATCTAAAATGTTTGTATTGCAGCATCTGGTGTGAATGCCAAGCAGTACAGCATGCTATTTCCAAATTTCTGGTGGAGTGAACTGCATCATGGTACTTCTTTTCTCACAGACAGTGTCCAACTGACCCTATTATACTGTGCTGTTGACAAAATCAAAAACAAACAACACACATGCATGAAATTAAAAATATAAAATGGTGACAATTTACCCATGGCACTGTGTATGGTACAAGTTGTTCATCAAGTAGAGTTATGTGCTGAACTACTTATATACATTAGTAGTTGTGCTGAAAAGTTTTCTTTTATAAAAATGAATGACTAAAATTAATGGATGTATTCTGTCAATAGAATTCTATTGTATTTTATTTATAGAAAGAGATAGTAGTGGGTAGGTGTGTATTGAGCAGTTGAAATTTAAATATTTTAATATTAATATTTTTAAATGCAACAAACGTAAAACTTATATACACTGTCTTACATTATTGACCACTTTCATTTAACATTTTTTATAACTTTTAGAAAATTATGAAGGGATTCATTGTAACATTTTCATTATTAAGGTTCAGGATATTTCTGCCATTTTTATGATATGGCAAGAGTTTTAAGAATTTTATTAGATTTTCCAAGTTTCACATTATTAGATAGGTTACTGAAATTATTTACACTATTTACTTTGTTTGACTGCAATGGTGAACAAAAACTTGGAGAATTGAGTTCAAGGGAGATAACTGAGACATCCGGAAGAGGCATGGCATGTGAAACTAAAACAATCTACCCTGGTGGACAAAATAAAGGGTACAGTGCAAAATTCCAATCACCTGAATAAGGCCAAAGCATACAATGGCCAAAATGTGAATATGGCAACAAAGATGAGGATAACAGTCCAAACAATGTAAATAGTGTAAATTATTACAATACCTCATCTCAGAAATATAGACAGGTTTCTGAAATTTCAAGAAATATGTTGTGATTAAAAATTATAATTATAGAATGTGTGTAAAGTTTACAAAGACAAATGTTTTGAACAACAAATTCAAAACAATGTCATTCTAATAATGATAAAGTTATAAAGAGAACATTGATATGAAATATAAATTCCATATTCTGATACTAGTTTTAAGTCATTCATTGGTTTCAGGAAATATTATGTATGTCTTCATTTGCTGGAAATTGCCATCTCTCAATATAAATCTCCTTCTTCATATTGTTTCATAAGTTTTTCAATTGGGTTATGGTCAAGCAAACAAACTAGCTCCTTCATCAAACTCTTTAAAAATGATTTTATTCAGTTATTCGTTAGTTTTCTTTGCCAACTCTGATGGAGTATGGTCACACATAAAAATTGTCTTTCTGAAAATCTTTGGCTTCTTAAAACATGGCTTTATATGTGCCTTCCAAGATGAATTGGCATCTTAACATCATGTAGAACTCACCACAGGCCCAGCAATTCATTGCCTATAATCAAGACTCCATACCTATAACAGACCAGGTGATCATGCAGCTGGGGTCTTTTACTGAAGGCCATGTAAATTTTCTTAGATAATCGGTATAGCAGTTGCAAACAAATGGAAAAATTCCCCTGTGAGATTGGTTTGATTTTTTTATGAACCACAATGACATTTATTAACGAATTCTTATAAATGAAGAGACAGGTAACTTTGAATTAACAAATGCAAATGCATAATATTTCAAGGAATGATTTTTATGTCCATGTGTTCTTTTTTAGAGAATTTGTACTTGTGTCAAAGATCATTTGTATATTGTGGTAAAAAATAAAAGATCTGCACCAGTTGATGATATCAAACACAGAAACATTGTTTGTTCCATGCACTCCCTTTGTATTGCAAACACAATTAAATCATTATATGTACGCTCGATAGCCATACTAGTGTCTCTTGTGAAGGATTTTATTCTCTTTCTTTGCTTTCCCCTCATTTGTTTTGCCACACTTCCAAAATTTACAAGAAATGTCAAATTTCCATCATTTCAATCTGATATCACTCTTTTCAGTGGATCATTTGTCTTGGCACTTCCATAAACATCTTTTACACTCACTATTTTCCAAAATTTCAAAACTTCTTTGATGAAAGTAACAGTTTCTCTTGTCTCTAATAATGGATGAGTTTTTACTGCAGTTATAGTCTCCTCACAAAACACTTTCAAATTGTGGAAAACTGTTTGTCTTTCAATTGGTTTTGGAAGAACAGCTATTTCTGTTAGTTTCGATAACTTAACTTAAGTTATTTCACTATTTCCCATTTTGCTGTCATTTCTTTATCATCAGAATAAAACAGCAGTTCTGAACAATCCTCAGTTATCCAGTTATTGTGAATACTTTTAAATATGTGTACATAATCGAAAAGCAAGTATAAAAGATTTTTAGTAACCAAAGGCTTATTTGCATCAGTATCAAATTCCTTGAATAAAGCTTGATTAGTCCGATTATTGTCAAAAACTGCAATTCTATAACCTTTCAAATGATTGACTAAATCAACAACATTTCAAATATTCTGAAACAAAAATTCCAAATTTAGTTTGGCAACTGGGATTCATCTTAATCAAAATCTTTGGTCCACCATGTAAACATGTGATCATACGTTTTTGCTAATTCCTCTTCAGAATCTTTGGCAAAGCCAAATAAGTTTCCTCCTTGGTATTGTAAGCTCACTTTAACATAAACTTCATCAACTAGGATGATACATTTTTTCTGTTCATCTGACATTTTGCTAAACACATCACCAAGAAAATTCAGATCATTTACCTTCGAAACTTTTGATGTGTCATATCCACTAGTGTTTTCACTCTGGGTAATTTGTAATCATCTCGAATTCTGTTATAAAGAGATCAAGATGTGGCAATATATTTTTAAATACCAGGACAAGTATTCCTGACTTGCAAACTTTTTTGCCAACTATTCGTTGTGACATAACTATGATATGTTGTCTCAAAACCTGTTTCTTTCATTTAATTTTCAAGTTACCAATGGATTCCTCAATTTGAGACCAATGTTGAAACATATTCATTCTGTTTTTCAATAGGGAAGAAATGTGTGTGTATACCTGCATGGTAACATTCAAATGTCAAGTTTTCAAAATTTTTATAAAAAAATTGGAATACCTCCAGTGAAAAAATGAAAAGATTGGATTAACTTTTGATTGTTTGATTTGTAGAAGGCAATTGTTGGCACAAAATCATGATGGTCAATATCAGCACACAAATTTGTAAAATTCTTAATTCTATCTTTTTCTAAGAAATGTGCAAACTTATCATTTTGTACACTTCACACAGAAGTGGAACTTTTTTGTTGTCCTTGGTTTTGGTAAAGGACTCAGTATCACACTTGATGACAAATTATTGACTATTGATGGAGGATTTTGGGGCCTTGCTTTACCCTGAACAAACACAGTTCCATAACCAAGTGGAAAATGCCTTTCACAAATAACAGTGTTTGGGTGGTTAAGAGTGTTATCTCTTGGTATTACCTTTAACCATCTTTCTCTTTTATCTCGATCTTTTGAGAAACAAAACACCTGCACCTTATTTTGCTCATTATAATTGCCTTGACAGGCTGTTGTCACATAACACCTTTGGACCATTTTGAGATAATATTCAACAGTAGCACTCAAAAAAGTTTTTAACAAAATTATTGATTAAAATTTCCCAGAATTAAAAGAATTTAAGTTTTATAAATCAAAACAGTGGTTACTCACCTTTTTTAAATTTTCAATGTTCACTACGTATGTAACTTCAGTATATATTCCAAATAATCAAGAATACTCGTGATGATTTTATATCATCTGAAATTATAAGAAAAGAACAATTTTTTTGAATGCAGCTGAAATACAAAATGATATTTTGGGAAAAGGTTCAAAAGTGTTTTATTAAAAATGTGTGACTCTGTTCAATGGACATATTGTTATTGCAAAGAAAAATGTTCGTACAAAATCTTTGTAATCAAAATTTATCTGAATATATCAAACAGAATATCAGATGTGAGAAATTAAAAAGTTGGAACAAGATTGAAAGATTTTAAAATATGGCAGATGGTTAGTTGAAAAAGCATAATTTTTTAAAACTTTCAAACAATATTTCTTAAATATATATACTGCTCAGTTATAGGTATGGCCTTGACGCTATTGTTATTATGCAGGAAAACATTTGTAAAAAATTATTTGCTATATTCCAATAAATTTCAATCCAACAAAAATTGCAAATTTATAATAGATAGTAGTAGTTTAGCACATTAAATCAGTGAGTGTAGTTCAATAAAATTAATAATGGAGAAAAATAGATCTCAATAAAATTCAATTTTGACTTTTACACTGTAATATACTCACAAACTTATTATAAGCCAAATGTAATTTATGATAAAATACAGAACCTCAGCTGAAATAAATTTGATGGGTGAGAATTTCCTTTCTAAATGAATTTGCTATGTGTCGGCTCAATGAAAGTCAAGTGCTATCTGCTAAAAAATTATCTGGTAACTGAGAAAACTTGTCCCCAGTTGCAGCTATGAAAAGTGTGATTTCCTGGCCTGTTATAGGTATGGCCTTGCCTATAATCCTATCCAGAAACATCAGGCCACATCTGCCTTGTTGATGTCCTTACTGTGAGGGTAGTCTTCACTTGTAACCATCCGACCGTTAGTACCTTTTTTGGCATACATGGAGAACATGCCCACAATAAGACATAGTGGCAAAAGGACAGTTTTTCTCATGACACCACTTTTTTTAACTACCTTCACTCTTCAGCAATGTTTATTGTTTTAAAAAGCAATGATTAGAATTGAGATAAAACCTAAACATATGATAAAAGTGAATTTAGACAAAATATTAAACACTATTAGATTGTTTATTTACAAGAATAATATTATATTTGCAACTTTCTAAAAACTAATACAAATAGAATTAATGCACTGCAGTATTTGTCATTTACGTTTATAAAGAAATGTGAAAATTTTTTATTCATAAATTTATAAACATTGACTAAATTATTAAAATATGTGAATAAAGAAATCCTTATTATCATTTTATAAAGTTTGAATCATTTAGTAATGAGCTAATGTTTTGCCAACCATTCCAATAAATAATAGTATAAATAAACAATCTAATAAATAAATAGCGTTTATTATTTTTGTTGTAAATTCTCTTCTCCAGTCTCGCCAAGAATTTTCTCCCGTCTCTCACTTTATCAGCATAACTACGCATTTATATAGAAAAACCCGGCTGGTCATAACCAACCCTTGCCCCTACTACTTCGCACACGATTATCACGGGGTTCTGGCTGCTTCAACCAAAATCATGTGAATTCTAAAGTTCCTTATAGCTTACAAAGCTCTATTTCAATTTTTAACCGATAAAAATTATTTCGACCATTTCCATGGTCTTCTAATGACCGAGATTCAATGGGTACAACTTCTGCCCTAGATCAGATTTCCCATCAGTAAACAAAATGCTCTGATCTAATTTTGCTACTCAGATCTACTCCAATTTCAATAAAAAAATATATGTATGTATGTATGTATGTGTGTGTGTTTCCCAGACTCTCTCTCTGTCACACATAGCCTAATTATTATAAAGGAACTTGAGTTTGAACATAGATCGCCAGTGAGTAAACACAGGCAATCCCATTATTGAATTAAGTAGACCATGTGACCATGGAGGAAATGCATATATATATAGGAAGTAGCTGATGACTAGCAAATGCATTTCTAGTCTATCCTCTATTACTATTCAGATCACCATTTCTACTTTATCCTATATTGCTACACAAACTGCTATTCTCTACTCTATTCACTATACTATTTCTCTGTTCAGATTCCTATAGGGTGATTACTGTTTGAGCAAGTATTATTGAGCAAGTACTATTAGTGAGAGTGCTATTCAGAGGCGTCTGACACCAGCCAGTATTGTTCAACGGCATATTATAGTTGTATCTGCAATTACAAAGTCTCTACTACAATGAGCATTACAAAAGTGACAACAAGTATTCGTTGACATCACAAAATTAATGATGAAAAAAGGCATTTATTTTACACAACAAAAATTTATTTTCATCATAATCTCCTTTGTTGTCAGAACACTTAATTCATTTGTGAAAGAAAACAACAATGACACATAGTGAGATGCAATATTTGACAGCAAAAGGCTATAGCAGCCGGCAAAGGAAGTCAAGCCTAACAGCAACGGCAGTCAATAAGAACATTAGGTTTAAAGCTGCCAGTTCCAGATTCAGGAATTTCAACAGCTTAGAAGATTAAAATGTTGGTTTGTGAATTTGGTGGTATAGTCATTGTGAGTTCAATCCATATGCTAGACAGTACAGATTTAGATACAACAGCAATAATAGAGCAGAGGTACTGAAAAGAGAACAAGATGAGATATTTTTAGACATAGACAGCAGAACAATCTTTACATGTACATTAAATAAAGGGTTCAATTTGAAATTTCCTGAAGGTTATGCATATTGAAAAACACTTGAAGACCGAAGGGTACAATGGTTGAAATATAATAATATGAGTATACACCTGGGTCCCTCAGTTTTTAACTGACTGATCAGCTTCTGCCTCATGCAATAGTTTCAATTTCTGTTTGGGTTTGTTTGCACAAAACTAGGAAATGCCCAGTGTACAATCAGCAAAGAAACTGAAGGCAAGGTATTGCATAGGGAGAAAAATATTGGATACAGCCATTCTAAGATATCACCTTGGTGTGAAAAACAGGTCAAGAAGTTTGTTGGTTTCAATAAACAGGGTTATTTATTAATGAGTCATTTCACCTGGTGCTGTCTGGGGGTGGAGGGTAGTTAAGTGACACTTGAGACTTCTTCACTGTTACTTCTGTCTTCTCTCATGATAGACAAACAGCTTAGATCTGCCTTCAGAAAACCTCCATTCCCATCTGTTTCTACATCTCTTCCAACTCTGTGACTCTCCTTGGATGAATGGCTCCTCTCTCTTTCCTCTCAAAATGTGACTCTGGCCATCATTGTGACTACTCATGGCTCTCACTATCACACTGACATTGACTCTTCATATCTAAAATACTGCCTGACTATATAAGCCCATGGCTGGAATTTCCTATCTTCCAGCCAACTGTCATTTGACACCAAAAGTTTTTATTTATTTTATTTCCTTTTCCTACTTTTGGAAATTGGTTTGTTGTTTGAAACTCTAACATATTGGGGGTGGGGTGACATAGAACTGCAGTTCTCCAACTACACTCTCTAATTCCAGAGAAAATCAATTACTGTCCACCATAAGCTGTGAGTGGGGCCATTGTGTGTCAAAATAACAAAGATGACAACATTAGTTTGAATGTAAATAATGTTTTCATTCCAGAAATTCAAGCAGAAATTAATAGCATAAATTGAACATTATACAGTGAAAGTTTCAGATCAAAATTCAGCTAATGGCTACATATGAGGCAACTAACTTATTAATATATCTTTGTTTAGGATTTATTTTTTAAACAAGCACTTGTTGATTTACTGATTTACTTTGGGAAAATAAATCCAGAGGTATGCAAAATTAATATCTACTTGTAGAACTTAAATTATTCCTCACTACCTAACAAAAAAGTCAAGAACAAAGCTCAAATTTTGGAGAATATATGTAAAGAAAGATAACTCATTTATTTTTAGCTGAATGCTCTCAATGATCTGAAGTGGATTTAAAAATAAAACCAGACTATTGCTTTGTGATAAAAGTAGTCACTTTTTCTAAATAGTAATTGAGAGCTAATTTCAAATTGATATAGTCTCAGAGTTCTGTGCAATCTGGATGAAAGCAGAAAAAAATGAGAAGTGATCTCAAAGTAAAAGAGGAACAAACATATGTAACAGCCCTCATCTCTATAATTCACTGAGAAAATCAAGAAACTAGTAAATTTGAACATAAATGTTAAGAATATATAGATATTGAGATATTCTATGCACAGAGCTTAATTTAGTGAATAGAGAAGCATTTTGAGAGACATGAACTGATTACATTTGCACTGGGCTAAAATGCTAGATTGCTAAGCCATAGCTCTACAACAGAGGACATATACAAAGGGGGATCATTATGTTTGTAGCCTGACATGTGCTGTATTTCCACTATATAAAATCTGACTGCATGTTATACCCCGATAGTTAAGTTACTAGTGTTTAATACCTGAACACCCCTGGTTGATACATTTGTTTCCAAATGATCCAAGAATAAAATATTAAATTATGATTAGAGATTAAAATAATGTTTAAATACAAAAATTCCCTTGACACACTAGTCTCTTGATGACCCCATAATGATATACACATCATTATAAAAGATTAAATTATGATAAAAAATCAAAATAATGTTCAAATATTAAAGATATTACTAGATTAGCACTTAAATACCTGTTTGACATACTAGGCCTCTGATGACTCCAGAATAAAATATATATAATTATCATTTATCATTAAACCACAAATCAAAATAATGTTAAAATATTTTTAAAAAATTGTTTATAAGTATGAATATTAGTTGAATATTAGTTTTTCTTAAATATTCTTTGCCAAATTATATGGCTATGGTAATATTAGCTGTTTCCTTATATGGAAACATTTGACTCTCATTGACCAATCAGCTTGGTTGAAATTTATAAAAAAATTTTATTAAAACAATTTCTTAGGAAAATAAGTTTCTTAACTCCATTATTATTGCTCTTTCCAGTATTGATGAGTACTTTCTTAACCTTTTGTCTGAAGTATTGTGGAACTTTAGCATCATAATTATCATTAATTTCTTTTCAAGTTTCACATGCTATCCATTAAAAGGATTGGGGGTGGGGGAGAAGACACA
Organism: Acanthosepion esculentum; assembly: GCA_964036315.1. Lineage (NCBI taxonomy): Eukaryota > Metazoa > Mollusca > Cephalopoda > Sepiida > Sepiidae > Acanthosepion > Acanthosepion esculentum. The sequence goes on from OZ038484.1 coordinate 74,683,388, forward strand.
GTGTCACTTCTCTTATCCCAAATATTGAATAAGGCACATACAAAAGCAAACAAAACTCAAAATTACAATGTAAAATTTGAAAGGAACAAACATTTATTACATAGATATTAAAACAATATAGCAAAATAAAAGTTTTACAAAAGAGCTTGCATAAAGAGTTCCTTTTGTGTACCTTATTATTAAAGGCAAGATAAACAGTTCAAAATATAGAAATACACAAATCCTTAAGAATTGAAAGATCTTTAGAGAAGGTACAACACAGTTCCTTTAAAAAAAAATCAATTTGAAATATATATTCTTTCAAAAATGGTGCACTTGAATTGAAAAGTAAAACAGAAGGTTTTGGTAGGGTTCATGAACATTACTAGGACTGTAACAAAAATTGTTCTTTTTCTTGAACACAGTTCAATTATTATCAAAAATTTTCACTTCACTAATTTCACTTTGGTTGTGCTTCTTTTTCTGTTTCTCTCTGTTCCCTACTTCTGTATGAAATAGCCTAGATCATCTACTGGTGACAGCCAAAATAGCTTTTTCTTCTTGGCAGCTTCATCTTCAGGTACATTTTTGTACCTTTTGATTTTTTTCTAAATTTTTACACCTTCTGTTTCCTGTTAACCTGTCTTCTTATGTAGTCCACAAATAGGCTACAAATTGATCTCAACCTTTGAATTTTTGTGGGTTGAAGTTATCTTCATCATTGGTCAATAAATCCAAAGGAGTATATCATTTTCTAAATTTGAAAATTAAGATACAACTTGTCCACCTATGACCAACTTATTTTGGTGGTTTCTTTACATGCCATATTATTTTTAGAAAATTTAACAAACAAATATTTCACTTCGCATTTATTTTAGTGTAAAAGACAAACTTAGACTATTCTATTTATTTTTTTAGCAATACATTTTTATTAATCATTTATTTCATTTACATTATTTTATATACATTTTTATATTCTTCCCTCAAACTTAGTGAATCATATTATTTATAATTAATTTATATTCACTTTATAAAATATTTTAATACTATTTTAGTTGTTGCTGCTGTTGAAATTCCTCAAGTGATATAGTTTGTTATTTCGTACAGTCCTTTCTTTGTGATTCTGTAGCACCAGTCAAGAATGATCAAAGAAGGATGGTAGGAAATATGGTAGTTATACGCTGGATTTTGATCTGAAATTTTCATGTTATAATTCTGTAAAATGAGAACATTAAAAAAGGAATTAGATTATGTTGAAAAATAATTGTGTAAAATTTTATTTTTATCATTGGTCTATAAATGTATTGATGTATTAGTTATATTAACTTCACCTGAAAACCCAGTGAGAAAGATAAAGGTAATTATCAATTCATTTAGAAATTTCAGTTATAAAAAATTGTTTCTCAATACTATATGATAAGTAACTGTAGTGCTGACTATACAATATACATTTTTAATTTTGCTAATAAATTAATGCAATAGGCATTAATAAAGTCATGTGAATAAGTATACATTTTACCTGGAAATATTATGTATAAAATGTGTACATATTTATAAGTAAATTTAATTGAAAGACTAATTTGTTTGTCAGTCTCTAAGATAATCTAAATTTTCCCTTAAAATGAATTTTATTTTATATATATGAAGCTATATTAATGTATATATTTATCTGATATGACAAAATGAAATTGCCATCATTAAAATAACGAAAATTATTTAAAAATAAAACAAGCTTTGAAGTTATTATATGCCATTCTGTTTGGACCAGAGGATTTATTCACATTACCCAAATTGGGGATTAAACTTACAACTGCTAGAAATCAGATATATTTTAACCAACAGTTTAATCTGCTAGACAATATGTCTATTGGAGAAGCCAGTGGTTGGTTTGTTTGAAAAATTCCATCAAGTGGTGGAATTTTTCAGTATTTTTTCTTTAATGATCAAAAGCTTCAAGATATTACTACTGAGGAGTTGATTAGAGTCTGAACCAAACCTTTTATTCAATCCATTCTATATGAACCAGTCTCTCTCTGTCTCTGTTTTATTTATTTAATTGGTTCATCATCTCTCATCACAGGGCCTTTCTTCTGCCTTCCATCAGCATGGCTGATGTTAACCTCCAAGAAAGTGATCTGCTGCGCCTTCTCAGGTTAACATTCTTAGCTGACACAAAGTGGAAAGACTATATAGAATTCATTGCTAGGTCAGCTGCTAAGAAAGTTGGTTCACTGTGTCATGTGAGACGATTTTTCTCTCCAGAATTTATCTTACATATCTATAAGTCTACCATTCGTCTATGCTTATAATATTGCTGCCATGTGTGTTCTGGTGCCTCTGCTATTTACCTTGAGCTCCTTAATAAAATGCAAAGAAGAATCAGCAATATTATTGGTCCTGATCTGGTGACTCAGCTTCAGTCACTTTTCCACTGCTGTAAGCTTGCATCTCTCTGTCTTTTCTATAAATACTTTCATGATATTTGTTTGGATGAGCTCTTCGCTATGGTACCTAGACTTTTTGAATTTGCAGTGCTAGACTGGCTCATCAATTTACAGTTGAGCTGGTTAGATGTAACTGTAAATTCTATGCTAACGGTTTCTTTTTTTCACACTTCTTGTTTGTGGCTCCACGCTTTCCAGCCAATTTTAATCTGAAAAAATTTAAATACAATGTTAATTGCTATATACTGTCCTCCTGATTACTCTTTCTTTTTCCCGCTCATTATTAATGTTTTTGTCCCTAATTCTTCCACACCCTGTAACCCCTTGTGTTTTAATGACTTTGCATGGAGTGATACCGATTTTAATAAAAAAATATATATAAAGAGGCTGTATCGGTGTCATAGTGATTACTGGTATAAACAATGGAATCAACCAGCTTAGTACAAATTATGATTGTTGTTGTTCTTGTCACATCATACTGATGTTCTTGGGAAAGGCATGAATCTATTTCTTCTTCCCTCAGCTATGGGTTAAATAGCAGAGCAGATTTGGCTTTTCTGTCTTAGAATGATATTTAATTCAAGTAGGATAATGCCCATTACTTCTCATGTCTGATAGCCTTAGGGGAAACCTGCAGCTTTTAGTGGACTGAAAAAATGGCTGGTGAATAAAAGATATATATTCAGTCAGTTATGTGCCATACATGACACACACTTAGGCAGTCATGAATCTTTCGATACATAGCTAATGAGGCAGATTTTTTCCCACAGTAGGTTGCCATTTCAAGGCTATAGAACCCAGTCTGTCCTGCTGTTTACCCATAGCTGGTGAGAGAAGAAGAGGATTCATACCTTTCCCAAGGGTATGAGCACATTAAGCGAATGTAATGGATTTGACACTGGAATTCGAACTCAGCTCTCAGATTCCTCAATTTGAGCCGCTATCCATTACTCCACTGTGCCTCCTCTATATTAGATATTGATAATAATGGTAATGCATTCCCCGACTAGTAGTTAGGAGACTAAAGTCTTGTGTAGCATCTAGAGAGGCTACTCTGATCAACAGTTGCATAATATCTGGGTTCTTGCAGTGCCATGTCATGCATGGAAAGGTGTCCTTTCAAGCACTTCTGGTGGACAACCCTGAAGCCACACTATGCTGCAGTTGGCACAATTCCCAGCTAGCACATATTACCATAGACAGCTACTATTATTCTTGGCCTTTTCCACCTTTAAAAAACATAATAACCAAAAGCAATAAACCAAATAGAACTAAATCAGTTTGCCAAAAAACACCTAATCCCCTCAATCTTTCTTTCTTCAACATTCATGATATTCATGCCAATTTATGCACTGTGAAATTGTTCCTCTTGGAATGCTCTCTGTGAAACTAATGCAAATTTTTCAATCCTTTCCACTGATTTCTCTGTTCTTGGCACTCTTTCAGAAGGACTCTAGTGTCTCCATGCATGGCCTTAGTGTTTATCTGCAAGAACATCTCCTACTGTCAAGGAATTCTCACTTGAGTCTCCAAACTGTTCTTACATGAGCCTCCAACGTTCACTACTAAACTCAATCAGTTATCTCTTCTTTATCATTACACTTCCTCTCATGACTGTTGCATGCTCATTAGAATTTTTGATAGTACAGATAAGGCCTTCTCTCTACACCTGTCTGTAAATATTTTTGTGTTCAGTCACATGTCAGGTGGCTTAATCACTCTAATGTCACTTTTCTTGTTGGCATCCAGACCTTGAACTTCTCTATTAGTCAATCTCTCATTCAAATAGTAGACTTGCCCACACATTTCCTCAGTAATCCTGATGGACATGTTTGTCTACTTATCTCTTCATTACCTTCACCCTGAACTCATGTCGTGCTCTGCAGTTCTGTCCTCTTGGCAACTTTGATCATGTGGTAGTGTCTATAGATATCTCTTTCCACTTTCCCATCAGTCAAAAACCTCCTATCAACAGAATATCTTTCTGTTATCAACACACAGTTTGCAAGACATGACTTCTTTTGTGATGCCCTTTAAAATGATATTGTTCATCATCTTGTTCATAAACTGAGGTCTCTTCCTGGAATGAAGGCTTCAAAAACATTGAAGCTTTCATTCCAGCATGGAAATACCAAGTGATCATCTCCTTGGTTATCACCTGTCTGTTCAGCTGCTATAGCTCACAGGAATCAATTCTGACTGTACCAGAGTGACAGCTTTGATTGTAACAGATATCTCTTTGTCATTGCTTGCAATGAGTACAAGCATGTCCTTAAAGAAACAGAGTCACTATTTATTGATAGAATGAGACACTGTATAGCAGGCATGAGCAACCTTTTCAAACAGTGGAGCACATGAGACACAGTTCATCATAAGGTGGGCCACACGACTAAAAAAGTAATTTTTCATTAAATATACCACAGACAAAAGACCATGCACATAAACATCTGCCTTAGAAATGAGGGAAAGTTGATTTTTTTTATTTAGAGAAAAGATTCCTTCTATAATTAAAAAAAGCTGATGTCTTTGTGTAATATTATCACTGATGACAGTGATTAACACAAACTGCTGTGTGCGATTTGTTTCTAATTTACTGAGTTACAAAGTTCAAGAAACATTGTACTTAGTCATTGTTTATGTATGTGGTTAGGTGTAAGAGTGTGTGAGTGAACAAGTGAGAATGAAAGGAAATAAACAACATTTTAATAACCCTATTTTCTTTGTGAAATTAGGCATGGCATTCAGAATGACAATTGGGATGCATGTGGCCCACAGGCCACAGTTTGCCCATGACTGTTTGTTTGGTTCTGGAGATTACTGGTAGCACTGCAAGATTGTACTGAACAATTGCAAATCCTCAATCCCTCCTCTCTTCAATCAATTTGAAGTATTGATATTTGCTGATGATAAGGTAGACTGCTTTGCTCAGTAGTTCTCTTCCAATTCCACTCTCAACTCATCTGGAGTACCTCTGCAAGATGTTCTCCCTAGAACAGAGGCTCTACTACATCATATGTGCATAACCCTGTCACTGGTTTCTGATGTCATGTCTAAATTAGATCCCAACAAGGCAAGCGGATGTGATAGGATCCTTGACATTGTCCTAAAGAAATGTGCTCCAGAGCTGTTCTCCAAACTTCTTTTCCAAACTTCCCCAAACTCTTTTCCAAATGCCTCACTGTTTTCTGCTTTCCAGCTTGTTGAAAGTCCTCCACTGTAGTTCCTGTTTTTAAGAACTCTGGGGAACCATCTGTCCCCTAAAATTAATGCCTTTTTAGTCTCAGATCTTTTTGGCAAAGTACTTGAAGCTCTAATCAATGTTGAATTGATTAAGTATCTTACTTCACATGACCTCCTTTTTGGCTCCCTCTGTCTTTTCTACAAATATTTTCATGGCAACTGTTCTGATGAGATTTTCTCTGGTACCCTTACTACATGAATTTAAATCTGCTACTAGATTGGCAACTAGGTTGACGTTTTACTGTTGAACTAGTCAGATGCAACTGCCACTTCTACTCTAACAGTTTCTTTTCTTGCACTTCTCATCTGTGGAACACCCTCCCAATTTCTTGCTTTCTTGATAACTACTATTTTCAAAAATTTAAATCGAATTTCAATTGCCATATTCTGTCTTCTTGAACCATGTTCCTTTTTAATCCTTTCCTCAATCCTCGCCACTAAAGTTTTCTCATTCTCTTTCACTCCCTGTGTTTTAGTGGTATTATTGCCTTGCTCGGGGTGAAATGGTTAAAAATATATATATGCTTACATATATTCATTCATAAAATAAAATTATGAGTAATGATAAGTGAAATGGTTTGCACAGATACAAATTCTCAGTATAGCAATGGTCAACTCATGACATGTGTGCCAAAAGTAGTGCATCATTAGATGTACCACTTTTATGATTAGATGTTGCTCATCACAGTGATTTTTATCAATCAGTTTACACTTGACACAAGTTCACTACTAAGTTGTACTTTATTTATTCTTTGTAAATATTTGCAGTTTTTACTTTTTATGAAATGTTGTCATTTTTAATTTATTTTTATATATTTATGCATCATAGTTCAGAAGAGAATGATTAATAGAAATAGAAAAACAAGAAAAGATGAATTCAATGAATAATGAGAAAATAAGTTCTCATTTGTTGTCAGACCTTCAGGGAAACCATTCTATTTATGATAATATTTTTTCATATAACAGAAGACATGAACTTAATACACACAAAAAAAGATGCAATATCAGAATGAAAGAGAAAGAAAACTGAAACTAGTGTTTGGGTTTGAGTTCTGGAAAGAATATGTGATGAAGGAAGAAATCAAAAGAAAGAAAAATGCATTTATTGAAAGTTGTTAAAAAATGTAGCAGTGACTGAGGTGAGATTGCTTTTGTATTGAACAAAAATAGTCCTTTTCACATGGAGAAGATATTGTTAAGAATTGTCTCCAAATATTTACAAGTTATCTTGGTGATAAAAAGATCAAAAGGAAAGTCAATGAAATTGCTGTCAAAACAATTAAGACATACTAAAGAATTTTCTTATTGTGTATCTACGCAACTGAAAGGCCTAGTAAATACTTGTACTTTCTTTCTTGGGTTTGGATGAATCAATTGATGTATGTGATAATAACAGCACAATTAAGTCTTTTTATAAAAGAAATTGATATTTTTTATTGAACTTGAATCATTTCACCAAAGAACAAGAGGATCAAATTCATTTTACAAAGTAAAATCATATCTTGAAAATTTACAACTATTAATATATCTTATATATAAAGTACAGTGTATGTGCATGTGTTTGTGCATGTGTCTGTGTCCATGCAACTCCTCCGCTCCCACTGGTCCAATTTCAGTGATTCACTGATCATTCAAAAGCCCTAGAAAAGTTAGGCTCAGGCAACAATTTTTGTTGAGCTTAGATTCAGGGTTGCCAGATTATGTAAGGTTAATATATATATATATATATATATATATATATATATATATATATATATATATATATATATATATATATATATATGTATATATATGTATATATATATATATATATTTATGTATATTATACTAGCCATTATCGTTGCTTTCATAGTTCAAAGGGAGTAATTCTTATTTTCCTTTTGTATCCAAAATTGCAGCTAGCTTAAAATTTTAAGCTAGCTTAAAAGCCACCCTATCAGGTGGCATGTAAACTAGCTCCTGTAGAGGACTCTTGATTTGGCCATCATCACAATAGCTAGGGAGGAGTAGATGTGATAGTCATCAATAAACAGAAGAACTCAAAAGTGATTCCTGCATTTAAGTATTGAATTAATGTTTAAGCTTACCTTCTAAAAGTTCAATGATAATTCTTCTGCTGCCACTTAATTTAAAGATGATTGGATGTATGCATATCCTTATTTTCCATGCAAACAATTATTTTTATTTCATGGGTGACAGAACAGGGGACAATTTATAAGATAAAATTAATATAGTGTAAAGATGGGAAAATAAAAATAAGAATGAGTTATACATTCAACATTTGAAGAGTTAGAGAAACAGCATAACCAATTAAGTAAAACCTATATTATGGAATCTATATAAATAAATGCAAAATTAGAGCTCAATTCTCCCACAAATTCTGAGATTAAAAACCCCAGCTCTAATTTATAGTAATTTGCATTTACTCAACCCTCCCATGAGGTCAGGTTGTGACACAAGGTTGGTTTAATGAAGAGAGCCCAAGTGCATACACTCAAGATAGGAACAAAAATTCCCCGAACCCACAACCGTCAAGATGATAAATAATCATGTCACAAACTACTTGAGAGCAGCTTACACACTAAAAGCTCAATCTCTGTATTATATATTATCTACTTCTAGGCAATATCACTCTTCAGGTTTTACTAATTTCCATATTGATTTTAAAAAAGTTTATTTCATTAATTAACTGCCCTTCATTACTGTTCTTTTATTTGAGGATTGTTTGATTTTCATATCAAAAATAGTTGTTTAGGAATATCATCTTATATAGTGCAGAAAAGTGTTTGAAATTTGCATTTTATTTGGCCTTCAACAAGTTGGCATCTATGTGTAAAACTTTCCTTAATTATAGCAATCCAATTTATGAATGAAATGTTCATTTAAAATTTTTGTTTCAAAGATTTCAAGTAGTGAATATATCTTACTTTGCAAAGTGACAGTGAGCGGATGAAGCTTGCTAGTATAAAATAATATTCAATTTTAGAATATACCTTTTATTCTGCTAGCATAAAATGTTATTCAATTTTAGAATAAATCTTTTGTGTTCAAATTCTTATTATGATAGTTGCACAAATTTATATTACACATTTTTAATGATTAAAGTGTTCTCTTTATTAATTTTATATCAATCTCTTTCAGAATTTAACTAAAACATGATATAGCACTCAGCTTGATCATAATGCTTCTCAAATTGCTGCCAACAATAACAGTGCATGAGGTGATGGATCCACTTGTGATTGGACAGTAAAGCACTGGTTTCTGAACTTCCACGGTGGGGATCATTTAATTAGTTATGGGCCATGCGTGATACATGCATAAGCAATCATGTATTTTTCAATACATGACTGATGAGACAGATTTTTTCCTTCAGTAGGTTGCCATTTCTTTCTGCAGTAGACCAGTTGCCATCCAAGGCTATAGATCCCGATCTGTCCTGCTATTTACCCATAGCTGGGGGGAGAAGAAGAGGATTCATATTTTTCCCAAGGGTATTAGCGCATAAGTGAATGTAATGGATTTGACTGGAATTTGAACTCAGCTCTCTGATTCCTCAATCTGAGCTGCTATCCATTACTCCACCATGCCTCCCTCACTCCACCATGGGGGATACAAATTGTCAAGAATGAAGACTGAGACTCGGAAGATAAGTTAATCCAAGCTTTATTCGGCAAAATACAAGCAGGATTCGCATCACGTGCTCCTAGTATTCTCGAATATGGCTGATTGTTGTAATCCGGATAAAGGGCAGTAAATGAATATGGTGTCGTAAAGGAGTGTCACAGTCCATATCTTATTTACGACATCCCTCTCCACTAGAAGGGAGTACTTATTTTAGTCCCAGCCCCATACCTTTTTGGGGTCACCGACACACGACCTGACCTTCGTAGTGTTTGCACAATCTTTCTGCATGACGATTCGTGGTCTTCTATATCGGCGTCATTTCCTGGGCTCATTAAATGCTCATTTTGCATGGTTGGCAGTTCAACAGTTGCTGTTTTGGAAGGGATCTCCTTGGAGGACTGCTGAAACATCTGCTCGGGTGAAAATGTCTCGGAGCCAGCAGGATCTGGGACCAAGTCTTGAACCCACACAGTTGATTCTCTCCCGTCTGGATATCTGACACATGCAAATGATTGATTACTATCGATCAGATTAACCCAATCCACTAAGGGGTCATTCTTGGTAGTACGAATGAATCGTCACAACAACACCGGCCCCAGATTCATCAACCAAGATGGCAGATAATTTCAATGGGTTGTGCGTCTCTGAAATTTAAAAAAACGTTCATGGGGTGTACAATTTGTTGTAGTATATAACAGGGACCGCATAGAATGAAGACCTTGTGGTAGGATCTGCTCCCAATGTTTATCTGATAGCTTGAGTGACTTAAGCGCTAATTGGATTGTTTTCCAGACAACCACTACATACCGTTCGGTTTGTGACCATTACCCTGTGGGTGATAGGGCGTCGAGTTACTGCTAGCAACCCCTTTACCAAGTAAATATTCCTTTAGTTCCTGGGATATAAAAGAATGGCCTCTATCTGAATGTATGTAGTCTGGCATTCCATTCATACTAAAAAGGAGTTCCAGGCACTTTATGACTGTGGAAGTTTGCATGTCTGGACAGGAATATAAGAATGGAAATCGTGAATATTCATCAACGATGACTAACAAATATGGATTGCGAGAAGCCGTTGGGAGGGGCCCCTTAAAGTCAATACTGATCTTTTGCATTGGACCAGTGGCTTTTATCAATGTACCTTCAGTTGGTTGATAGAACCGGGGTTTGAGTTCCGCACAAATCCTGCAGGATGCGCAGGTTTTCTTGACATCTTCAGTTGAAAAGGAGAGATTTCTTGACCGCACAAAATGTAAAAGTCTTGAGACACCTGGATGGCATAGTTTTTCATGTAATTCCACCAGAACTGAGATTTGGCAACTTAATGATGCACAATAAGTGCGACTGAAAGTGTCCACAGCTACATTGTTTCTTCTCGGTCGATATTCAATGTCGAAGGATAATTCGCCGAGTTCCATTCTCCATTCATTGATTTTCACATTCTTTACTTTAGTGCATTTCCTGTTATCATACATGAATGCTACAGACGTTGCATCTGTGTATAGTTTGAAGTGATGTGAAGACAGGAGATGCTTCCATTTTCGTACGGCCTCTATTATGGCTAGAGCTTCCTTCTCAATGATGCTATATCCCTTTTCACTTGCATGGAGTGATCTTGACATCAATGCTATGGGCCTTCCGTTTTGGCTAAGTACGGCAGATACAGCATAGTCCAAAGCATCACAATCTAACTGAAGGGGTAGGTTCTCGTCAATAGCCCATAAGGTCGCTCTACACAGTTCTGATTTCAATGTATTAAATGCCTTAAGTGCCTTCTCTTCAAATGGGAACCGATCCGCTTTCACTAAGGGTTGTATTTTTTCTGAGAATTCAGGGATCCACTTAGCGTAGTAAGCAAACATTCCCCTGATTCTCTTCAGACTGTTCATGTTTTTAGGTGGTGGTAGTTCCTGCAATGTCTTCATTCATTCAGGATCAGGCTTTATCTTTTCATTCCCTACACAATACCCTAAGGTATTTAATGTAGTTATTTTATTTATGGTTTTGGAATTGTTCAAAGTCAAGTGTCTTTTCCTCACTACCCTCATAAGATTTTCCACATTGTTATCATGTTCCTCTTCTGTTTCACCCCCAATTCTCACATTATCAAGATAGGGAAATGTATCAGTCAGATTTTCTTCTTTTACAATTTCATTCATAGCACGTTGGAAAGCAGGGACACCATTAGTTACCCCAAATGGGACACGGGTAAACTGAAAAAGTTGGCCATTTGCTTCAAAAGCTGTATATTTCCTGTCAGATTGTTTGAGCTTGATTTGATGGTAGGCACTTTTTAGATCGAAAGTTGAGAATAGTCCACACATAATCGTTTTTTGTGTATTTTAGCTTCATCTAAAACCACTACTAATTGTGCATGCCATGGTGAAATACTGGGTTCAATAATCCCATCTTCCAGAAGTTTGCTAATTTCCACAGCAATAAAATCAGAGTCCTCTTTACTAAAACATCTTGATTTAGTAGCAATCGGTTTGCATTTAGCTGAAATCCCTGTGAACAAAGTTGGTTCAGCTATATCAGCAGCTTCCAGGACAAGACAGGCACCCGTGCCTTTCACAATGAGTTCCGGTAAATAACTGCCATATTCAAACGTGACCTTAAGATGTCGGGATTGAAATTCCTGTCCATGAACAACATCGCAACAGAGGTCCTTCATGATAGTCAAACAAACGGAAGTATATAGTTTATCGTTAAGACCCATTTTAAAATCGACTACTACAAATCCATTAGACTGACTATTAATACTTTTCTGGGCCATACTTACTTTTTTTGACAAGGGAAAAATCCTCGGAGACAATAAATCCACCACTTTTTTTGCTGATAAAATTTTCAGAAGCACAAGAATCTATTAGAGTATTGAAGGTTCTATTTTCAACCGTGACGAAAGTAGCAGCATGGGAAAGTCCCACTGGTACATTAGTAGTATTAACAGGAATACAAGCTGAATGAATCATAGCATTAGTTGTCACATTTGATGACCTACACATTTTTTGGTAATGTCCCTGCTTATCAAATTACGTCACGTGCCGGACAAATGGATCGTTTATGGTAAGGTATAATACCACAGAAAAAACAAGTTTTCTTACCGGTGTTATTATTCGAGGCTGTAGTGAAAGTCTTCTTACAAGAATTGTTAAATCTTTGGTTGAATGTGGCAGCGGCAGAGGTTTGATTTTTTTTTCTTCACTATTACTGCCTGTCGAGTCGCCACGTGGTCTCTTGTTGTTAATGACAGCAATGGGCTAAATCCAGTGTTAGTGCTTGTTTGTGAGCTGTCTGCAGATCCAAGTTTTTATTTTCCAGTAATCTCTGTCGGATTGCTGGTAATGTTATCCCACAAATGAAAGCATCTCTTACAGCTTCATCACCAACTTGCTTAGCCATTCTGTCCTTGAAGTTGCAGTCTCGCCTTAATTTTTCGAGACTTTGGAAAAAATCATCAATCGATTCATCTTGTCTTTGCTTCTGTGTGGCCAGTGGATGGCGGGAAAAGACTTCATTTGGTTTTTTAATGTATATTGAGTCCAGCCGATTTAGTGTCGATTCGATATATTCACAGGATTCAATGAATTCGAAAGCTGTAGGACTTACACAGCTTATCAATGCCTGTAGTTTGTTGGGGATTCTGTCTTTGTAGTCATCTAAATAGTTGGTGAATATAGTGTGCCAGTGCTGCCATTCTCTGGCGGCATGTGTTGAATTCGGGTCGATATCCAATACTCTTGGTTTATAGCCAAAACTTGATACAGACTCTAACATGGCGGTTATAAGATATTTTGCTGAATAAATTGTCAAGAATGAAAACTGAGACTCGGAAGATAAGTTAATCGAAGCTTTATTTGGCAAAATACAAGCAGGGTTCACATCACGTGCTCCTGGTATTCTCGAATATGGCTGATTGTCGTAATCCGGAGAAAGAGCCATAAACGAATATGGTGTCGTAAAGGAGTGTCACAGTTCATCTCTTATTTACAACACAAATCTTAAATATCTAGGTGCTAGAGGAAGTGTCAGTGAAAGGTCTCAGATAATGTGTCTGCATTTCAATAATATTGGATCATCTCAAGAAAATCAGGTGAAGAAACTTGATAAATGGGTTCCACATGAACTCAGTGAAAGAGTATAGTGTGTTGAAGTGTATTAGATGTTGCATCTCTGAAATTCAAATGAACCATTTCTTAATCAAATAAGGACTTGCGATAAGAAATGTATCTTTTATGACAATCATAAACAATTATCTAAATGGCTTGATCATAATGAAGAATCCAAATTCTATCCCAAACCAAAATTGCACCAAAAGAAGATTTTGGTAACTGTCTAAGGTTCTGTCATTAGCATTATTGATTACAGCTTTCTGGAATATAAGCCCGAAATCACTGCTGAAGTTTACTGTCAGTAACTGGATTGAATGCACATTCAGTTAAGTAAAACTTGACCAGCACTAGTTAAGTGATGAGGTTCAATTCTGTTTCATTACAATGCTTTGCCAGGATGACACTGCAGAAGTTCCCTGATTTGGGATACAAGAGTTTTTCACATTCACCATATTCCCTGATCTCTCATCCACTGACTACCAATTTTTCAAGCATCAATTTCAGGATTGGAAATATTATAAAATTAATAAATGAAATATACAACAGTGGCAGAGAGAGCCATCTTTGTAGCATTATCTAAGAAGCTTCTTAGATAATGCTACAAAGATGGCTCTAAATGAATGTGAGCTGCATGGGACTATCAGTTTAATGAGTCATATAACTAAGCTTATCTGGATTTTGATGAATAGAGCACATAGCAGAATTAGACTGGAAATAGGACAAGGACTGTGTACTTTCATTTAAGACACTGGAACAAGAAATGTAATATTTAAGATCTGAATGAGCAATACAAATGCAGAAGGATGTATACTTGTGTTTCAGAGACTACACAAAAGCATTTGATAATGAACAGCACAAAGGTCTATTTAAACTGCCAGGCAGACTTGATTGTTACAAAGAATATTAGAATAATCCAGAACATTTACTGGGAGCAAATCACCTGTGGATACGGATAGAAAATGAATTGAGCAAGTACACAAAAATTGAAAGTGGGCACATCTTCTCACCAGACTTATTTAACCTTTACAGAAAGGTGGTCTAAGAGAATTAGAAATCCTACCAGAATTTATTTTTATTGTGCATAATCTTAACAACCCAAGATATTCAGATGATATCATGTTGATAGCAGATACTGAATGAAAACTGCAGTAGCTCCTACACAATGTAGTAAAGGAAAGCAGGAAGGAAGGACTAATAATCAGTTGTAAGAAGATAGAATGTATAGTCATCAGCAAAACGAACAGCCAAAGTTGTGAGCTACAAATTGTAGGTGTCAAAATAAAGCAAGTACAGAAATTTAACTATTTGGGAAGTGTCTTAACAGACAATGACAAATGTGACACCAAAATCCAAAGGCATATTGGAATAGTAAAAGATGCCTTCCAAAAACTAAATAAAGTATTAAGAAATAGGAAACTGTTAGAAATAAAGAAAAGAGTGCTTAACTGCTATGTAATATACATCTTCCTATATGGCAATGAATGTTGGACAATTTCCTCACAGATGAAGATGCAATAGTGCTGTAGTTCTATAGGAGGACACAGAATATCATGGATGGAACATGAGTAATAAGGAGTTTTAGGAAAGTGGAAATAAAAAGAACAGTCATATTTAGAATCAGAAAGAGATAGTTGGGGCATACAATGAGGACAGACGGCTTGGAGAATTTGAAACTTACAGGATATATTGAAGACAAGCCAGATAAAGAGAAGTGGAAAGTAACCTACTTAAACTTGTGTAAGTGGATGGCAATGCAGAGAGTGGGAAGTAAAAAGACAAACATTGCTAAGAACTACACAGAATAGGAAGTTATGGAGAGTCATGATCACCCAAATTCTGAAATGACTTGGCACTTAAGAAGACTAAAATACCACTGTATTATATATCAAGAGCGGTCATATGGGAAAATTTTATATTTGCAGTAGATTATATAAAGAATAAAACCAAGAAGATTAAACAGACAAGAATTCATAGAATATTGTAAAATTTTACTTATGGAAATTTTGTCGTTTATTGTGAGGTGTATTGATTCTCTCAAGAAGAGAATCTGAGTAGATTTTAGAAACTGAAAAATACAATTTTTTATGAAAAAAATGAGCTGTCTGAGGAATGAGCCCATTTTTGCGATAACAACTGGTTATTTGATTTAAACTTTTTTATTTTTGCCATTTGAAATTGAGAGTAGAAAAACTGATGAATGAAATACGAAAAGTTGGCTACATCTGGTGTAGTATATATTTATATAAATTATATCTATGTAAGGGTGCATCAGTAAGTGCATAGACTAATCTATTAGCTGAATTTTGATCTGAAATTTTACAGTATAATAACCAATTTATTTGATTAACATTCACCACTGAATTAAGTGCATTAACAAGATGTTGAACAATAACAAATAAACATTGTATAAAATAAAATATTTTTTGTAATTTGTCTGCAGACTTATTCAAATACTTGTCTCTGTGTGTTGGAGGGGAGTAAATAAAGGATTCTTATAATTTATTTATATGAATGAACAATGCAAGAATTTTTGCAATGAGAATGAAATATTGTATTTAAAAATATATCTTAAGTCAGAATACTAAAAAAAGAAAATTTTTTTTTCTGAAAAAAAGAATCAACAAATTTGTTAAATGAGAAAAAATAACTTGTTTTTGAAATAATCCTATTAGTCTGAAAACTTTTCCAATATTAGAAAACTAGTCATGTCCTAAAAATATATCTAATGAAGAAGATTTTGTTTTTTTTTACTTTTTATCTGTTTTTAGTGCAAAGTTTGTTTTAAGTTTTATGGATAAAAACATTTCTTTCTAATTATTTAACTACAGCCTGCATCTTTTCAGCTAAAAATGCACTTAAGTTTATCATTATTGTTAACAGGCTATTTTTATTTCCTCACTTACAATAAACAGTTAATTGAACAAAGAAGAAATAACAACTATAACAAAGAAACTGACAAATATCTCTTCTGTAATTTTAACAAACAATTTCTTTACAATTGTTTAAATTACAAAATAAGTGTTCATTTATTTTTAATGGCTGTTTCACAGTTCTTTTCATTGTTGTATAAGAAACTTTTAAAATAACTTCATACTATGGTACCTAGACTTTATGAATTTAAGTGATTGGTGGCAAGGTCTCATCATTTTACAGTTGAAATGGGTTGATGTAAGTTCTATGCTAACAGTTTCTTCTCTTGCACTTATTACTTGTGAAATTCTCTTCCAGATTCTTGCTTTCCAGTCAACTTTGATCTTCAAAAATGCAATGTCAGTCGTTATTTTCTGTCTTCTTAATTCTTGATCTTTTATTGTTCTTGCAACTTAATAATAAAAGAATTGGTTTTATTGTCTTGTTTGGGATGAAATAATTAAAGGAAAAGAAACCTCCAAGTTTTTAACCTAAAACGGAAAGCAATCAAATATATTCAAACTTTTTCTGAAAAATTTTATAAAAAGAGATTTTGTAGTTTTTTTAACATACAGATTCACAAAAAATCATTTGTTTATTATTAGAGGATTTTAAATTTCCTTGCTGGTTTAGGTTTCATTTACAGATATTTGTTGTTTTTCTATCTTAATATTATAATGTTCCTGTAGTGAATTATCACTCTCTAACATCCAGATTTAGATCTCTCACTCTCTCTCTCACACACCCACGCATTTCTATCGGCTGTTCTGTATATTAAGGTCTAGTTCAAAGATTCAAATATAGCATCCTGTATATTGTGCATAATTTTGGAAATTTACTTGTTATGATTAATTTTATTTTTATTCTTTCATTTTGTTGCTTTTGATCACAATTTTCAGTCTTTTTTTTATATTTTATAATCAACCAGCATAGACTGAAAATAACAAAACAGCCTTAAACAAGATTTGAATTTACAAAATGTATTAATGGAAGACAAACATGTACAGAAACTTATCGATTTGGCCATAGAAACCAATTAGCAAATCTCATTCAAATTTAGTCATATAGTTTCTATTAAATCAGATAAAGAAATGTGTAATTATATAACTAAACTTCAATGGCATTTCCGGATTGGTTTCCATGGCCTAATTGGTAAGGTACTGTTCAGGCTTTTAAGTATATGAGATGTGAGTTCAAATCTTGTCAGAGGTCATTTCTTTATTTCCACTCCATGCCGCTTAATTAGTAGTTACAGACAAAAATAAGATGTAAATAAAAACTAGTCAGAAATGAATAATGACAATGCTTCATCTAAGAAAATTGGGCAACATAATTTCATTGATTGTTTATATATTTTATGTATTTTTTATTTTGCAAGTACAGATAAATAAGTTAGAAAAATCTAATGAAATTAAGCTAAATAAAAACCACTCCTACATGTTATAGAATATAAACATATATACTAAATTTCATTAAAATCTGAAGCACTAATTTCAGTTTCTAAATATATGGAATGCTGGTGTTTGGCATTATTTATATACATACTAGCATAGGACCTGTAAAAAATGAGGTTATTTACATAGAGATCAACATTTCTGCTTTGGATATCTCAGCTCAGATTCTGTGCACTCTGCTCAGGGTCATAATGTTGCTTTCTCAGCCCTGTGCCGATGATCAAAGTGACCTTTGGGCTGGAATCAGTGTAGTATCTATCTTTTCTTCCTCTTAAAATTATGAGGGCTGCCTTGTCCTGGGGATTTTGATTTTGCAGCAGCACCTCCCTTGTTGCACTAAAGAGGGAGGGTTGGTAGATACCAGTGCCAGCATAATAGTGGTTGTGTGGGCTAGGCAGTCAATTTCTGTCCTTGGTCTATTCATGTTTGGGCAACCCACATTAAAAACGATTTTGTGTTACATCCTACTTTCATGAGAAGGTCAGTAAATACCGATCAGAGTGCCTACTCCCAAGCCTTTAGGCAGGGATCAGTGTGTAGTATCAGTTCTTCACCTTTCTTTTGTGTTTTTGTCTTCAGACAGTTAATAAAAAAACTTTGAGAGATGACTGGTCCCAGGGATTGAAACACTGCAGCAGCCTATCTCACTGAACAAAGAAAGAAAGTTAGTGGAATACTGATACCAGCCTGACAGTGGTTGTGGGTATTGAGCAATTCTAGGTCCTTAGTCAATATGTATGGATATTGGCATAACACGTTAAAAAGAACCTTGTGTCCCATCCTGTCACCATGTAGAGACAATTACTAGATTAGAGTGTAGTATCCATGCACTCTATGAAAATATGGATACACATTACATTTTATGTATGTGGATAGCTTGTTTTTAATGAACATAAATCAAATAGTATTTTTTCTGGTTCTTGTAAATATGTTAAAATTTATATATAAAATGTATATAATCTATATTTAATTGCCAGGAAAGTGACTCATTGTGACTTCTTGGATGAATGTTTTTCACTGACATGAAATGCAAAGATTATATTGCATCAACTGCTAGGTCTGCTGCTAGGAAAGTTGGGTCACTGTATTGTTCTCAACAATTTTGTATGCCAGAATCTGTCTTACATATTCATAAGCATACAATTCATCCTTGCTTTGAATATTGCTGCCACATCTGGTCAGGTGCTACTGCTATATATTTAGAGATTCTTCATATAATCCAAAGAAGATTCTGCAATGTTATAGGTCCTGACCTGGCATCTTGGCTTCAATCACTTTCCCACTGCTGTAACTTAGTTTTCCTGTGTCTTTTCTACAAATATTTTCATGGTAATTGTTCTGATTAGTACCTCAACTTTATGAATTTAAGCGCAGTATGAGAATGGTAGCAAGGCCTCATCATTTTACAGTTGTAAATTGCGTAATAAGTTCTATTCTAACAGTTTCTTCTGTGGCATTTCTCACTTGTGGAACTTTATTCTGGCTTCTTGCTTTCCAGTCACATTTGATCTTCCTAAATTTAAATGCAATGTTAATCTTTATCTTTACTTTTCTTAATTCCTCTCTTTTTATTGTTCTCTTTCTTTAATAGTGTTGTTTTTATATTCTCTAACACTCATTAATCTCTTGTGTCTTAGTGGCTTTATTGTCTTAATTAGGATGAAATGATTAAAAAAAAATGATCAGAGGAAATTTGCTTGTTCAGGATGTTTTTTTCTTGATTTTTCCTTTTACTTCACAAAGTTTTAGAAAATATATTTTCTTATTAGATATATATAGAATAGTAAATATGTTTTGCATATCTGAGTGATGAAGAACATATTTTTAAATTCTGTCTGAATTTCTGGGATGAGGAATTATTATTATCCTCATCTTTGTTATTATAACAAAGTTTTGGCCATTGTACCCTTTGACCTTCTTTAGATATCTGTCAATCTGAGTAAACTTCTGGGTAATTTAAAATTTCAGATTGAGCCCTTTATTGCAAATAGATTATTCTCATTCTGCTGTACAGGTCTCAGGATATTTCTTTGACATAATAATAATTTTATGCACCTCTACTACCAAATAAATGCAGACTAAACCTAATTCTCATTTTGCAAATGTTACTTCATTATTATTAACTTGACTCTAGCATTTTGTCTATTATCTGTTTTGGTCTTCATCTTCTGGCTATTAGCTTCTCTGAATCTTTAAATTACAAAGGGAAGAGAATGGAGAACAAAATGATGAAAAGAAGAGTCTTCCTTGAGAAACATTACAATATTATCAAATTAATTTATCAAAGGATCTCATCTTTGATGTCACTCATAAAAATAGCATCTTCACTCCAATTAATTTACTCTTAGGAAAATTCTTCACCACACTGATACATAACCATGGCAATATTCTAAATGCTGAATACGCATTATCTTCTTCAAGACTTTTTCAAAGAATTTCTGGATTTAATCAAATTACTTTTTAATTATTTCTGTACTTTTCAACCCTTTTCTGTCTTCTAGGTTGTTTTTTTTTTTATATATATGGGCAGTGTAGATATAGTAGGCATTCATTTATCTTATAATATATAAAGGTAGCACCCTGTTGGATCAAATTTCAGTCCTTTGATGGTGAGACTGGAGAGACCACTCCAGGGCGCAGGCCAGGGCGATAGTATATGGAGGCTGTGCACTGCCTGGACTACATGCTCCTGGCTTCTCACCTGTACTAACAAGACCCAAAGGAATACAGGGCATTATATTTGGGGCCAGCTTAGCTGCAGGAGTTATCTGTGATGACAGCCAACCATCTTCATGGTTCCAATCCAGATTTTCTTTTCCCTTCTTGGATATGTCTGCAAGGCAGCAAAAATTTAGAATCAGTGTTTTCTTTCCTCTAGATGGACTGCCTTCCTGGGCTAATGAGCTTCATCTACCTAAAGCAGCTGTTTATGTGTCAGTTATTTGCTTTTTCCCATTCTCTGGATTGGAGCTGGACTTAGTTGTCAAATGCTACTTGAGACATATGCTATAGAAGCACTTTTTAGACAGTGGAAGCTTTGATCATAATAGAATGATTAATGGTATAAAGGATGGAATCTGAGAAGGGAGTTTAGACACTGGCTAAGAGAGTTCAGTTTGTATTACATTTTGTACTAAGCCCCAGAGAAAAGGCATAAATGCACTTCTCTATCTAGCTGTGGTATATAGCAGAGCATTGGATACCTTTAACTCTGTAAGGTAGTCCATCTTGATTGCCAAGTGAGTAACCCAGTCTTATATATATATATATATATATATATATATATATATATATATATATATATATATATATATATATATATATATATAGTTGTGTTGTTGATTAGTAATTTTTTATATTGTGAATGCAGACAGAATGTTGTTGTAGATGTCTTGCAATGGATGAATGGTCAGACATGTGCAGTGTAAGCCTTCCTGTTAGTGTATTTATTGTATACCCAACAGTTTGAGTATACGACAAATAGACTAACAAGAAGGCTTACATTACATATGTCTGACATTCATCCATTGCAAGACACAACTATCCTACACCATGAAAACAACAAAATTAGATTACAGATACTAGAAGCAATTTGTATTAAAAAATTAAAGCACACACTGAACAGAATGAACTATGAATACTGTAGTAATGTTCTGAAATGCCTGTAAAGGAACAGTTTTTTCATGCTTTAATGCACATGTGACCATGACATTATAACACAGAGAGAAAAAATTCCATGATGAATAATTTTTTTTTCATGTTCTAATGAACATTCAGCACATAATGAAAAAATTACAGTAATGGATAACAACACACAACTTTGTATAAATACTTAAATTAATGAACAACATATAGTTTTGTATTACTTGCACCCTTGAAGATGAGCTTGGAAAAAGATCGAAAGTACTTAGGAAATGAAAATAAAAGAAATTTAAATAGCTATAGCACATTTCTCTCATCTATTAACATCAATACATGAAAGGTTATTCATGACTATGAACAGATTTTGTTAAAAATTAGCAAACATAATGTTTGTAATTTATTCAATCAGACATGCCTAAAAGAGAATTTGCTGCCTAAATACACAAATATATATATATATATATATATATATATATATATATATATAATCAAATCATGTGTGAGTGGTCTGATGTTTGGTTCTATAAACTGAGTTGTTGTACAAGCATACATTAACATAAAAAAATAACATACGTTAACATAATTAAAATAACAGGAGAGTTGAGTGTATGTATACATATATATAGGTGTAACAAGAAAATTGTTTAAATCATGTTACAGCATCCAAAAAAATGTTTAATATTTAAAAAACCACATTGAGTTTCTTTTTCCAGGTTTTCAGATAAGACATTTAACCACCTTGATACCATATATCGTAAGAATCACTGAAAAAACCTTTGAGTTATTCAACTAGAAAGAAAATAAGTTAAAATCATTTTGTGTCAACCCCACCGTTTTCTCAACTGAGCAATGGTGAGAGAGAAAAACATTTAGGCTTTCAGTAATGGTACCAACATTCATATTCTGGCTTCCATCTTCAAAATCCATTCAAGAACCCTCAAGAGATTGGTGAATAAGTTTAACAAAGAGGGAACAGTAGAGAGGAAAACTGAATCAGATGTCACAACAGGAAGAAGGATCATCATTTCAACTTAGAGCTAAAGAGATCAATTAGGAAATATCCAACTCAATCCATAAGACGTTTGGCACATGAGAGAAGAGGTTCACTTATGACAGTCCATGGAGCAGTGAAAAAACGACTTAAAAATGAAATCATGTGTGAAACATGTGAGGCACCTTGTTACTCCAGGCCGGAAAGTTAGAAAGTTAGAGAGGGAAAAGATCCTCTTGAATAAGTTGGAAAATGATCCTGGAATAATATATATATATATATATATATATATATATATATATATATGAACTTTATTTCAATCCTTGATGATCTTCCAATCCTTATTAATTAGTGATGAACATGTCATTTTCTGTTACGATTGATTTCATCATGATTCTTCTGTTAAGCTTGGAAAGTAATTATACATTCTCATTGCTCAAAGTAGAGTCCAATAGTGTTATAAAAACTTTGGAGAATTCCAGTAAGATATCTTTAATCATTTTTAAGATACAACGGTTCAAGCTTAATCTAACAATTGGACAATTTTGCTATTACATGATTTCAACAATTTTGCTGTTACACCCAATGTATATATATATAAATAACAAATAAAACTAATTTCTACTAAAATCATAATCATTTGGTATAGTTGTGGTACTACATGTGTCACAAGGGGGCAGGAAAAGTAAAATGTATCTGCATACATGAGGAGGTGCTTAAAAAGTTCTCAGCTTGATCCAATACCTGATCAAATATCAAAATATTAGCATTTATTTTTTAATCTCTTCTTGGTTGAACTGAGAAACTTTTCAGCACTCTTTGTATAGTGAATATATCAAAATATAATAAATGTGTTTACCATAGTCATGTATAGCACAATGTCATATGTAATGCAATTTATTTTTATATGTAAAATGCCTGAATATATTTTTTGTGTATAATGTGATCTCTATTTTGTTATGCCAATAATCTGTGAAAATATCCACATCTTCAGTTGTAGTACATTATCTTATTAAAATGATTTTAGTAGCCAGTGTAATCCCTCATTTTGGATTCCATTGTCCAGTAAAGTTAGGGTTGAACATGAGGATCTCTGCTATGAAAAGTATCCACCAACCCTATATCTAGAGTGGCTACTTGTGGGATGTAAATTAACATTGCAAGTCATTTTAGCCAGGGAAATGCAATCATCTGTACCAATGTTTATGAGAGAAGCCATTTTAGAGTAGAACCACTGAATATAGCAGTTACTTTGCTGATGAAAGGAAACAAAATTGACAAAATATGACTGGGGAATAAGGTGAACCTCTATTTCAGATTTTGATTCTGATAACAAAATTCTCAGTGTGTTCACAAATAAATGCAATAGTTTTATGAGTGATGCCAAGGTAGTACAGCAATATATCCCATCAATGGTTTACCAATGTGAAAATAAATGCTCACTCTTATAGACATATGCAGCTAACTCAGAATATGAGAATATAATCTGACAAAACTCATTTTTTTTATTCCCTTTACTAATATATCAGAATAGATGTTTCTTTATGCATCTGTATGCATTTTTTTTATATCTCATAAAAATATAATATATTGGCTTTATATATTCTTTTCTGAATCTATTATGAATGAGAATACAGTCAAAAAGAATTAAGAGAAAAGAACTTATGTAATAATTATGTTCACGGGCAGGATTGAGACAAATTTTACTATTTCTACAAAGCAAAGAAGGACATGCAAGAATATTTTATAAGAATTAGAGAGGCTATCTGTCCAGCTTCCCCTTGTAATTGGGAACCCTGATACACTTGTGTAAATGTAAGTTAAAAAATAACATAGTTTCATTGATATATTGATGTAAGCATCATAAATTACTCTTGATATTAGTGGAATAAGGAAGTGCTATCTGGAAAATGGATCTCCAGGAACCAGGCACACTTTATTTGTTCTGTCTTGTCTTCAGGAGAGACAACTGATCTCAACCATACTGACAGGGAAGGTATTTCTAGAAACTAGCAAGGTAAGACTTAAACAATAAAGAGCCATTTGAATCCTGTAGTAAATTTATTTTATATTATTTTATACATACTTTGATGAGTTAAAAAAAACAATCTAAAATTACAAGAAGTTATAGATCAAGGCAAATTTATTATCAAGTTTCTTGGAATTGTTAAAAACTCATGTGTTCATAATATACAAAACTCGATATATTATTACAGTAACAGTTTTCATATTTTCAATATAAAAATAATTGAATTTTATTATTAGACTGATGTAAAAATTCCCAATTCCTCTTTTGGACAATTAGCGGAATCTTAAGACATGTTTTTAAGCTTGCTTAGTTCTTTATTGACTTTTCATGCAATCAACAGTAATTTAATTTTAAAGAAAGTGCATTTCTTTTGTAAATCCTTGCGGAAAAAGCAAAATACAGTTTTTGATTTTTATTTAAGTTTTTACCAATTTTTATCCATCAGATATATCACTGTCAGCTTTGTCTTGTATCCAAGAATTTAATTTCTTCTCTGCTGATTGTTTCCTTTATGATGATCACGTTGCTGCAGGTGCAAGACTAGAAGTTTCCAGTTTCATCAAAACCTGCTCCTGTCATCCATTTGTTATCACCATTTGGCTCTGCAAGAGTTGGTTGGAGGTGAATGAAAATCAGAATAGAAGAAAGTGCACGAATTTGTTTAAGATGGACCTCAACTTGCCAGCAAGTGATCCACACTCTTGATTTCATGACCTTTGTGGCACATATGGAATGAGACATGCAGAATCCAGTTATGAAACTGCAACAGACTACTGCTGACTCTGAGTGGCGCCTTCTGTAGCATGTGTTCCATGCACGCCCTCTTCATCTGCTGGTTTATCTGTTAAGATCTGTTGCAGTAGTCATCTGTTTGTTCCACTGTTGGGGGTCTTTTGAGTTGGTTGCACTTAATCTGGATTGTTGTCTTCAACCTTGCCGCCAAGGGTGGCTCTGCCAAGAGTTTAGAACATTAATCATATACATATATGAAGCATGTCCGGGAAATATTCAACCACTTATTTAAGTGAATATAAAATGCATATTTGTTATATATTCTTCACAAATGTTGCAAAAGCTAGCTTATAGATCGCTGAAGGTTTTGTTAATGATGCAAATATTAGTTGGGAATATTTACCAAACTACATCAAGATTGCATAACCAGTTTTTGAGATATTCAAATTGAGTGGATGCATTTCAGATAGACCTTGTGCATATATAAAACAATATACTGCCTATAATATTGAGAAGAGTGATTAACATTTTAAATTTTATTTACACTACTTACATGCAGACTATTGTTATCATCTTCATTGTTGTTATCATAATGTTTCAGCCATTGTGTCCTTCAGGCTTCATAAGTGTATGCTGATCTAAGTAACCTACAGGGAAATCTAAACTGAGCCCTTTATTTAATCTATGGTGGGTAGACTGTTCTTGTTCCATTGCTCATATCTAGAAATATCTCATCTAGTTATTATTTTTAATATTGCTTGGTTATTGCTTGCCCTGTTTTCACTGATTCTAAATATACACTACCTGACCCAGAGATTGAACTCACAATTATTATGTCAGCAAATTCACAAACCAAGGAATAATAGATTAGTGGACTAAAGCATTGTTTTGTCAATTTAGTGACATAGTGACATGGGCAGTAGAACGAGAACAGTCTACTCCCATAGATTAAATAAAAGGTACAGTGGCTGAAACATTTTGATAACAAGAACGAAGATGAGGACAATAGTCCACATGTAAATAGTGCAAATAATAAATCCTCATCACAGAAATTCAGGTAGAAACTTCAAATTTTGTTCACACAATCTCTTATCTGTGTTCTTTTGATCTTAACATATTTTGGCTGGTCTATTCTTCAGCCTTCTTTATTGACAAAGAGATTGTTGGAGAGCTCCTCTGTGTATATGTTGGAATCACTTAGGTGTATAGGTGGTAGTATGATTTGATCTGTGTTTCTAATGTTTCTGAAATAGGCTGATCTATTTGGTATATTAACAATGCCTTTTTATCACTACTTTCTGAAAAACAATTTTCCCTCGTTTCTTAGAAATTGTAGATCAGATGAGATCTGGATTTCTTTGAGTGGATTTTATCTATAGTAGGTACTGCCAAACATTTTCTAAAAGAGCACAGCATGATGAAAAAGCCCCAAACTCGATAAAAACAAAGTTTTATCTTCAAAATGTTTGTTATTATTAAGAGGAAAGACCAAAGTACTTTTTTATTGTTTTATTAAAGTTTTTAATCCTTTTTAGCACAATATCAAAAAAATAAAAAATATTTTTAATAAAAGGTATTTAAGCATTGGCAACATTTAAGTGTTGAACCAAAGATTCAAGTATAGTTATCTATTAGATAAAACCAATATCAGCACAAGAACATGCTTAAGGTGCCTCCAAAGTGAACCAATTTCAATACTTATAAATACAACATTTCTTTTTTTTTTACATTGATGTACACTCTCTGCAAGGTCCAAGAGTTACTTGAGATAGAAAATTACAGAATATTAGGAACACATTTTATGGGGATATGTGGGGAAGATAACAGTTGACCGTAAACTTTAACAGATTAAAATTATAGTAATTGAGGAAGCATCTTCTTGGGAGTCAGTTCCACAAAGCAGCAGTTCATGGGGAGGAACCTTCTTGAGCAGAGCTTACATGCTACCAATGGAATATGAATGGAATGGGAGTTGTTCCCTATAATGTGTGTGGCAGGGCAAGTCTTAGCAGTGAAGGTTAGAACTAGTGGAACTAAGGAATGTAGTTTATTTCCATGGATGCTTGTATCATTTCATCTGTGAGAAAGAGATTGTACAGTGGAAAATAATTCATCACCCACAAGCACGTGGAGACACTTTTGGACTCTACTAAGACTGGAAAATGAAGACTGGGCAGAACCTGCCTATATATGGTAGCAGTACTCCATTTTCAGCTTGATTTGACTCTTGTAAAGGTAGAGAATAGCAGGAGGAGTCAGGTACTTACTGGAGTGGTACAGGGAACTGACCCTTTTCCCAGCATCTTCAGCAATGGATCATATGTATGAGTTCCACTTGAGGTCTGGGTTGAGTTTGTCCCAATAGGAGCTCAAGGCATGGAGCCTCCCTGAAGAAACACCCATAAGGTCAATAAAAGGAGAAAGAAGTTGGGGAGGAAGGGAACTCACTATCAGTGACTATAAAATGTGATATATATATATATATATATATATATATATATATATATATATATATAATGTTTCTAACATTTTTCTATATCAAAAGAGTTCCATATGGATAAATTGTTTATCTCTATGTACAGAACTCTTCTGGTGACAACATAGAAATTAAATTAAAATTGTGATGCACTCTGTAGATAATTAAGCTTCCTTTAAATATATGTATATATTTAGTATCACTTATAATTGTTTTCCTTTATAACATGGAGACAATTTAGAGTATCAATTGTTATCACTAGTTTATTTTTTCATACAACCAACATCCAAACTCTAACATTGTGGGACAACATAATAAAATAGGCAGTATTATTTTCAGAGTGACACTTATATAATATTTAGCTTTGTAAAAATACCTCATATACTAACATATACCTATTTACAAACATGTATACTGCACACATCCTCAAATATATGCACTTTTTGACATGTAGGCATATACAAACATATATACTCAAAAGGAAAATACATTGGTGGAGTTGAAAAGAGTAAACTAAACTGGAAACAGACGCTAATGTTATTCTCTTATGAATGCCTAAGGAAAACTCTTTACATCTGATATTGCTGTCTTGGTTACAATGGCAGACAAAGTTGTGAAAGATAACAGCAATGAATAAGGTACCAGAGCTATTGCTAATCATGAAGCATAAAGGTCACCACATAAAACACATGCATGCACACACACTTACGTAGATATTTATTCACAAGATACGCATTTGTGTGAACTGGACATAAGGCTTCCTGACAATAGGAAAGTACATTTCTTTAATAATTAAATGTTGTTCTTACTAAAGCTCATTTATGATAATCAGTAAAATACCTGAAAACATTCAAAATGAAAATTTCCTATCAACCATCAAAATAACAGATGATTTCTATTACTATTTTCTAAGAAGGTAGAAAGTAGGAATATTCTGTGAAAAAAAAGACAGACTTGATAATGTGTTACTTTTCATTGCTGTTTGAGGTTGATGTACCTGTTTCTCTCTCTGAAGAACTGTTATACCATTATGTCACCGGGGACAGAATTGATTAACTTCAAAGAAGTAATCCCTCATTTCATGCAGTAGCGGTAGTGGGTCGGGGTTCAAAAAGAGTTGGTAACAGCAGCATCCTGCTGGTTGCAGATATCAAGTCAATTACTCTGTTTGATGATGCTGCCATAACTATAGTAGCAGCAAGAAAGAAAACACTCCCCACCCCTACTATTTGCCATTGTCAACAATCACTTCCTCTCCTAGTCACGATGATGACAGCTATGGCAGTTTCCAGCAAAATGAAAACAGATGCTTTCTATTATTTCATGGTGATACTAGTCATGGTGCTTACTTTCTTTAATGAATTGGTATGGAATATATATATATATATATATATATATATATATATATATATATATATATATATATATATATATATATATATATAAGCAGAATTATTTAAGAGAAAGGTCAGAAAAGCCAGTGTACTTCCAGTCTCTTATTAAACTAAAAGTACAGCTCACTTCACATGACACAATCTTGAAACATCTACTTGCTTTTCAATTAATGATATCAGCAACAATCTATTCTTTTCCTGTTTGATCCTCTCTTTAAGCCACCATATTTGAAAATATCAGTGTATATCATTCACCAAATGACATACCCCAATATTGTCAAGTACTTTCTCTACCTGCTTATAGTAAATACAAAAGCACTGACTACATTTTATTTTGGATTAACTGATGTCTCTTTGTATCCACTTTTAACTGTAAGTCACTGTTTGTTAGCAGAGCTGAGACTGTATATATAGCCTCTCACAAGTTTGGTACTCATAATTATTGATGCCTCTGTAAGTGTGTGTGTTAAACAAGAGTAAATCCTTAATCCCTCCTTCCTTCAATCAGTTTTCAGTATTGTCATTTACTGCTGGTAAATCAGAGAGCTTTACTCCTAAATTCTCTTCCAATTCCACTCTCAATTCATAAACAGTATCCACCTACTGAGTGATATACATATAAATCTGTACATAGTTTCTGCTATCATCGCCAAACTAGATATCCACAAGTCATGTGGACTTGATGGTATCCCTGAAAATTGTCTGAAAGAAATGTGCTCATGTTCTCTCTAAATGCTACAACAGATGCCTTGATGCTCTTTGCTTTCCAGCCTGTTGGAAATCCACTTCTGCAGTTTTAGTTTTTAAGAACTTGGGTAAACTATTTGATCCTTTCAATTATTGATCTATTAGTTTTCTGCCTCCTTTTGGCAAAGACTCTAATCAATTTGGCTCTAATCAACACCAAATTGGTTAAGCATCTTACTTCACACAGCCTTCTTTCAGATAAACAATATGGTTTCTACTTCTCAAGGTCAACAGTTGTTGTGCTAATGGTTATTACTGAAAGTCCGTCAAGCTTTAGGTAATAATGATGAAGTTCAGTTTGTGGCTTTGGATATCTTGAAGACATTTGACAAGGTTTGGCATGCTAATTTTTTTTATTTGTTCTTATCTTTTTTAATAAATCCTGTAATGAAGGTGGTGTTGAATGGCCACTCTTCTAGTTCCTTTTCCATTAATGTGGGGGACCACAGGGCTCTATCATTGAACCTACCTTGTTTTGTATCTGTATCAATAACCTTTCTGATGTCATCAGTTCCCAACTTGGTACTTATGCTGATCAAAATGGTAGGTTTGATAAAATTAAACTGGCAGCTGATCTCAAAGATGAGGTAATAAATGGCTTGTTAATTTTAATGCCACCAAAACAAAACAGTTGAATAGTACTAGATCTCATCATTGTACTGTTGAAATAGCTGGATGTAACCATGTTCTGTTCTTATAGTTTCTTCTCTAGCACTTTTCACCCATAGAACTCTATTCTGGCTTCTTGCTTTCCCATCAACTACAATTTCAAAAATTTAAATGTAATGTCAATTGCCATCTTTTATGTTCCTGAATCTTGTTCTTTTACTGTTCTTTCTCCTCACTAACATTTTCTCATTTTCTTTCACTCAGTAACCCTTTGCATCTTACTGGCATTATTGCCTTGCTTGGGGTGAAAAACTTTTAAAAAATCTCAAAAAGATGTCCTACCAGATACATGCTTAAAATCTAGAAAAAAACTGCTTGTGTGTGCCCTTCGATAAACTCTTAATGGAACACAGTTGTACAAAAATAAAAATAAGTAAGCCGCTGTGTACTCTTCTAATTCCAGCAACATTGATGATTGGCAGAATATGCCTGACCTCTTCTGTACAGCTTATCATTGACCCAAAATGCAACCATCTACTTTCTTAAAATTTCCGTGTTTTATGCTCACCATAAAGAAACAATGATGTTTTTTTCAGATGGCCTATTCTTTAATTGGTTAAGTGTAATCCTCATAAACATTCTTGAATATGTTATATTCCACTGCAATTAGATCTCCTTCTGATTCACTCTATATGTCAACCAGATGTGAATGCTAAGAAAGCAAAACACAAAATAAAAAAGCATCAAATCTGGTCCACAAAACAAATCCTTGCAATAAAATACAATAATCAATCAAAAGATGAACTTAAGGACCACCAGATTTATTTAAAAGAAAGCTCTTATAACAACCAACACAGTTGTGGACTGAAAGGCCACCTGTTAGTATGCAGGCTTGCTGTTGTCATCACTGTCATGATTGCATCTCTTTTCACCACTGTGATTTCCCCCAAGCTTCACTAATATCACCTGACTCATCACACATGGAATGCAGCTGACATGCTAGCTTTGACACCATCAGGCTCCTGATG
This sequence comes from Acanthosepion esculentum, assembly GCA_964036315.1. Classification (NCBI taxonomy): domain Eukaryota; kingdom Metazoa; phylum Mollusca; class Cephalopoda; order Sepiida; family Sepiidae; genus Acanthosepion; species Acanthosepion esculentum. The sequence goes on from OZ038484.1 coordinate 74,714,798, forward strand.
CCACCACTGTGATTTCTAACACCTCAACATCTTCACTATCCAGCTCCAGGCCTCCCACATCGTCACCACTGTGGCCCCATTTCATTGATACCACATTCAACCAGAATTCAACAAAGACATCCTTCTTGATCAATCTTCACTAACCACTCCAGGCCCCACTTGTCATCACTGCCATAAACTTGGCAACCAATCACAAATCAACTCACTACCATGACGTTGACTGACCAACCTGCCAACTCACCTTACCAGGCAGTTTGGTTAAATTATCTCAGCATCACACAATTGTCTGCTTACCAAAAACCTCACAAATGTCAATTTCAACCATGAAGACAGGTGTATGTCAAACCCCACCCAAAGGCTAATCTGTTCCAGACATATCCTCTGACAACAACTGTGACCTCAGCCAACCAACTGAAGAAATCAGTGAACTCCCGGCCCTATCAACAACACCCTTACACCTAATTGCAACAGTAACTGAAGAATCACACATGAAAAGTTTTTGTCAAATTTCATACACCTATGTATATATTCCAAATTTTGATGAATACACACTTGAAATTTTAATCCTTCTTCGTTTCTTTCCTTTGCAACCAAATGCATGTTATAGCAAATATAATATTGATCAGTAGAGTAAAATCATGAACAGACACAAACAATTGATTTTCATTTGTCAGTATCAAAGTTCATCTTGAGAAAGTTTTTCTTTTCCAACTTTAGAAAGTGATGTCTTGGTTCCTGATAAGGTTCATCTTTAAATGAATATAGGTAAAATATATTTCTATATCTTTCTAGTAGTTAATAAACTACACATCTTGTTAAACAATAATTTAAGGCAGTCTTGCAGACTGTAGTAAATGGTAATACTGACATTTGTTAAAGATCAAGAGATACAGGATACATACACACTTTTACTCCAAGCAAGCAGATTTTATGTTAAAATCTATCTCAGGAGTGTTGTCCGGAGTTGTATATTTTTAACATTGTCACAATAGACCTGATTATCCATCAGGTAATATACTTCCTTAGTTAAGCCAATTCTTTTCATTTTGCTTTTAAAATAAATATTTTGAAGTTTCAATGACTGTTGCAGGTGGCTAGCAAGGCCTCTGTCATAAAGGCAGGCTTTCCTTCATCAGTTGCAGTCTAGAGTCTGGCAGCCAGGGGGATGCTCTCATCTTGCTTTTCTAGATTGCTTTGACCAGGAAGTTTACTTGATAGACCTTGTGTCATCATATTTCCATTACCCACTGATTGACTCCAAAGAATATGATAGTCTTTTGTAAAGAGACCCTGTATTGCTTGTGGAGCTGCCTTTTCCACAAAAAACAAGAAAATCTTTGTAAGATGAGATGTTCCTTTAGATATGCCGTATAGCCTGCTCACCACAGTTGAAGTTTTACAGCATAGCCCCAATATTTGTCGTCCTGGCTGACTTTAGGTTACACATTAAATTGGGTATATTTTATATATTTCTGAAAATCCTAAGAAACACTCATAAGGTCAGCCATAATGGTCCAAAGACTTTTTCTGTTAGGTTCTTCATTATTTCATCACTACTAACTGCTTCAGGTATTAAGTCAGCTTTATCACTTTACAGCTCCTCACCTTAACTCTTTTACCTTCATCAAATAAGTTAATTGACAACTCCCTGCTTTACCTAATGACTTGACTCTCCAAGAACATAAGGCACTCTTTCAAGAAGCACTTTTTATGCATAAATTTTGTTTTAAATTCTATTTTTATCACTAACATGTCATTTTGGCTTTCTTCATGTTCAATTTGTAAGAAAAAAAAAGCAACTGGTTTATCTAATGTCTTATGGTGATGAGGGGAGGGTCAAAAAGTGCAGTGCCGTGCAGTGCCGTGCTCGCCGGCAGGCCAGCTATTTTTTCTTCTTCTTCGGTCGCCTCAAGGAAATGGATTGCGTAGCTCCCTTTCTCAGCTGTTACACTGGGCAGTTGTGAAACAGACACCAACTCAGCCACACTTACTTTGACTTCCTCTTTGTCCATCTGTCAATCTGTATGTCCAGCTCTATTGCACACTGTCCACTGAATGACTTCGGTTCTGTCGTGCTGCTGGCACCCAGCTTTTTATGCTATTCCAATATGGCCAAAATTTGCATGTGTGCAAATATCATCTCATTTTGGATGAGATAGGTGCGCATAAATTGTGTTTTCATTTTTTACCAGTACTCATATTGCAATTTTGCTGTTATCATTGCATGTTCTTTACCAGATCTCATATTGCAACTTTTTTGTTATCATTGCTGTTCTCTGGCACTCCTTATTACTGGTTCCCATATTGTATTTATTTCTATGCTTGGCCGACTCAGGAGATTTTTGTGGCCTAGCATATGTGCTGATTCCTTAAGTTTACGAATTTTCAAATGGTGTTCCCTGTCTATGATCTCAACCTGATCCCACAGGGGACGGTGATCTCCCTTCTCTCTCCATATGTGGTCAGCCACGCCTGATTTTTCTACTTCCCCTCGCATTACAGCTTTCTGGTGTTCTTGAAGCCTTACCTTGAGGGGGCGGCCTGTTTCTCCTTTATATTCCTTTCCGCAGCTGCACGGGATAGCGTACACACAGTCTTTAGTCCCGTTCTCCTCTATGGGGGGTCTCACTCGAGAGAGATATCTGCGAAGTGTTGTCACGCTTTTGAAGGTTGTCCTGATGTTATATGGACCGCAGATCCTTTGTATTTTCTCTGATAACCCCTTCACATAAGGCAGGCAGACTGTTTTCTGAGTGTTGTTGTCCTCCTCCTCCTCCTCTTGTACCCGCCTATCCCAGTTTTGGGGGGCTGCTGCCATGTACCCAGGGTAGTTGTTACATTGTAGGGTACTACTTATACTGACCAATTCCTTATGTGATCGAAATAAAGGGTTCGGTTCGAAATTCCAACCACCTGAAGAAGGCCGGAGCGTACAACAGCCGAAACGTTGTGACAAATATGGCGACAAAGATGAGGACAATAGTCCGAATAATGTAAATACTGTATATATAAATATGTTTGAATATATATATATATATATATATATATATATATATATATATATATATATATATATATATGTGTTTGAATATATATATATATGTTTGAATATATATATATATATGTTTGAATATATATATATATATGTTAGAATATATATATATATATGTTTGAATATATATATATATATGTTTGAATATATATATATATATATATATATATATATATATATATATGTTTGAATATATATATATATATATATATGTTTGAATATATATATATATGTTTGAATATATATATATATATATATATACATATATGTTTCAATATATATATATATATTTTTTTTTTCAATATATATATATATATATGTTTCAATATATATATATGTTTCAATATATATATATGTTTCAATATATATATATATGTTTCAACATATATATATATATATATATATTTATATGCTTGAATATATACATGTATATATATATATATTTATATGCTTGAATATATATATATATATATATATTTATCTGTTTGAATATATATATATATATATATATTTATATGTTTGAATATAAAAATGTATATATATATATATATATTTATATGTTTGAATATATACATGTATATATATATATATTTATATGTTTGAATATATACAAATATATATATATATATATGTTTGAATATATATACATATATGTTTGAATATATATATATATGTTTGAATATATATATATATATATATGTTTGTATATATATATATATATATATATATATATGTTTGAACATATATATATATATACATATATGTTTGAATATATTTATATATATATATATGTTTGAATATATATATACATATATATGTATGAATATATATATCTATATATATGTTTGAATATATATATATATACAATATCAATTTGTATACGATTAGAATAATCTAATCTTCTAATCATATATATATATATATATTGGATATATATATATATATATATATATGTTTGAATATATATGTATATATACATATATATATATATATATATATATATATATATATGTTTGAATATATGTATATATATGTTTGAATATATATATATGTTTGAATATATGTATATATATGTTTGAATATATATATGTTTGAATATATATATATATATATATATATGTCTGAATATATATATATATATATATAATATCAATTTGTATACGATTAGAATAATCTAATCTTCTAATCATATATATATATATATGTTTGAATATATATATATATATACATATGTTTGAACATATATATATATATATATATGTTTGAATATATATATATATATATGTTTGAATATATATATATATATATGTTTGAATATATATATATATGTTTCAATATATATATATATATATATTTATATGCTTGAATATATACATGTATATATATATATTTATATGTTTGAATATATATATATATATATATATATATATATATTTATATGCTTGAATATATACATGTATATATATATATTTATATGTTTGAATATATATATATATATATATATATATATATATTTATATGTTTATATATATACATGTATGTATATATATATATTTATATGTTTATATATATACATGTATGTATATATATATATTTATATGTTTGAATATATACATGTATATATATATATATTTATATGTTTGAATATATACATGTATATATATCTATTTATATGTTTGAATATGTACATGTATATATATATATATATTTATATGTTTGAATATGTACATGTATATATATATATATTTATATGTTTGAATATATACATGTATATATATATATATATGTTTGAATATACATATACATATATATATATATATATATATATATATATATGTTTGAATATATATATATATATGTTTGAATATATATATATATATATATATGTTTGAATATATATATATATATATATGTTTGAATATATATATATATATGTTTGAATATATATATATATATATATATATGTTTGAATATATTTAAATATATATATATATATGTTTGAATATATATATATATACACATATATGTTTGAATATATATATATATATGTATATATATATATGTTTGAATATATATATATATATATATATATATATATATGTTTGAATATATATATATATATATATATATATATGTTTGAATATATATATATATATATATATATATATATATATATATATATATATATATATATATATTCAAACAGGTTCTGACTACAAAAACCTACATCCAAACTCCTGTCAAATAGGTACAATATTATATACCTGATTCAAATTTTTACCAACATACAAGTGTGTCTGTATATTTTTTAGTATATATATATATATATATATATATATATATATATATATATATATATGTGCACTTCTTTGAATCAATTTTTGATCAGAGAATGAAAAGTAAGACGGTTTCATTTGTTATTGTTTCCATTGAATGTATTGTTTAGTTTTCCCACTTAAATCTGAGTGCACACTGCTTTTCTCCATTTAAAAAGAATAAGGCACACAATACACACTTGTTCCACTTGTATTCCCACTGAAGAAAACTGCAAAGATATCTTCAATCTTTTCCTTATTCAACCTCCAACCCACTCTGAAACCCACATGAATTCTATAAATGTGCACCATCAATAGAGAGAAAAGTGTGTGTATGTGGGGGAGGAAGATATTGCTTTTAGAACAATATTTTCATACTTGCATGTGCAGTTGCTAAAGGACGCCATTCCTTGCAGCAGCAGCAGCAGCAGCAGCAACAATAATAAATTCCCAATTATAAAGGTTTCACAATAGAACACTTGTGATAATACTGTTTAAGCAGTAAAGTTGGAACAGATCACAGAAATATTGAACAAATAGGTATTTTAACAACCATCTGATAAATAGAGAGAAATGAAGAATGTGGCTTTTTGCACGACTAAAAGGCTAGAATAAAAAATATTTTTTTATCAAATGTTTTCTGAGCCACTGATGAAAGGAACATCATGGCAATTCACTGAAAGAAATTCTCAGATTCCTTTGACCAAAACAACATCCATAGAATTGAATGTTTATTTTGTCATATATATATATATATATATATATATATATATATATATATATATATATAACATACACACACACACTGAATCTGTTCATTTCACCTGTTTATAGAGGCAGGAATTTATTGAAGTTGAAGAAACTGAATCTATTTTAGATTTAAATAAAGTTTCTAAAGTTACTGCTTGGGTTTGTGCAGATATAACATTATGTTCAGATTTAATAAGAAAATCACTAAATTTATCAAGCAGTCTGACTTTATCAACACTTTTTCCATACTCTTTTGTCATTACCTTTTTCTATAAACATAATTAAACAAAGAACTGATTTCAACAATTCTTATAGACAGAAACTTGTCTATGACCAAGCATCACATGCTAAGAATGATTTCAACATTGCAAAATAAGTTAGTTCATTACGTTTTTTGAAGTTGTTGAATGTTTAAAAAATGTATCCACCCTTTATGAAATACTTTGAACACTTAAAGAATCATTAAACATATGTATATTTAATTGTTATCATAATATTTGCTCTTCATTATAAAATACTTTAAGAAAACAAGCATAACAGTCAGTTTTTATTAACTAGAGAGTGGCACATCATTTGACAGTAATTTAATATTGGGAATAGATTTTTGCTATTGTTGGTTGCATCAGGTTTTTCCATTTTATTTACCTATACTTCAGATGTCTCATAAGAAAATCATAAATTTAAGCAAGTTTTTATTATATAGAAATAAACACTGTCAAAATGTATTGTGATATGTTTTATGCATTACAATGACACTAGCTTTTAAACATAAGTTTTCTGAATACCATATTTTTTTACAATGATATACAAGGCCTAAGAGTCACTAGATGTGGAGGGTTACATAGTAAGAGGCACAGTTTAAGGGGATGTGTAGGGAAGATAATGGTTAACCCTACATTTAAACAAGTTAAGAAGATTGTAGTGATTGGGGGAAACATCTTGTGAGTCAGTTTCACAAAGTAGTGGTTTGCGGGAAGAAACTGCTTGAGTGGAACTTGCATCTCACCAATGGAATATGAAAGGAATGAAGGTGGTTTACTACAACATGTGTGGCATGACAGATTTTAGCTGTGAATGTTAGAATTGGTGGAAATAAAGAATGTAATAATTCATCACCCACAGAGATGCTTTTGAACTTTATTGAGATTGGAAAGTGAAGACTGGGCAGCTCCTCCCCACATAGCAGGAGAAGATAGGTACTTACTGGAGCGGTACAAGGAACTGACCATTTTTCCATTATCTTCAGTGATGAATTGTATATATGTGTTCCATTTGAGCTTTGAGTGAAGCTTAATTTCAGATAGGTATGCATGGTATAGGGCTTCCTGACAGAAAACTCATTCATTGCATTAGATGAAAATTCAAGGTCCACGTGGTGATGATGAAACATGACTAGTTTGGGTTTTGAAGCATTGAATGAGACCAGCCAGTTTTTCCCCCACTGATCTGTTAAAGCTAGGTCAGAGGAGAGATCAGTTGTCAATCTCTGGTCATCTATAGTTTTGGAGGTGCACTTGTATACTGTTGTATCATCAGTATAGATATTCACAAATGATCAGTATACTCTTAGGCAGATCATTTATGCAAAGTAGGAAGAGGGTTGGACCAAGAAGTGAGACCTGGGAGATGCCTGCATTGACTGCTTGGGCCTCAGAGGATCAACAACTACCTTAAACTACCTGTTAAGGATTATTTCAGTGATTCTGTAGCTAGAGGGCTTGTTCAGTAACTCTCTATGTGACACCTCGTCAAAGGCTTTTGAAATATTTGATGCAATTTTCTTTGAGATGTATTTGTTGTCTAGTGCCTCACTTATTCTATGAGTAATGATAGCATATCAGTAGTAGACTGAGCCGGTCGAAATCCATAGTGCTTATCACTCAACAGGTTGTCCTTATTGAGGTGATAAACAACCTTCTTGTTGATTATAGCTTCAAAAAGTTTTCTAATGACACTGAGGATGCTGATGAGCCTATATGAAGATGGGGATGATTGCTCACCTGCATTTTTGAAAATGGCATACACTTGACACCTTCCATAGAAGGATTTCTCCTTCAAGCAGTGTTTAAATATTATGCTAAGATCAGGATTAGCTCTGGGTTAATATTCTTAAGGACAACCACTGAGATTTTATCTGGATTGGTAGCCTTCTTAGGATCAAGACTGTTGATATGTCTTGAAACTTTCCAAGCCATGATAAAAATATTACTGAGATTGTTCTCTGAGAGATAGCAGAAGTCAGGAAGAGGATGGTTTTTGTCATCTAATGTTGAGTTAGAGGCAAAGATCATATTTCATTCAGCTTGATTTCAGTTGCTTTTTATCGTAATGTCAGGCCATCATATCGGCTAACAGTGTGGATCAAGAACTTATTCTTTATTTCCAAGACCATATTGTTTATTTGGTCTTACATTTGTTTTATGCAATATTATATGGTGTTTTATATTTTATATTATCATGAAATGAAGCATTGTCAACTAATATTAATTTTTGACTAGTATTTTTTTCCATCTTAATTTCAGTTGCTTTTTATTTACCCAAACTGTCATTCTACAGTCATAAATAAGCAACATGGGTCATAAATAAAGAATAAACTTCTGGAGTTGAACTTGCATCCCTTGTCTTGATGTGACAGGTGCATTATCAATTAGGTCATAGAGACTTTTGGCAGTAGTCATTCAAATATTGTCTTTCCTTATCTTTCCAGACTGTATATACACTAGTTTTATTTTTTATTTATTTTTCAACTAGTATTGTTTTCATCTTAGTCTTAAAAATAAGTATAAAGTTTATTGAAGGAGTTAACTGTAATTACAAGATATACTTAAATTGTGTCAGATTTTATTATGCAAGTAAATCTATTTACAGTAATATTGATAGGAACCAATCAATATGGATACAATTTTTAGGATATATTTATTTTCATATGATGACTACACCATGTAAATTTTAGGGTATAATATCTGTTATTATTTACAATAACTTATTTGGTAGTATGAGATTTTATTCTGCGATTCAAGAGTTGTTCATCATATTATAAATGAACAAATATAATAGTAGGCTTATAGTTATTGATGCTTATTTTTTATTTTAACTATATGAGGATTGCCATGGAATAGAAAAAAAAAGATATAAATTCTAAAGAAAAATAAGATGTGAAATTATTGAGTGATGTGAATATAATGTTGGAAATTGCAAAAACTTTAAGAAAATCAGAGAACAATCAAAATATCAGCTGAAAACATTAGAAGAGCAAGAATAAAATGGCATGAAAAGAAAGAGAAAAACTAAAAAAAAGTAATAAGAAAAGAGATTACCTAGTGTTGTGGATTCCGGGAAGGGAATCCTGCACAAATAAATAAACAACGCCAGTAATTGAGATAGAAAAATAAGTGTATTAAATGTAAGAATACAGACTTGAAGTGAAGATTAGTAGTCCAGGAATGCGGGTTAGTATAAAGTATATGTACAAGTCTCTGTAAGTGAAGCCGTAATTATCTCTCTCTCTCTGGACTCTCGTATAACTCTCTGTGAACACTCTGTGTACTGTCTCTGTATCTCTCACCCTGACTCAACATATCTCAACCTGCAGGTATTCTCTCTGTGGGTATAAGTATACTTTGGACGAGTCCAACTTGTGTAAAAGGGGTCTGCTCCACAACACCCCCCTCCCTAGCTTCTTTTTTTTTCGCTTATGGTCTATTATTAGTGTTTCCATGAATTTTCTTTTTCGGCTTGTTCTTCTGATCTCCGTGGCTACTTGTGGTGTTTGGATTTCGAAGGCTTCGAAAATCGCTTCCATCGCGTCTTCATTTTCGGAAGGTGACAAGTTTGGTTCCTCTACCCGTATTTTCTGTATCTGATTGATGTGTCTCCTGGGAGTGAATTTTTCACCTTGGATCATGTATAGAACATTCTGCGTATTATCGTACCTGGTTCCCAGTATGCCATATTATTCTTGAACATTCTGAAATAGACCCGTTCGCTTGGTTTGAAGGATCTTTTAGGCACTATCGGTGTATGCCGGTTTTTGTTTTTTTCTGGGTAATAGTTTATCAAAAACAGACCTTATTTTGTGGGCAAACATCACTTCAGCAGGCGAAGTAAAATTGTCCAGAGTCAATTCTGCAAATTTAAAATTATCGCAATGTTTGTTCACAATTGCGACGAACATGGTGTAGTCCTCATTTTCGCTTTTTACCAGGTTGAGATCTTTCCACCTTTTGTGAAAAAGTGAAGTCTTTGGACTGAAGAGCTCCGTAAGGCATGTAACTGCCTCGTCAAACGTCAAATCATTTGTCTTTTTCGGTAGAATATAGTCCACAAATTTTGTGTACTCCTCTGTTCCCAATTTCCTGAGTAATAAACCTAGCTTTTTAGCTTCCATCCAATTTTGGCAATCAATGTTGAAAATGTCTTCATGCCGTCTGTAATAGTCCCCGAAATTTTATCATCATCTAGAGAGTATATAAATGTTTCTATTGTGTTCCAAACTGCGTCTTGAGAAAAAGTTGCCTCTTTTTCGATATTCTTTTGTTGTGCGTTAACCATTACTTTTTTCAATATTAATTCCTGGAGTTGCATTTGTCTTTCTTCACTTCTCCTTATAAACTCAAGCATTGCTTTTTGAAAATCTTCCATTTTTTAGGGAGTGATGAAATTTTTCTTTCTATCTCTTATGTACGTCGTTAATTTGTAGTTCTCAGTGTGAGTTCCTTCGAGTCTTGTTGCCATGTTGTTGTGGTCGATGTGACTCTCAAATTTCCATCGCCAGTTATTGTGTTGGTGAGCAAAAAAAATTTTTTTTCTTTTGTACATCCGTACTCTTTGTCGTCAAGTTGTTGTGTTGACGAGAGAGAATTTTTTTTTTGTGTGTGGGTCCAAAATCTTTGTCGCCAAGTTGTTGTAAGTGAAGCCGTAATTATCTCTCTCTCTGGACTCTCATATAACTCTCTGTGAACACTCTGTGTACTGTCTCTGTATCTCTCACCCTGACTCAACGTATCTCAACCAGCAGGTATTCTCTCTGTCAGTATAAGTATACTTTGGACGAGTCCATCTTGTGTAAAAGGGGTCTGTCCCACAACACCTAGTAAGAAGACTCTTGAAGAAGTTGGTGTTGCAAATGCAGAATATCAATATCAATTGGCTAAAGACATGAAAGTAACAAAACTTGCATCTTTAAGTAAACATCACAAATAGAAACATACAAGTTGGCTGAAAATTACATGAAAATTGATTTCTCAGCAGTAACTCTTAGTAATAAATGTAACACTCCAATGGCTGAATCGACCAACTAGGCTTGAAGTTGGGTCTTTCATGGATATAACCACCTAACATAACACTTAGAAGACAACTGTGGTGTTTTGGGCCAATGTTATAAGAAGTTCAAGATAAATGTAAATAATTACTGTAAGGTCTTAGAAAAATCATTTTTTGGTTGGTAAAGTGATAATCAAGAAGCTTTTAAGAAAGATAGTGTATCATGCAAATCAATTCTTCTTATTTTGCAAAGCTGACTATTACCCACAATAAGTTTCTAAAACACCAAATTAATGAAATGGTCTCCATCCTACCCAGATATTAATCCAGTAGAAAAATTGTGGCCTATCATTAAAAGAAATGTCTATAAGAATAGAAAGCAATATTCAAGCAAAAATAAGCAATAAAAAGTTCAGTAAGTAAAGTTGAAACAATACGAAAGTTAACAAAATCAATGGATGAATACCTGATGAATGTTATAGAATCTTAACATGTAAAATAATAATGTATTCAGGTATATGGGATATTGTGTTAATCAAGTGTATGCTTTTGTGGCTTTTATCTTTTGGATTCATTTATAAGTAAAATTTTTTATTGTACTTAGTTTGTATAATAAAACCTGACATCCACCACAAACAAGTTATTAATATTTTTAATAATATTAGATATTATAAGCTTAAACTTAAATGATGTCTTGCTAATATAAATAAATAAAATGAAATTATCTTGGTTAATATTAATTTTATCATGAAAAATTTAGTTGCCTAATAAAATATGACAGCGTATTTACAAAATGTAAAATAGAATAAACAAGACTAAACAAAATAGTTAACAAATATTAAATTTGTTAACTATTTTGTTTAGTCTTGATTAGGAATTTGTAATTATGTAAGGAATTAGGTTACAAGAAAGAGACCTGTACAGCTTCAGTTTCACTTTCACTTTCACCTTCTTTTATAAATTCACTTTACACAAATCAATTGCTTCTGCCTGCCTTCTTCCTCAAAATTCTCATAGAATGTCATAGCAGGGTTAGAATATTGTTGTTCTTTTTGTCAGATAAGATCATAACTTTAATATATGTAAATGTTCTTTTATGTGAATTCCTTTATGAGTAAAAGTGTTCACAAGCCATGGACCTCTTTGCATAAGATTTCCTATAGATTATTGGTTTATAAACATATTTTGAAACTTGTGACTTTTATAATAATATCACTGAATTGATTCCATATATCATTTTAACATTGTACCCTATACATTCTGATAGAAACAGAAAAAGTAACATGTTGCTCAAAAATTGCTTTACAAAGGTTTTTAGCCACCTTATGTATTTGATTTCCAGATGAATGATTTTATTGCTCATATGGATTTTCTTTTTGCATCAGCACTATGGAAAATCCAATGCTTCTATTTTCTTTTATTGCCTGAAAGAAAGTGGAAATATCTAATTAAACCAAGATGAAACTTTACTGATGGCAGAGAAGATGAACTAATGAGCAACTACTAATGAACATGGAATTTCCAGAAGCCACATCTAAGAAATTATATCAAAGTTTCATAGAACTAGAAATATTTTAGAATCAACAATGATATGATTACCTGCAAAAGATATCACAGGTCAATATAAGAGAATAGCAACACAAAGATATTCCCTCTCACCAAGACAAGTGATAAATGGCTTGTTTAATCTGATATCAATAGATACCACTAAACATTCTTTAGGAATGTAAACTGGTTTGTATCAATATTAAGCAACCACTACTAATGAAAATGAATTTGAAGGTAAAACTTTAATTTAAACTATGTGATGTAAAATATGGAATAAAAAAATGTGTTCAGTGATGAAACTAGAATATAACTGCATTCTACTAAATGAAAAAGTGTCAGCAGAATAAAACAACCTATGATATGGGGGAGGGGGGACTCAAAAAACGATTAATATTTTAGAAGATACATAAAGCAAGAAGATTAAAATAGATGCTATCTTGAATAGATATATTCTGTTGATAAAGAATGATTTGACAACAAACTTTAAGTACAGGTGGGATCTTCCAGCATGATGATAATGGTAAAATTAACTGCTTCCTTATAAGGAAACATTAGGTATTCATTGACTGATCAGTTAGCATTACTGTTCATTGAAATTTATAAAATATTTTCCTTAAAACAGTTTTTCCAGAAATTAGACTTCTCAAGTTCATTGCTTTTGTTTAGTATTGATGGGAATTTCCTTAAAAACCATTTGCTTAAGGTTATGTGGAAAATCAGCATCTTGATTATATCAATATTTTCACTTTTAGGTACTTGTACTACCCATTTTGTTGTTGCTCTTGGAAGTGTTCAAGTGTTGTGGTTTTTGTTATTTGGTAAAGATATTAATTTGTGATTTTATAGCGCCAGGGCCTGATTTTTTCTTTAAGATCTGAAAGATACATTTGCTTGATGTTATTTTCAATTATTGATATGAGAAAAGTATTTTTTGTTTTGTTTTGCGTTTTTATTAATTGTTCACTCAGTACAAGTCCCAAGAGCCACTCAAAGTAGAGGATTGCTGAATGAGGCTGATGCCTGTAAGAGTAGGCGATAAGGAGTGCAGTTTATGAGGATTTGTAGGAAAGATAAATTGAACTAGACTTGAAGTGATTAAAATTGTAATGATTGAGAAAGCATCCTTGTGAAGTTATCTGAATGGAACTACTTTTGAACAAAATACAGAGAGAATGAGGATTATTTTGTTCCAGTGTACATAGCATGGTAGTTCTGTGAATGTCAGAACTGTGTTGATGATAGTTTAGACATTTCTACTGAATAAATTGGATGCCGGGCCTTATATCCATATGAGAGTCTAGATCTGATGAGCCTATGTAAGAATATGATTCGAGTTTTGGAGCTCTTTGTCATAGACTGTACACAATGTATCAGTCGAGTTGATCTACTATGTTAGAAGATTGATCAGCTTAGAATCTAAATATGAACATCCTCAAACACTATCTGTCTATATTTCTGAGTTGAGATATTGTAACTAATTACATTGTTCAGACTGTTGTCCTCTTCAATATTGTCATATTCACAATGTTTTGACCATTGTATGCTCTGGTCTTTTTCAGGGTTTGGTTCAAAATTCTAATATATATCACCTTAAGAAGGCTGGAGTGTACACTGGCCAAAATGTTGTGAATATGACAATATGATGGGGATAACAATCTGAACAATGTAAATAGTTATCCTCAAACATATATGTGAATAGAATTTTAGAGTATACCAAAAGAATCCATACAACTTGAAAAGTAATCAAAGCTCAACTGCAAAGAATGGTATCTCATGCCTATCAAAAGGGAGAAAAATTTTAATTCATTTCATCCCAGACACACTGCTGGCAACATCTTTAAGATCATAATCTTTGATCTCTTCAGTCAGTCAGTTAAGTACCATACATGATGCATGCTTGGGCAATCATGTTTCTTTTGATTCATGATTTGGCAGAAGATTTTGCCATTTCTTTCTGTGATAGACAGGTTGCCAGTAAAGGCTATACAACTCAGTATGTCCTGCTATTGAACCCATAGCTAATGGGAGAAGAGATGGACTCATACCTTTCCAAATGGTATTTATGAGCAAATGAATGTAAAGAACCATTCTGGAATTCAAGCCCTCTGACTTCTCGTTCTGTGCCTGTACACCACAAATTAATCTCTTCAGTCTACCAAAATAATTTTTCTTCAAGATTGATTGTCAACTCTCAATAGAGATATAGTCTATTTTTAATGTGAGTTGGCACTAAAGATCTTTGTCCAAATTTTTACTAAACAGGACATTATTATCAGTGGTATCTGCTACTTGTTGCAGACAATTTCGAAGGAAATGTACTGAATCTCACTGAATGGGATTCCAGTTTAATATTTCCTTTCTTTTCCCTTTTCCTTTCATTTCTATTGTTGGACTTTTGTATTTTCTGTCAAAATATTAAATATATATTCTTGAAATACTCAGAGAATCAAATCCACATACATTCCTATTGAGACAAGCATTTTTAACTACTGTTTTGTGAGTAGATAGTATGAAAATGTATAGAAAACCCATATCCAAATTGAAAAAACAGTTTTCATTCTTCTCTTTGTTACCTTCTCAAGAATCACTTGTGACTGTCTTTCAGGAAATATTTTTTCAGTTTTTTTCTCTCTTCCTTTCTTTATTGCAAAATCTGGTTGTATATGATTTCTGTAGGTTTTTACAAAAACTATTTTCCAAAAAGAATGATTTTTGTATGGTGAAATGTTAGAAATGTTTAACAGAAGATTTCATGCCCTAAATAATAAAAAAAAAATTTTCCCATCAAAATTATTTTCAGACCAAATTGATGAAATTTATAACTGAAATTATTTCTGTCTGGAGGTTTGTATTTTATTCTGCAGTTTCATTTTCATCTAAAATTAAAGATTTAAAAGTAACACCTACATTAATCAGTAGAAAAACAAACCAAAAAGAATTTTGTCTTTGATTTTTGTCTTTGATTTGAATCAATCACTTTGGAAGCCCAGAATAGTAGAGTACGATATCTCTTTTATAGAAGTAATAATTTTCTTTTTAGGATTTAGTGATTAACATCAAATACTTTTTATGTTAAATCTAATCATGTTATAATAGATTTTATGAATGGCTTTGAAGCTTTCCTTTCAGCAGAAATAGATTATGTGACATTACATATGTATCAAATTATAAATATAAAAGGAAATGTAATCCTTTGTCTTGGTATAAAAATAGTCAAAGTATATACACAGAAAACATCACATGTATTTCTGTATTTTTTGTGTGCATCTTTTTGTTGTATTAGAGTTATCACCTTTGCACTGTCAACACCAAATGGCAGTGTCTTCAATATAACAAGGATAGACTGAACATGTTTACAAAGCAGGGAAATGAAAAAAATACTTTGTGAAAGAACAAAGTACAACAATAATAAGTGGAAAAATTTATTTAAAGACTTACATGTGAAAACCTTCTAAAGAAATAAAAATATCAACTTTATAAAGGCTGTCATTTTTAATGGTATGAGTAAATTAGTTTTCATATATTTCAAATAGTTATTTGAACTGAATTTTAGAATGTAAACATAACTTCCTTTTAGATTTTTTACATTGTTTAGTCTTACATGTATCACAAGTCAACTGAAAAATATAAAAGAGACTGAGATTGATCAAATTTGAGTGAACTGAAATCTGAGTGCATTTATGAAAAAGGAAAAAGTTAAGGAGAAAATCAGGATGGTATTCAAAAAGTCAAGAGTCAGCTAACTATAAATCTAGAAATGGTGTCTCAATAAATTCACCATGGAGAAGGCAACAGAAAATTACTATCTTTCCCTAGAACTGTCATCACAATGTACAGTATTGGCCTGATAAGGAGAGATATCTGAAACAGGTGTCACTTGATTGTTATTTAGTAATTGTCTGCAACAAAGATCACATTCAGGACAGAGAATGTCAAGACACTGTGTCAATGTAGATAGAAAAGATAAAACAGAAAATGGAAAGACTGAATATTAACATTCTAGGAGTATATAAAGCAAAATGGAGAAACAATGGGGGATTTTATAAGTGACAATCACAAAATTATATATGCAGGAGAAGAGAGAAGTGAAAGAGGAGTCAGATATTAGATAAAGACAATAGGAAGTGTATTTTTGGGTACTGGTAAATATCAGTCTTTCAGGAGAGGAAAATAATTCAATGCAGTTATCATGGTATATACAACCACATTAAAAAGCACCAAAGAAGAAATATGTGAGATTTTTGATTTCTCTTCTTTTTTTTCTCTCTCTTTAATAATGTTTTCTTTTCCTCATTCTTTCACACTCTGTAACACCTTTGTATCTTAGTAGCTTGATTGCCTTGTTTATGGTGACGTGATTTTAAAAAAGTTTAACAATACACTAGAAAATGCTAAATAACAGTAAGTCATAAGAAATTATCATTATTATGGAGGGGACCAAAATGCAAAAGTAGAAAATAACTAATATAGCGAATTAGTATAAAAATAAAAAATGAGTTCATTGGTGCATAAGGAAAAACCAAATGATGACCAACACTTGCTTTGAAGAATATTCAAGATGCATGTGGATATGGAAACAGGAAGCAGGAGACATTAAAGATCAGATAGTTTATCTATTAACAAGTGATTTAGAACTGAAGATTTGCACTCTAAAACATACCTAAGCTTAGACTGTAGGGATGATCATCTCCCTGTCATATGAAAAATAAGCATAAAATTACAGAAATTAAAGAAGCCTGAAGCAATGCCTAAACTTCAATGTGACAAACTCCACATTGATTTAATTTTCAAATAAATCTATGCAGTTGCAGTTAAGAACAAACATAAAACTTTGGAACAAATCAAAAATTCAAAGTGGAACACCTTAAGGGAAGCATGAGTAACAGCAACAAAAAGAGGTCATTCCAAAAGGAAGAAAGAAAGACAGGGAAAATTAGAAGTGGATGACAGATGACTTATTTTAATAAAAGAGAGACTGCAGATATTACCAAGAGATAGTTCAGAATATATGAATGCCTCAACGAGAAATGTTCAGAAAGTTGTAGCAGAATAAAAAAGAGATATAGCAGAATAGAAAATGTACTTTGGCAGGATGTATAGATCTAAAGAGTGAACAACCATAATAGGTAAACAGTAAGGCAATGAATACAATAGAGAACTCTTCTATGACAATAGAGGAAAGAAAACTACAGGGATTAAAAATAAAACATAATGTTAAAATCAGGTTAGGTCAGCACTGGTCAAGATGAAGAAGAACAAAGCCATTGAACCAGATAAGATTGTAATAAAGATGCTGAGAACTTTATATGATTTTAGTATTGATAAAGAAATATATAACAACAGTGAAATAACAGAAGATCATAGAAGATCAATCTGTCATCAAAACCAAGTGCAAATGGATGTGAAATCCACTGGACAATCAAATAATCTAAACATCAGAATTCTAATTAATAGAGCCTCTAGCAGAATTAAACCAGAAATAGAGAATCAAAAATGTAACCGTGTTTAAGACACTGGAACGTGACTTTTATGATTAGAATGCTATTAGATTGAGCAATATACAGAAAGATACGTACGTCTGTTTTACAGATTGCACAAAATAATTCAATAAAGTAAGAAACAAAGGACTCTTTGAAATGTTATGAAATCTTGATTTACACAGAAAATATCTCTCTCTCTTTTTCTCTGTATATATATATATATATATATATATATATATATATATATATATATATATATAAAATACACCACATATATGTAAATTTAGTTTTTTTTTTGTGTGTAACAATTGAGGGGTAGTGTGCAAAAAAATGATGACCCACCCAATGCTGTGCTAACTTGGTCTCATTGACATGTACTGATATTGCTATCAAAGAGGGTTTGTATACACCATATACGCCATATATATCTTCAACAATGCTTTGTTCATTTTTAGAAATTCATTTTAAGCTTTAAAAATTATAATTAAAAAAAAGAGTGGGGAGGGAACAATTTTTGTAATAATTCATTAATCATTGAAAGTTTTTTATTCACACTACATCCTTCATTTATATTATTTATGAGTGCAATTAAAAGCTTATACAATTAAGTAATTAGATAGTTTTAATGCAGTTTTTATATTACAATTTGGAGCATATCTTGTGGATTTCGGTAATTACTTATAATACATTCCTTCTTGCCATCAATTTTGATGGCACAAGTACATTAGTGTTCAGATAATCCATAACCTGTATTGAGAACAAACATTTTGCATGTAGATAGAGAACAGGTTTAGTAAATACATGAAGAAAAGTACAATAAGTCTGTGTTTTCTCAATGAATTTATTTAATATCTATAGCAAGGCAACTAGAAGAATTACCAGGATTTATTATTGTTGGAAGTAAACTTAACAGTATATGCTATGTAAATAACACTGCAGATTGAAGATTCAGAAAGTTAATTATAAGTATTATATGACAACATAGTTGATGAAAACAAAAAGAAAGGACTAACCGTTATCTATAACAGGATAGAATACATGGGTGTTAGCAAAAGAAACAGCACAACTTGTAGGTTATGTATTGAGGACATCAAAATAGAGCAGGTGTGGAATTTTAATTATCTGGATAACACAAATCTGAAGTTCATAGGAATAGAGGAAGATGCCTTTGAAAAATTGATATGTCTAATGTTTATGGCAGTGAATACTGGACAATTTTAGCACAGATGAAGAGGAGTCTTGAAATGACAGAGAAATGGTTTAACCAACAAATGCTGAGAATAATAACATGGACAGATTATGTGAGAAATAAGGAAGTTTCAAAGAGAATAGGAATTACAAAGAAAGTACTGTTAACAATAAAAAGAGACACATAATGAGGAAAGAAGGCTTGAAGAATTTAACACTCAAAGAGTACAGTGAATACAAAAGAAACAGGGAAAATAACAAGTAACCTATTTGTTGATTTTGAGTAAATGGATAACAGAACTAGGATCACAAAAACAAAGTGGGTTGGTAAAGGGCCAATTGTTATTTAGAGCAACAAGACTAGAAGTCATGATCACCCACATCCTGAAAGGACATAGCATACAAAACAAGGGGAAGAATTACAGAATAGGCATTACTTTTTAAATGATTTGTGTGTATATTTGTAGATTTTTTTAATCATTTCACCCCAAGCAAATCAATAAAACCACTAGAACAAAAGAGGTTACTGAGTGTTAAAGAATATGAGAGAATCTATTGAAGAGAGGATAATAAAAGAATAGGAATTATGAAGACAGAAGATAACAATTGACATTGAATTTAAATTTTTAAAGTTCAAATTTGACTGAGAAACAAGAAGTGTGATAGAAGAAACTGTTAGAATAGAACTTACAGTTACATCTTTTGCCGTTTCAAATGCAAATTGATGTGACATGCATGCCAATCTAGTACTGCACTTGTAATTTATAAAGTCTAGGTACCATAGAGGAAAGTTTATCAGAACAATTACCATGAAGGTATTTATAGAAAATGCACAGGGAAGCCATGCTATGCAAGTGGGAAATGTACTGAAGCCAAGATGCCAGGTCAGGATCAATAACATTGCAGATTCTTCTTAAAATAAATATATAATTTTGAAGCAAAAACTTTATTTAATCCACAAGCATTGTTTTTCATTCAATTGTCCAGGGGATATTTTATATCAGTTAATTCTTAGCTAATTCTTGCATTTCCACTTTTTCCCCCTAAACCATAGCATATGACTTTTACTGCTTGTGCCAGAGATTGAACTCATGCAGAATATATAACTGGATGCATTTACCCAATGCTTTATCCATTATACATTTATATATATATATATATATATATATATATATATATATATATATATATATATATATATATATATATATATATATATATATATATATATATATATATATATATATCAGTCAGTTATGTGCCATGCATGATACACACTTAGGCGATCATGTATCTTTCAATACATGATAGATTTTTTCCTGCAGTTGCCCTTTCTTTCTAGTTGCCATCCAAGGCTACAGAACCTGGTATGTCCTGCTATTTACGCATAGCTAGGGGGAAAAGAAGAGGATTCATAACTTTCCCAAGGGTATTAACACGTAAGTGAATGTAGTGGATTTGACTGGAATTCAAACTCAGCTCTCCGATTTCTCAATCTGAGCCACTATTTATTACTCCATCATGCCTCCCATATATATATATATATATATATATATATACTCAAAAGAGTGTGTTTGGCTCTCTCTCTCATATATATATATATATATATATATATATATATATATATATATATATATATATATATATATATACACTAGAATAGATTAAAGCCATCCTTTCATAGGATTTAATGTTGGTAAACATTTTTTGCTTGTTTTAGGCAATTTAAGCTCCAAGCACTAAACTTTACTGAGTAGATAAGTATGCTTTCAGTCCTTTTCTCAGTTTTGTTGTTTTTATTTGAGACTTTATCTGGATAAGAGATTAGGTTTTGGCAAGCTGTCCATTGGTTCCACCAATGGCTTTTGTTTTTCTTTAATATATATATCGGCCTGACGATTGTGTCTAGCATGAAACAGCCTGTCGCCTCTGAGTGTTGACTTCAATGTTCACTTTTATATTTATATTTACATATGCTCTATCTCTGATATTGAGCATTTTATCCCGTAAATATACCACGCTTTAAAACTATATTTCTTCATATATATATATATATATATATATATATATATATATATATGTACACATTCATTTCAGCTGTTGAAATATATATAATATATGCATTAAAAGAGAGTAAACATGCGAATAAAGAGCAAAAGTAAGAATGGAGAAATAGAAGGCTGTGATTGAAATAGAACGTATAGCTATGAAAAGGCAATAAGGACATCAACAATAGAAATGAATATAAAAAAAATAAAAATGTCCCAGTTGTCAATTGCTAGTTGAACTCTTCTCTCGTCTGCTTTCTTACAATTTGTCCATAACATTTTTATTTTATCATAAAACAATATCAATAAAAGAATCTCTCCTAAAGAAACAACTGAGATTAGATATTATCAGCATCATTTCAAAATTCTGTTATCATCACTATCATTATCATCATTTCTCAGGAAAAAAAACGATACAAGAAAAAAAATGGTATAGTTTATACTTATATTTTACTCACACTGAAAATATATCTTATTTAAAACTTTTGACAGCAGTCAAATCTTTCAGGATCATAAACTAAAAATATTAAATGTTATATGAAGAAATCAGTACTGATTGTTTCAGTTGTGTGTTCAGTCAAGAAACCATGTTTACAAACTGTTTAAAATTTATCCTTAACTCTCAGTAAAGTCACTTAGGGTTTTTTGCTTTAAATAAAATATATGTTTGTATTTGACACAAAAAAAAACCATCAAATTTATATTGCTTAATAGGTTTCATGCAAATACAGTTCAATTTACAAATTCTATTATGTTTGGTTTTGTTGATCCAAATAGTCATGGACCTTAGTTTTCATTTTTAACTGATACTTGCAATGCATGATTGGATTGGACATAAGAGATTCATTTTCTACAATTCCATCACTATTTAAAGGAGACGGCCAGCATTTTCTGATATTTGTAGTTAATAGTCACCTGCTGCAGTCAGTCTTAAGAAATACTCATGGTAAAAAATGACATGATTCAATATTATTTCTTTTTGCCCTAAAAATTCACACATGATACTTTTTAATATCAGTCTCTCTATGGAAAAACACCACTGTCACGTCCCAATTTAAAAATGGCTAACAAAGCTAAGTTGTTCTTTTAAATTCTTTGATGAACCTAACTTTGTAGTACAAAGATATATTTGTATACAGCAGGGATTATTTTTGAGTAATCACAAGTAAAGAATGAATTCAGGAATTGTTGTAGTTAAAATACTTTTTAGTTTTATTCTCTCTCTCTCTCTCTCTCTCTCTCTCTCTCTCTCTCTCTCTCTCTCTATATATATATATATATATATATATATATATATATATATATATATATATATATATATATAAATATATATGGTTACAGAGAACTTCAGTTGAGTTCCACCATGGAATATGTGAGTGAGTGGCGCTATATTGAGTCTAATTTGCTATCTCTTCATCACCGAGGCCCGTTGGAACAGTTGGTATGGTGTTTGCTTGACAACCTAACTGTCAGGGTTTCAATTCTCGGTAGTGGATGCGCACCGCTGATGAATCCCAAATATAGGACGAAACGGCCGTCCAGTGCTTTCTGCATTCTGTTGAGGTTTCTTTCAAACTCAATGAATTACTTAATTATAATTATCAAATCCTCCTTACAATTTCTATCATATATATATATATATATATATATTGTTATTTATAGGGGAAGAGTGCTCAATATCAGAGAGAGAGAGAGAAAGTTTAGAGATATAGACAGCTTTTTTTATCTGAAGATTGCACTGAAGTGTGAAACTGACAGTCACCAAGCAAGTTTTGATTCCTATGTTTACATTGTTTATGTCTCCATCTCTCATACATATGCACACACTTGTACACAAGTATTATTTTGTATTTTATTTTTTCTGATTAATCATTATGAATTTGATTTTTCTATTCAGTTCACTTTAATATGACAGTTTAATATGTGAATTGATAATAAATAAGAAAGATATATTTTTATTTCTATAATTATCAGTAATTATAATGGCATTTGTATAAGTATTTGATCCCATCATAGTTTAAACACTTTTGGCATCAAGCACCACTAATAGATGTGTTCTATTACCTTTGATAAAACTTCTTCATCTTTCAGTGTCACTTTTTGTCCATTATTTTATGCAGCATTGTTCCAGATCATTCAGATTCTATGGCTTCCATTTATGAGCAGCAATTTTCAAATCATGTTACAAATGTTTAATTGGTCAGTGCTGTCTAAGAAACCAAGTACAAATGAATACAAATTTCATCAATCAGCCTAATGAGCCATATAACAAAACTTATCATTTGAATTCTGATGAATATAATGCATAGTAAAATTAGACTGGAAATAGGACTAAAACAGTGCAGTTTTGTTCAAGACACTGGGACAAAAAATGCAATATTTATGCTCAGAATGATATCAGAAAGAGCAATACAAATGCAGAAGGAAGTGTATCTAAGTTTTATAGATTATGCAAAAGCATTTGATAAAATATATCACAAAGAACTGTTGGAACTGCTAGGTAACCTTGATTTATTTGGGAAGGATATTAGAGTAATCCAGAACTTATACTAGGAGCAAACTGCCTTGTTACAAATATAAAATGAATTCAGTAAATACACAAAAATAGAAAGGGGCATAAGATGATGATGCGTCTTCTCACTGGACTTATTCAAATTATACAGTGAAGTGGTCCTGAGAGAATTAGAATATTACCAAAAATCATTATTGGTGGCCACAATCTTAACAATATAACATATGTGGATGACACAGTGTTGATAGCAGACATAGAAAGGAAACTACAATAACTCCACAGAAGGTATTAAAGGAAAGTGAGAAGAAAGGACTAAACATATAATATATGGTTGTCAGAAAAAGAAAGAGGCCAACATGTGAACTACAAATTGGAGAAGCAAAAATCAAGCAAGTATCAAAAGCCAAATATGCATTGAAGTAGTGAAAGATGCCTTCTTTAGTTAAGAAAAGTATTAATAAACAAAAAAAATTCCATTAGAAACAAAGAAAAGTTTACTGAACTCTTATGTAATATCAGTCCTCCTATATGGCAGTGAATGCTTGACAATCTCCTCACATATGAAGAAGAAACTTGTGACAACAGAAATGTAGTTCTACAGGAGGATGCTGACAATACCATGGATTGAATATGTGAGCAATGAGGAAGTTTTAA
Organism: Acanthosepion esculentum; assembly: GCA_964036315.1. Lineage (NCBI taxonomy): Eukaryota > Metazoa > Mollusca > Cephalopoda > Sepiida > Sepiidae > Acanthosepion > Acanthosepion esculentum. Next base: position 74,739,607 of record OZ038484.1, read on the forward strand.
AGAAAATGAAAATGAAAAGACACTTATACTTAGAATGAGAAAGAGATAGTTGAAATTTATAGGGCATATAATGAGGAAAGAGGACTTGGAGAATTTGACATCCATAGGACATGTTGATGGCAAAAGGGACAGAGGAAAGCAGCAAATAACCTACCTAATGGGCTTGTGTCAATGGTTAGCAGAACAGGGATTAGGAGAGATAGCAAAAAGACCAAACTTACTAAGAGCCACAAAAGATGTGACATTGTGGAGAGCCATGATTGCACACATCCTTCAGGATATAAGCAATGATCATTCTTCACAAATTCCTATTCTTTAACTGTATTAGTTACCTTGGATTTCTGAAAATGAATAGTCTCAGGGGGTGTTTACACACCCTCAATACAAAAATGCTTTTAGCATTAGAATTATGTAAAATGTTGTTGTACTTCTGAGAAAAAATAACATAACAGGCAATCTCTGATACAATATACATTAAATGAAAAAACTTGAACAAAAGATATAATTATTCTTTGAAATGAAAATTATAATAAATTAGTTGTATAAACATATATTGCAAACTGTCAGTGAAACACACCAATACAATAATAGTGAAAAGTTTTATTCATCAAAAATAGCCACAATATATTTCCATGAATAGGAAGATATTATATTAGCTAAAGTCATAATTACAGGACTGAAAGAGTATATATATATATATATATATATATATATATATATATATATATATATATATATATATATATATATATATTCATTCAATATGCTGATCTTTTCATCAGATGTTGTGTCGGTGGTATGGAATCCTTTTTGATGCAATTACAGTTCAGATGGGCTGGTCATGTCATCAGAATGAGTGATGATTGGATGCTGAAAATCCTCATGTATAGCCAACTTTTTCATGGTAAGTGTAACGTAGGCCATCCTTGGTTACGCTTCATGGATAAACTTAAATACAATCTAATTGCTGCAAATATCCCTATAGAGGGGTTTGAACTGGCTGTTGAAAACTGAGCAAACTAGAGAAATACCTGCTACCAAGGTATAACTAACTTTGAAAAGAAACATCTCAACCATCTGAGAGAATTAATCTAAATCTCAGGCTAATACATATGACAGCCAACCCTTCAGGATGCCCTTCGTGCGGATTCGTTTGCAAATCCCATGCAGGATTGTTGTCTCATATGAAACATAAGCATAAAGACTGAACTGAAAGACACTCATATGTTGAAAACAACAGGAGGTACATCATATCATCATATATATACATATAGGTGTATATATATATATATATATATATATAGAGAGAGAGAGAGATGTGTGTGCATATATATGTTATATTATATAATATATATATATAATATAAATCCATGAAAACTTTGTTAAACAAGGAGGTGAAGGACATGCCCAAGAAGACAAATCAACATCTGCCTACCATGACAACTAAGCTACAATTGCACCATGCTGTATGCTAAAGACCCTCACTAAGTTAGTAGTTGGAGGGAGAAAAAGAAACACGCAGTCAAGTAGGAATTATGAGTACTTAAGTGTTAAGCTTCAAGATATTTTAATGGTTATTGCTTGTGGTGGTAAAAAAAAAGAGAGAAAAAACTGTCAACTTAAAGTAGCAACAAACGTCTGCAATAGATTTCTTCTGTCTCTCGACCGCAACATTTGTAGCCAAATCACAGTTAAAACGATAGTCCGACGTAACAGTCCAACAAACAACGTAAAAACGACAAAATGGGGTCACACGTCCAACCTTCACTTCTCACCAGCAAAAACGCGTCTGTCTCTTCTAAAAAAAACCGGCTTGCTTTATACAGCCGAGGACGATCATAATTTGCATGCGAATAACTAGACAACAAGATTTCGCGTTAACTGTCCAAGACCGCCTGGCATAAAACATGGGTGCCGCCATTTTGTTTTTTTTTCCGCTGAGCAGCTGGATTTTGCATGACGCTGAAAGAGTCTGTCAAAATTTAGATAAGAATGGTGAACCTCAGGCTGTTTGAAAAAGTGATTATAAAATTGTTTAGGAAGAATGTTTTGAATTGTTTTTATGTAAATGAATCACTTATCAAATCTGTGCAGGATAACAGTAAATAAAATAATTTTTGAAAAAAAAAAAATGGGCTAATATTTTAGCGAATCCATTTTTCCCTCAATCCTCTTGAGTTTTCCCAATTTCTTCTGAGCTAAGGCAGCCCTCATAAAATGATGCCTCATTGTTGGGATGCTCTTTTTACACCATGTACTATGTTATTTTTTTCTCCAAATGTAACATTTCTGGTTATATCCTGAAACTTTGTAGTGAATGCTAAATGAGCTTTTTTATGTCTTTTCTTAGTAGTTTCCAACAGTCTGTCTTCTTGATCCATTATTCCTCAAATTGTTGAGATATGTATACCTGTTCTGCTGTTCTTCAGATCTTTCTGGACCTCCTTTAAGCTTAATATTAGAATGATTGAGAGTTCCCTTCTGGTTTTTGAATTGAAATCTTCATTGGATAAGCCAATATTACAAGCATTGATAGGACTTCAATTTTTTTCCATTTCTGAATGATAGATAAGCCAGTAGAATGGCATATGTTAAAATGCTTGGAAATTCTTTATAGCTTTCACTGTACTGATAAGGCTCAATCAATTTTCGTTTTTAAGTCTTTGGAGTGCTTTTTGGTTTTTGTCAAAATATTAAAAATGAATGAAATTTAATTTATAAAATACCTTTATATTGGTTTTCTAAATTAATGTTGAATATTACCAAATGAAATGCACCTAAAATTACTTAATTTTTAACTGTTTTTTGGATCTGATTTATTACCAAATTTATTTTTTCAGTGTGGCATTTAATATTTATCAGAAGTTAGTATTGATCATTGTGGAAATAATAATAATACTAATTCATTCTCATTTAAATTTACATATTGAACTGATTTACTAATGTTGATTCCATGACTGTTTTTTTAAAAATATTTTTACAAACCCAAATTGTATCAAATTTTCTGTAAGAATTTTTATAACAAAATCATCATTATTTTTTTGCTACAGTAATTCTTCATTCATTTGTATTGGAAATGTTGGTCACACAAGGCATTGATCATGAATTTAGTCTTTATTGATTGCTGTAACAGTAGAAATATGATGTAGACTTACTCCAAGTCACTCCTGAAATTCAACCAAGCCTTGGTATTATGGCATTGAAATTCCTTCTCTACAATTCACCTTCCCATTCTACTAAAAATATCTATGGCAGTATGATACCATAGATATTCATAAACAAAATCAGATTGTATTATGTAAGACAATGTTTTCAAAATAAAATTGGTTTTAATCAACTGATATAATTTTCAAGATATGATAAATATACCAAGTAAATTTCTAGCTGATAATATCTGTTTTCATTAGAAATATTTACAATAATTTTGGTGGAATGAGATTTTATTATGCAACTTGATAGTTATTAATCATATTCAACATAAAATAGTAGCCCTATAGCTATTGATAGTTATTTTTTATTTTAACTATATGAGGATACCCATGGGATATAAAAAAAGATAATAACCTCTGAAGAAAAATAAGATATTGTAAAATCATTGAGTGATGAGAATATAATATTAGAAATTGAAAAATATTGAAGGAAGGTCAGAGAAAAATCAACAAATGGATTGTAAATAACAAGAAAAAAAATTGATAAAATCAACAAATCAAAACATTGGCTTTAGAAATGTTACAAAAAGAGATTTGAGAAAAATGAAAAATAAAAACAGTGGATTGTTTAACAATAAAATATTTGAAGATGTGGCATTGCGATTGCAAAGAGAAAAGATGCAGAATATTAAGAACATTAGCTAAAGGCACGGAAGCAACCAGACTGTCATTTTTTAACTAAATATCACAAAGAGAAATGTTTGGCAAAAAACACATGAAAAGTGATTTCTCAACAGGATTTTTTAGTGATAAATATAGAATGACATTGGATGGTCCTAATGACTAGATTAAAATTTTGGTCCTTCATGGAAATAATCAACCAATACAACTATCTAAGCAGCAAAATACAGGTAGGATACTGCTCACTGATAGGCATTAAAATGAAGCCCTATGAAGGTTTATGATAGTATAAATATAAAGAATTATTGTTGGACAACAGTTCTTTGAAGGGTACAAATCATAACAAAAAAGTCTTAAGCAAAAAAAAATCTTGGATTTATTTACAGATAGAAATTTATTTTAGTTTGTTGGAAAACTTAATGCCCACAAACAAATTATCAATATGATATTGTATATCCTGAATAAATATTATCCTTAAATATATACTGAAAATTAATTTGCATGATAAAATCTGACATTGCATTTGTGAAAAATTTTCTTGAAATTTGGTCATTGATTCATGTTAATATCAAGATTTATCCGACTGCAACATTTTTGTTAGTATCATCTTTTCGATCGAAATCATAAAAGTATTATATTATCAGTATCAGAACAAATAACATCATTATTTTTAAAGTGTAGTTACCTTTAAAATAGTCATTGACTAAAATTGTAATAATTATTAACAAAGTAATCATCATTTTTATAACCATCATAAAATCAATATTAACACTACAATAGGCGTCATAAAATAGAAATTATAACTGTCATCAAATGTATAATCAATGAATATCAGGAATCATCATAAAAGTGTCATAGTTATCTCTTAATAGTTATCTCTGTAATAAAGTTCACCCTCATATAAAAAATATAATTTTTGTTGTTTTTATCACCATAATAAAATTCTAAATAATGCCATCACTGTTATAAAGCATGTAATCACTTTATCAATTGCTAGTATATATATATATATATATATATATATATATATATATATATATATATATATATATATATATATTAGGACCTTGAATAAGTTCTCACTGATTTTTCATGAAAAGTAATGTTTCATTTACAAAAATTAGTAAGAATCATGTCACAGAAAATATTGTCCATCACTAGCCACTACATTTTCCCATCTTTCTGGCAGCATTTGAATTCCACGTCAGAAAAACGACATGTCTTTTGAGGTTAACCATGAGTCAACCCATTTTTTGGCATCTTTATAAGAATGGAAGTACTGCTCAGCTAGGCCATGTGCCATCGATTGGAACAGGGCAATGTCTGGTGCATACCGCAGTTGGGGTAGGACTTCCCATTTAAGCATTTCCAAGTAGGTTTTCACCTGTTTTGCAACATGTGGCCTAGTAGTATCATGTTGCAAAATCACTGTTGTGTCTCTGCTCATATAGCAGCTGTTTTTTCTTCAATTCTCAGCTCAAACACTTCATTTGTAGTTAATAGCAATCTCCCATGATGGTTTCAGTTGGTTTGAGCAGCTCATACTGTACCCAGCCGATCCTGCCAAATATTGAGCAGAAGCTTCGAACCATGGATATTCAGCTTTGCTACCAATGTTGATGCATGGTTGGGCTTACCCCCATGATCTTCTATGCTTAGGGTTATCCTAGTGTATCCTCTTTTCATCGCCAGTAATGATACAATGCAAAAAAACTTTCCTTTTTTGCCATTGAAGCAGCTGTTCACATGTGACAAGATGCCATTTGATATCTCTTGGCTTCAACTTGTACGGCAACCAATGTCCTTTCTTTTAAATCATTCCTAATGCTTTCAAACATTTCAAAACTGTTGTGTGATCAACTCCTAATGATTCTGCAAGTTCAGCTTGTGCCTGACATGAGTCATGAGTCTTCATGAAGTAATGCCTCCAATTGTTTGTCTTCAAACATTTTCAGTGCACCAGAGCATTCTTTAATTTCAACATCAAAATCATTATTTTTGAAGCGTCTAAACCAATCTCTGCATGTTGTTTCCAACAGAGCATGGTCACCGTAAGTCTCAACAAGAATTCTGTGTGCTTCAGCTGCAGATTTCTTTTGAATAAAGCAGTAAAGTAAAATTCCCTGCAAATACACTTTCTGACATGAGAAATTTGCTTTATAAATCATACTTGTATATAAATTAAGTAACCAGCCATTTTTATTTAATCAAATCTTGTAATTACATTTCTCTTGAGTAGGAGAATTAAAAGCTGAACTAACAACTTATCTAAAAATCAAATAATTGAACAAACATTCCTTGAAAACTTTTATATTTCAGAACATAGAAAAAATGTGAGTAACAATGGTTAACTGATTAATGAAGTGAATAATTAATTTACTCATAAATGTGATCAAAGCAGAGGATCCTCTCATAGAGTAGTGGACATCCTTCTCTATATAGAACTAGTAAAGAAAGCACCAGATATGGACCAGTAGTTGGCAACTAGACTTAGTATAGACATTCTCAGATGTAGTTGGTTTGAGTGATGCTCCATGCTGTACTAGGCTAGACTAAACTTAAATAAGACCTTGTTGTGTTAAAAATACTAAAGATAAACATGAAATAGCAACATTGTTTGTTTTAACTAGGGCAGAATTAAATTTAAATTTTGTCATTAAATGACACATAAGGAGTCGATATGCCGTTAAACAAACAAATCATAGAATCAACTCCAGACAGTAATTTTCAAGTTAAGTGAAGCTTCTTATTTGAGGAGATTAACCCCACATAATCCTCCTCTCCTGCTTCAACAAATATATCTGTTTATTTGTAAAAGCTAAAATACTGATATAAATATCTGTCTCTTCAAATATCCTCTTCTCATTTTTCAACTTTATCTTTTCCAGTCATTTTATTTTTACCATTTACACATTAGTCTCAATTTATTTGACATCGGTTTTGATAAGAGAAAATACTAAACTTTTCATATAATGAAATCACCAAATATTATTGGCAATTTGTTCAAAGTTTGTGAATGTTTACTTATATCAATGTTGCTTGTTTGATATTCTATTTTACAATTTCTTTCCAGTAGCATTAAAATCACAGCTGTACTTACAATGAAGTCAATACATAAGTTTACCAATCCCCAAGAAAGAATAAGATAGTCAAATATATTTAAATATAAAGCAGAAAAGTTATATTTTAGAGCAGTAAACTACATGCTGAGTATTTGTTTTTTTTTTTTTACAAAGCATAAATTAGGAAGGAAAGCTACATTCTGCATATTTTATTATTTTGGGTTTTGTTAAAAACTAATCTAAATCTCTTCATGCTATCGTTAACTTTCTGTGTTGTTTTAAAGATACAATAGTTTTTGAGTCTCCTGAGAACATATCCACAAAAATAATCAGAAATATAATTGTAAAAATATTCTTAAAATAGATCAAAACAGTTTTGTTATAACAAAATATATCAATATTAAGAACTTTCACCAAAAACCTTTATAGTCCTGACTATATCACCTAAATGAATTATCATGTTTGATTGAACATTTTATTCAAATTTTTAATTTTTTCTTTCTGATTTATATTAAAGTGTTATATATTTTATAAGATAATTTAATGGCCTAGAATTTTTGTCAAGATATTTTATATTTGTTTATATTTCTGAGATGAGGTATTGTAACTATTTACACTATTTACATTTTTCAGACTGTTGTCCTCATCTTTATTGCCATATTCATAATATTTCAGCCATGGTGGCAAATTGTTCTAATTCCACATGCCATGTATCTGGATATTTCCATTTAAGTTATTTTTCCTCAGTAACTGAACTCTCGCGGTTTTTGTTTACCTCTGCTGTAAAACAATTACAGGTATTGAACTTGCAAGACTTTTGGGTCAAGTCACTTTTAGATCATTCAGCCAATGTTTTTATCCACTTGGCCACATGTTTTTGGAGAAGAAGACCAGAATGTACAATGGCCAAAACATGAATATAGAAAAATACAGCCCCAAAAATGTAAATAGTATAAATAGACATTTTGTAGTTTTGCAAAAAAATTATCCATTTCTAAAGAACATATCAAAAAATAAAGCATAACTTTAAATGGATTCTCAAATAACTCAAAATTTAGAATTACCAGCAAACCAATATAAACTGAAATCCTATGTGAATGTTATGCAAAAGATATCACTGTGATTCAGTAATTTCTTAATGCTAATTCAGAATGAATTATGTAAAATGTACTGATAAAATGTTTGCATGATTGAATGTATGTTTTATCTATGGAAATAAAGCAAATATAATTTCTGAACATTAACTTAGTTAATTTCAATTTATTTCCATTAGAGTTGATATTAAACTTTGCTTAGCAAGACACAAGGTCAAATGGAGGTAGGATGATTGTGTTACATTAATTTGTTGTGTAGGCATACAAAAATAGCAGCAGCAGCTCACACTTTCCCACCAAAATCTATCACAAAAAGCAAAAAGAAATGAGTTGAAGACATGACAGCATTCAAGTTGTATGTGTGCAAAACCTAAGGAGGCTTTATTAACTTTAAATTTTAAAACGTATTTAGATGCAATTCTAGTCTCCACAATTACATTTTAGATTAGTGATGGGGAAATTAATATAACAGCATCTTGATTGTGTATATTGTTTATTTTAAACATTTTGTTTGTTATGTTAAATAAATGGTTCTCTATGCGAACCTGTGCATATGTCTCATTCACATCCTGTTCTGTGTTTTCTTCTTGGGGATACTCACTAGGGTGTCAAGTCAAACTTAACCCAACAGTCTGCCTAGAAAACCAGCCTTTGAAATATTGGGGCTATATAATTATTTAAGTAGAATGTTTCTTTTGGCCTTGTCTTAGATTCTATCTTGGTTCAGGAAAAAAATCTCACAAGGATACAGAATTTTATAATAGCGATAAAAATGGACATATTAAATGAATATGCATAACAAAAAAGAGGAGTAACAAAAATATATATATTAATGCAAACTGGTAATAGCAAAATATAATGATTAAAATGGTTTATCAGTCCTCTCTCACCAGAGCAAAAATCAAGGACAAAAAATTGTTCACAGTGACTAAAATATGTTCAACCCCAGACTAGTGACAAAAAAATATGCCATTGAAGACTAATTACCTTTAAGCCTACCACCTAACAGTGATGGTTGGTAGGACTTAATGTATATTAATTGCCAAACCTTCAGGTGATAATATTAACCTTACTCAATACTGAGACCATGCCCAAGCTATAAGACCAAGCCCACTGCTGGTTTTTAATCAAATTTTCAGCTGTCACAAATTTTCAGCTGTCACAAATTTTCAGCTGTCACTGAACCTGATACATTAACCCACATATGTAACTCATCTACCTTTCCCTTGCAAAGAGAAGAATTAAAATTCTAGTTTTTTCAAGGAAAATATTATTGTTTTTTCATAATATTTTTTCAATTATTATTTTTTTTTTTTACAATGATAATCATGACTTGGACATTCCATGTCCAACAATCCTTTATTGTCATTGAAACTTTCTATTGTCAATCTGTCTCAATACAAAATCTTTCTTTTCATTTTGTCTGCTAAAAGTACTTATGTCACTGATAAGCAAATTCTTGCATCTTGCCTCTGTCTACAAAAAGGTGGCAAAACATTGACTGATTGCTTCCATTGCTGAGAAATCTCTTGAGTATACACAATTCATCATAAGTGCAAATGTAATGATTTCTCTTCTGCAAGAATGAAGTCTAATTCAAAATCTACTTCATTTATAAATGTTTGACGAGTGCACAATAACTTGAGGATGACTTTCCTTTCATTTAGAAATGTTGTCTTTTCTGGAAATTGTTAGCAAAATAATTTATACATTAATGATAATCAAATTTGGATATACCACTTTCCTTAATAGAAACTTTATTCAAAGTGAAAAAAAAGAAATTCTCATTTTTTTTTTCTTACCTGTTATTCATTAGATTTTTGAATTTGCATTTATATTTAAGACTCATTAATTTCTTTAGGTTATCTTGGGTGGGAAAATTATAATGAATTTTTTTCACCTGTTAATTCAAGTAATGAACATAACATCATGCACTGTCAAAATCTTATTAAATAATTTTCATTATTTTATATATTAAATAATTAGTTTTGAATTATGCATTTACATCTAAGGCTCATTAATTTGGCTTAAGTCTCTTAATTTGGCTTAAGTCTCTTAATTTGGCTTAAGTCTCTTAATTTGACTTAAGTCATCTTGTTAGACAAAACAATAATGTGTTTCCCTTACCCACTTGTTAATACCAAATAGGGATTATCCAAATCCAAAACAGATACATATAAAATCTTCAACAGACCACTGATCCACAGGGAATCTTTATTTTTCCAGCATCACTTGTCAAAAATCACAGCATCAACTCAGACTGAAAGTCAGTTCCTTAAATATTACTGTAAGCTTTTATCTTATGGATGTTAGGAAAGTTATCAATTATGGTTGTTTATCAGACAACAATGTTCATTCCTACCATATATTGGTATAATTGATTTGGGCATATATTGGCCTTGTGTAAGAATTAAAAGGAAATGAATAGAGTGTTGATAAATACAATATACATTTTTATTTATTTCAATAATACAGAATGATTTTGAAGTTTCAAGAATTCAAGTTTAAAAGTCCTGGCACATATGAGAGATAGAAAAACAGACAAGTGTCCAGAAGGAATTAATATATATATATATATATATATATATATATATATATATAGTTGCATTCAAATTTTTAAAGATTCTAAGTGGCAGGGAAGCAAGAAATCAGAAGGAAGTTCTGCAGGTGAGAAGTGCAAGAAAAAAAACTTAGAATATAATTCGCAATTGCATCTAGTAAAACTGTGATATCTAGTTGCCTATCACTTAAATTCATGTAGTCAAGGCACCAGGGAAAAAAGCTCATCAGAACAATTGCCATGAATATATTTGTAGAAAAGACATTTTGGTGAGAAGGTGAATGAAGTTGAAATAATGACAGGTCAGGAGCGATTACATAACTGAATTATTCATCTGATTTTATGGTTGTTGTTCAGTGAATTTAAACACTGTGTACAGACTCAGAGCAGAGGGGGCAGTGGTGTTTCCTCTGACTCCCCGACTCCCCATACTTATCTTGCACAGTCTGGTTCTGTGACATATTGTGCCCCTCTACAATTGTCATTTATGAGATCAAACCATTATGAGGATGATGAGAACTACTACTTTATATATTTATAACCCCCCAAAATAAATAATAATGATGGTAAAATTTATTTTGTAATTGTTTTCTACTTATAAAATATCAAAAAATTAAGTTGGTCTGTATTTTCTTGTATATGTTCAACACATACTGAATATTAAACTAAACAAATACCATTCTATTCACTATTGAATAATTATGTATCTAAATAAATTTTAACATAACTTAAGTCTATTTCTATTATGTCACCAGAAGAGCCCACTACACAGAGACTGATGATTATCTCACAAGAATAGTCTATAGAGAGGTGGGTAATTCACCCATCTTTATACAGTAGACTCTTTTATTGACATAGAAAAGTGCTACACTCTCTCTCTTTCTCTCTCTCTCTCTCTCTCTCTCTCTATATATATATATATAAAATGTATGAGTGTTACATGCACATACATACATACATACATACATACATACATACATATATATATATATATATATATATATATATATATATATGTATGTATGTATGTGTATATATATATATATATATATTATATGTGTAGTTTACTACATAAAAAATCTTGTAAATTATTTTACTGCTATCTTCTGATTTTCTTTCTAGAATGAAACTATTTATTTTCTGGGATTGTCTTTCTGCCTCTTTGAGTGTACTTGGTATGAGAAATCTTTAAATCATAAAAATAACCTAAATGTTATTGTATTTGAAATGAAAGATTTTTAGGTGGTTTCTAACAATGCATGTTTTGGAAAAACATCATAAAGCCTGCAAATAAATCAGGTATCCATGCCTACACTTTTTCTATACAAGAGTTAAATCTATATAAGTTCGTAAAAGAAATTTAAAAATCATAATAATGGCTCTTTTCCAAGTCTAGTTTTCTTTCAATAATTGTTAACCATTGGGAATAACTGAAAAGATAATGGTGATTCACAATGTTTAGCACTTTGACATTTTCATTTTGATTTCTACTTGTTGTTTTCAACAATAAATCCATTTTCAATCCACTTCGTGCACAACCAAAATTGAAGTTCCAAATGGAACTTTTAAAAGTAGTACTGTTTTGTTATTTTTATAAGGCAGTATAAGTTTTAACTAATTTATTGATTATTTTACAGACTAGTTTGTCATTTATCAAATTCCATTTAGTCACAGAAAAGATATAGAAACTATCTCACTTGTTGGGTATTGTACCACATGGAGGCTTCCTTACTTGATTCAGCAGTGTACAACTGGAAGACCCAGAAATCATAAAAATGTGGACTGAGTCCTATTCAGCCTCTTTTCCTCTCTTCCTTTTCAGCAGCCACAACCTTCAAGGCCCAGCTGAAAGGGCTACTTTCAACTCTTGCTGCAGAAGAGACATAGTCTTTGTAGCTTGACTTCAGATTTCTTGTTCCTCAAGGGAATAGGTAGAGAATTCTCCCTTGAAGACTCCTACCCAAAGGAAAAAACTACACACAACCCTTGCTACAGAAGACACATGGCCTTCCCTGGCAGCTTGACTTCAGATTTCTCATTCCTCCCATGGAAACAAGCAGAGAAATCTCTCTACAAAACATCTACTCAAGGGAAGAACCTTGTTAACTGGGAAACCCAACTCTTTTCCCCACAAAAATGCCACTATTTTGCACTCTGTTTCAACCATAACTAAAAGCTGTTAAACAGTTATTTCAAGTTTTGGGTTTTGTTCATTCCACTCTCACTGCTGAGCACACACACAAACAACCAGGAAAATCACTACATTACATTTATATATTTTACATTGTAAAATAATTTTATAAGACATGATTTTCACTCATGTCTTTGTTTTTCTTGATTTTGTTACAATGTTTAAGTTATTCCTTCAGCCTTCATTAGTTTAATAAGGTACCTAGTAAATGAATGAATACTAGACACAAAATCCAATTGGAGAATTGAACATTTCTAAACTTTAAACATCTAATAATTTCATTGACCCTGAAATGTAGATTTTGTTAATGAAATTTAATAAATACTTAATCAGCCAGTTTTGACTAACATTATAGAACATTGTAAATATTGATATAAGATGTTTTGAACATTTCTTTAAAAATATTAGGTTATAATGAAAGTATTTTAGTTTTTCCCAACACAAGAGCTAATTTCATATTCACATTTCTAAAGAGATAATTGATTTTTATTTATTAATCTGACATATTTTTATTACTTTAAATGTTATTTTTAGTTGATACCCATATTTGAGTGGATATTCTCTTTATTTCTTCAGCAGTATTTTATTTTATCTACTAGCCTGAACATTCAAGAAATCTTATTAAAGAAAAAGGCACCTTCTTTAATTTTTCTTGAATAAGATTTCTTGAATGTTTAGGCTGGTAGATGAAATAAAATACTGTTTAAGAACATCTATTCAAATATGAGGACACATAACCCAGTGGATAAAGATTTTGGCTAGATCTAGTGACTAAACCCAAAGAGTTAAGTTCAATATCAGGCCACAGCAGTGGTGAGCCAAAACTTGGAGAGTTGAGTTAAAGGGAAATAACTGAGACATCCAGAAGAGACATAGCATGTGGAACTAGAACATTCTACCCTGGTAGAAGAAAGGGTTTGGTTCGAAATTCCAATCACTTGAAGAAGGCCAGAGCATACATGAGGATAACAGTCCAAGTAATGTAAATAATGCAAGTAAACATAATGCCTCATCCCAGAAACATAAACAGATAGTACGTTCAAGTTAAAGTGCTACAGTACATTTACTATTATAGATTTAAAATAAGTTTTCATTATTGATTTATGTAAGCCATATATCTTAACACAATTTTAACACCTCTATACAATCAAATCCTATTCAAGTTTTATTTTCAATGTTTAGCATAGTTTTAGCACAAGGCCACAAGTATGGAGTGCCTGGTGAGGATGGAACTCGCTACACATTCATAACAGTCAATAAGACTACAGGCTGGTTACATTCAATGCTTTGAAAATCAAACTAGTTACATTTCATCATTGAACTAATGCCAGTCACTGAATGGATGGTTCCTGAGGAAGGCTCTGTGCCTTGAGACTGGACCTTAAACTGACACCTGAACTCAAGTGGATTTCATACATACACACTATCATAAAAGATGCAAGAAAAATGGTTGACTTCCTGTATCACTTCAATAAGTACCTGACTCTGCATGCTATTTTGTACCTTTACAAGAGCCAGATCAGGCCTAAAATGGAGTACTGTTGGCATATTTAGATGTGAGCTACTTAGTCCTCATTGTCCAGTCTAAATAGAATCCAAAAGCATCTCTGAGTCCTTGTGGCTGACAAATTATTTTCTACCTTCCAACCTCTCTCTTTCCCAGGCAGGATGTGGCTGCTCTATCACTACTTTCAAGGAAAGTGCTCAGGCGAACTACATTACTTGGTTTCGCCAGTTCTAACCTTCATGGCTAGGACCCACTATGTCATCATATTTTAGCAAACCACCCACATTCCTTCTGTATTCTATTGGTGGGAAGTAAGTTCCACCCGCGTAACTTCTTTCCGTGAACCACTTCTTTGTGGAACTGACTCCCAAGAGGATTTTTCCCTGATCATTACAATTTTAACATGTTCAAGACTATGGTTAACCATTATCTTTCTCTCCTATGTACATAAACTGCCTCTTAATGTAACCCTCTACCTCAAGTGCCCTCTTACTGAAGTGGTAAATCATATTCATGCTTATGTCTTTGCAAATTCCTAACTTCTACCATTTCTAGAACCTGAAGAAATTTTTAAAGAAAAATACACTTTCTATTTTATTCAATCCCCTTTTTAAGCCAAACAGCATATTTTCAAGGTAATGTATTGATTATAAGAGAAGTCAGTTTTAGGCAGTTATTGAATTTGCTTTAAACTTAGAGAAAATGGAATTGTGATTCCATATTTAAGAATTATGGAAATAGGACAACTTTTAAATTGCAAAATTATTTTGGAAAAGCTGAATTATATCTTAATTGACAAAAGGATTACATATAAAAACAAACTCCTCTCACATACACAGAAGCACATGCATAACTACAAGTTATAAATATTTTTATAATTATTTTAAAAGTATGCATATAATGCTGTGTACATGTACATATAAAAAACAATTCTTAAATGAAAAAAAATATTTTCACTTGTAATATCAATAACACTGCAGCCTAATAATGAAAAAGCCTTAAAATATTTTCCAGTATAAACATCTCCTTTGTCAATGCACTTAATTCAGTAGTGAATATTATCTGCATAGATTGAACTTTATACAACAAAAATTATAGATCAAAATTCTGGTAAGACCTACATGTCAGACTAGATATTTATTGGTTCAGCATTTTATATGTGACTTTGTGTGTGCATGTGGAAATTGAGGTTTATGATCCAATTTTGGGGAGGTGGTGCAGCTGAGACTGGGTCAATTGCAGAAAAGTGTCTGATTTTGGAAAACCTTAAACACCCAGTGATCCTGATTATAAAGCATCACTGATGACACCACTCAGTTCTTCAGAAAAAAACAACGTTTTAATAAATCCTTCAGGAGTTATTTTTGTGTTATATAATATTTGTGTGTGTGTTTGTGAGGTGATATTTCAATATTAGTACTGTGTGCAAAAAAGATACATTTGAACTGTGTGCAAAAAAAAGATGCATATTACAAATATATCCTATATAAACATTACATTCGATGTACTCCATATATTTTTGCTTTGATTCCTTTCAAAGTATCATGTCTTTAATCAAATCCCATGTTTCTGATCAGTTAAGGTATACACAATTGCAATATATATATATATATATATATATATATATGTATATTTGGAATTTTCATGAAATAAAACTGAGAATAACAAAATATTTTTAGACATCAACAGAATGTTCAGTAATTGTTAATAGAAAAGAAACTTTAGACCAATGATTCACTAATATACAATTCTCATGGCCAATCTCTGTTTAACATGACTATTAAAAAGTTATTATGAAACCTAAAAGTACAAGACTGACAGCACTGATGACTCATTTGAAACCATCCTATTTTTGTCTTTTCATTTATAATGAAAGGAATTGTAAAACGGTCTTATTTTGACACTATTCACATAGAATACAAGTAAATTTTAAAAAAAAGAATTATATACCATTGGATTCCTATAATAAATGATTTTTAAATAAGATCTTGGGAGTAAAACTATATATCTACACTCTTACACAATTAACTGAAAATTAAAAAAAAAATTAATTTATATTTTGAAATTTATAATTTGTATGTGTGTATATATCATAAAACATTTGAAAAAAAATTCAGAAAATTTACTCATAGACTCTAGGTGTCTTTTATCTATAAGTCAGCATGAAAGTCTGAGAAGATAATGTAGACAAGTTAAAACAACATCAAAGATACATGCCAAACTTCTGTTGCTTTTCATGGCTTTTCTCCTTATCCATTTCTGTCTTATAAAAACTAACCTGCTGGTTCATTTCTGATGTGACTGCATTATATGTGACAGCCATAGAAAGTTAAAGGTTTTAACTGAAGCATCAAACAAACAAAAACATTGGACAGGTTTCAATAAAAATATTGAAACGGAAAATGCTGTCTATTTGATCATATATTCTAAATTGATTAATTATCTAAGTTTGTTCCTATGTATTTATATGTGTGAGAGAGAACAAGGGAGTATATATGTATTATGTTTTGGACCAAAATTTTTTAACAATAACAAATATTTAATTTTCTTGTATTTTAACTCTTAATTTTATTTATACATACATTTGACAATCAGTATAGTGATTGTATCTCTGTTGTAGTTTCAGGCCTCATGCACTTCTTATATTACATTAATAGGAACTGATTTATTGTTCTTGCTTACAGCATTGGCATTTATTTATGTTGGTGTTTGGCTATGATTTTTATTCATTTTGTTAAATTAATAAATATTATGACCTAAACATATGAAGATATATATATCAAATTGAATAAATATATATTATAAATATATATCTATCATTTCCTTTGATTTTTATTCTGAACTACTTAATTATTTAATTCTTAATTATTTATTGTTTAAAATCTATTTTTATACTTGATGCAATCTGGTTGTGTTACTACCTAAAAGTTGAGTAAAATTTTAAACAAATTAATTTTAAAATATTTAATAAATGACCATGGAAGTGAGATGATAATTCTCGATGATGAATGAAAAGACTAAAATTTCTAATAAGCAGAATTTCAACCAGTGATAAATTTTACCAGCATTGGTCTACATAGGAAATACCAAAGATGGTTCTGTAGTGTTTCATTTCCTGGATTCTTGGATTCTTCAATATAATTCCAATTATTCTATTAGATTACATTTATTTGTTTAATTTACAATTAATTATATACTGCTATAAATAAACACCATCCATCATTTCCATGTAAATAAAGACCAAAATATTAAAATCAAATATAATTTGTTCAATAATAAAATATCAATTGCCTGCAAGCATGGTTTTCAGAGTTGCTTTCATTATTCCTGTCTGAAAATTGTGTGTGTGTGTGTGTGTGTGTGTGTGCGCGCGTGTGCATAATCATTAGTACACAAATGACTTTAAAAATGCAACTCCAAGTTATTTGCTGATAACAGCAATCATTAAGCAATAAAAAGTAATAGTCAGCCTTATCACTAATATAAATACACTCCCCACATGCATACTCCAGTCAATAATTAAGAGGTAGATATCATAACAGACACTTATTTTTATGCCTGCAACTGGAAATTACCCCAAATCTATTCAACAATCTCCTCTCAGTGCAGAGAGCATAATATTTCATTTCTCTTCCAACCAAACACAAATGACATCTTTTGGAACCTTCTGTGCCAGCAAGTATGTTTTTTTTGCAAATTTATACCTCATGTGTTCATCCACATTTGTTCTTCTGTTCCAATATATATTTTCACAGCCTTTACTATATTGTGAAGACTGTGGGTCAGCAATAGTGCTGATGATATTAGTTAATTATTTTGTGTGTGTGTGTGTGTATATATATATATATATATATATATATATATATATATATATATATATATATATATTCATCATATTTTCATTCAAGCATGTTTGGTTAAATAATTTACATGTATTATGTCTATTTATTTTAATTTTAATCTTTTCAAGTCCACATATTAATTTCTTGGTAGCTGTAGAAAATTGATCAAGAAAAATTCCAAATTTTTCTTTCAAATAATTTTTATTTTCCCAGCTACTTTCAGTCTCTTTCAAGATCATCTTCAGAGGGGGAGTATCTGTGGATATGTGTGTATGAACACTGCAAAATTCTAAATATTTACCTGCTATGCAATTTTAAGTAATTTGGGGTGGGGGGGGGTCTATTTTTGAGCATGATCACTGTAAGGTTCAAAATATTTACCTCTTATGCAAGGGAGTTAACTTATGTGATTTTTTAAATTATATTTTTATGGTTTTAAAAGATTTTTTCAATTATAGTTTTTAACAATTCTAATTTAGAATTTTTAAAGCCTTTGCTGCTACAAACATTTAAGAACTTTGTTGCTATACTCGTAGTTGACTTCATTTATTTTTGGCCACACTTCTCTTATATAAAGGGGCTTCCAGAAGTTTTAGCTTTTGCTTATTATTATCTTGGTGGAGTACTGTTGTATTTTTGACTAATATCTGTCTAAACTGTGAATATGGGCATGAATGTTCCTTTAAATGCCCTGAGATTGAACTATGATGATTTAAGTTCAAATCCTGCCAGAGAGTGCAAATTTTCCTTTAATAAAATTTCTTGAAGATTCAAGCCACTAGATGAAAATAAATACACTGATTAATAAATATACAGAATGCTACTCAAATATGAATATCCACTAAAAATAACATTTAAAGTGATATATATATATATATATATATAACATCCCTAAGGTAAAACGTATTTAAAATTTAGTTGATATCAAAAGGTAACATTTTAAAAAGTCAGTGAATATATTAAAATTTATTATTATTATATATTTAATTATTGCCTGAAATTTTAGGGCAATGTATTTTCATTATTGCATGACTTATTTAAATTATCATTCTCATCTTTGTTGCTTTTATCCCAAACTCGTTTCTGATATGTTTCTTAGTCTACTTTAGATGTATGTTGCAACCAGATGCAAAACACACAGTGTTAAAAACATAAGTCAAAACATTGTGACAAAACAAAGGATGAGGATATTAGTTTGAATAACTTGTAGAATAATAAATTTATATCTATCTATATGTTCATAAATAGTGTATTCAGGATATATAAGTTATTTGGTTATTCTTAGAGAAATAAGTATTGGATATGTATGTATAGTGATAGATATATTTGTATGTGTTTATGAGTAGTACATAAATATCTCCCAACATGACTGATGAAAAATAATTATGGTTTCTTAGAATAATGTTAAATCGCATGAGATGGAAAACAAGGACAGTAACAAAATCAATAATGACAAGAAGAAGAAACAATAAATTTGATTCTCTGTTTTTAACCCACTGTTCTCATCATTATAAAAACTGTTATTTTTTCTCTTTTCACTCAAGTACAGATATCAGTGTGAACTAGAGCACAATAAAACATGTTGAAAACAGATTGCACTTGATTTGAATGAAAATCTATATTGTTAACAGGAGCAATTTCTCTCTCTTACCATAGCAAAACTATTACTTGCCAATGGCTCAGGTTATTTAGTACCTATATCTGGAACCAGAGTCTGAAAGTGAAATATACATTGCATATTATATTTGAAAGATGTTAAGTCAAAAAGTTCACTTTTAATAGATATTTTTATATTTGAATATAGTAGATTTTATATATAAATAAATTGTGATCACATGATACATAGGAACTTTAATACAAACATTTATATGCACTCATTAGAGCTTGTATATTGGGAAGGAGGTGGATATTTTTTCTTTTTTTTTGCTAGGGATGTTGTCCACATTTGCTTAATTCTTTTTAGGTGTGCATCATCATCTTCATTGTTATTCTTGAAGTGATTCAACTAGTGTCTTTATTAATTTTATTCAAGTGTTCTAACTCACATATAATATTCTTCTAGAAACTTTGAATGGAAATGTGCATTGATATGAGTAACATTAAGAGTTCAATCTTCAGCAAATACACAAGATTTAACAAAAATTAATTTATAGGACAAGAATGACATAATTCTTGATTCAAAATATTTGGTTTTGTGTGGAATCCCTAGAATGATGCATGCAATGGAGTAGGGGTAGGTTTGAGCGCCTCAGACAATTTAAACTATTGTGCCTCCTCCTTAGTCATGAATTCTTATAAATTTTAGTTTTGTATGTAATTTTTTTCGATCCAACAATTGCATTTGTGTCCCTAAAAATTTAGCACCCAGGATAATTGCCTCTTTGGCACTGTTCACACTACACCACTGGTTGCATGTGAATAACATGCTTGGAAGACATGTATATATCAAGTGAAATATTTTGCGAATACTAGTAAGTAATGGTATCACCTTTCACAATTTATTTAGGAATAAACTTACCTTTTAGTATGAATTTACATACTTACACTATTGGAGAATATTATTAACTCTACTATTACAAGTTAACTTATTACCCATGAATCCATTAATGATTCTACTGGGATTGAATAACAATGACAATAAATAAGGGCCAAAACAAAACTTTCAACAAGATAAGAATATGCAAGCCATAACTAGTATATGGCCATGGAAAATATTATACTGCTTTTCATAAGCATTATACAATCTGAGATGTAAAGGAAGTCATGACAGAACACTTTTCAAAGGAATATTATTATTTGGAAGGTTCTTGAAAAGAAGTCTTACACACTTTTTCCCTTTTTTACATGATATTCTTGTATGATCACTGAAGTTAAGCAACATTTCATCAGGACCTAGAGGGGTGACTGCTTGGGAATACCAGGTGCTTGGATGTGTGGGTGATGTAATGGACAATGGCTCACAATTGCTAATCATAGAACCAAGTTCCAATTCCAGTCATGTTTGTTATATTCACTTATGTGCAAAAACCCTTGGGAAAGCTATGAACCCACCTATGGGTTAATTAGTAAGACTTAATCATTAAATCATTATTATCTCCAAACCCCCAAAAAATCTTGCAATCTGAAAATTTTTACATAATCTTTCTCTCTCTCTCTCTCTCTCTCTCTCTCTCTCTCTCTCTATATATATATATATATATATATATATATATATATATATATATATAAAGAGAGAAAATGGGAAGAATTCTTTTACAATCTTTTAAAGGTGGGTTTCTGGTAACTTCTAAAGTCTACTTCAACTCCATCTGAACTCTGAAATTTTAGTTACTGATTTTTTTCCTCAGTAGGAGTAGATAGGTTTGTCTATTGTCTGGTTCACACTCCTCCCTGGTCTTTTAAACAGGAGCATAGGTTTATCCTTTGTTCCTTGTTTAGGATTAGGTTTCTGGTTACTTCTAAAAAAATGTTCATTCTCTTTTACTCCCAGTATCCCCTTGTGTCTTAGTGGCATTGTTAACTTGCTTAGGGAAAATTGATTTAAAAAAATGGAATTATTACTACATCACAACTAACACAACTTAGAATTACTACTACTTCTACAGAATAAAACTTGGAACATAAACACAGGAAAACATACTAACTATGAATCCCTTGAAAATGGCTAATGAATTGGCACTTGTAACAATAACTACTTCATATTCTAACAAAAACCTGCTAAAAAAAACATCTAATTTTTTTCCCATCACAATCAAAAAATAAAATCAGGACTAGTCATAGGGTTCTATCTCAGAGCCCTTAGACTATGTCACCATGAATACTTAGGTAAAAAAGAGTAATATATTGAAAAATATTTAAATTTCACTACCCACATAATTTCATCCTAGAAAGCAAGCATACAATGGTCACACATCCAAAAAAACTAGATTCCACTGATAGCACTTCTAATGTCAACAACTCAAAATTTATAATCTTATTTTCTAACACTCTTTCTACAAAATTTTTAAATAAATTAGTTATCTCCAATACTAGGATCCTTAGCAGCATGTCCAAGACAAATGTAGATATAATTAGAAAGAACAATAATCCAACACCAGTTTCAATAACAGTACTTATCACATAAACAACTTACAATGTAAAAACATTTAATGTAACAATTGGTGAGACATCTCAAAATCTAAAAGACCTATCTACAAACATAAAAGAGATTTGCAATTGGACAACCATTTAAATTCACTTATAATACACAGGAACAAAACTGGCCATAACTTTGATTTTACAAATACCACCCTAATTAAAATATAACATAATTCTTTACACCAAAAATATTTTGTGGAATTACTAATAAATATACTGCCAACTATAAAAACATGTCAAAAACATTATATTATATCATCTATCTAATGTTGAATGCATTCTTAAAGAATCTAATGTATGTTTATCTAAAACAAATGGTGTATACATAAAAAATATTCCCAAATCAACGTGCATAAAACCACCGAACATAATACTAGACATGCACGCACACTTATGAGTATATATTATCATCTGAATCCCACATAGTCAAACTAGAATTATTATACACATACATACATAAAGAAATATTTATGGTTTTTCAGTTAGGCTTGGAATCCATAAATATTTTTGGACTTTGAAAGTATGTGTCATATTTCCTTGAATTATACTAATATTTGTTTAACAATTCGAATGCACATGAAACCTGATTAACCAATGCAGATCAAACAACATAAAAATAAAAATACAAGAATTTCTTTTTCTCCATATCTCATTCTCTGATGAAGATTTAATAAAAGTAAAAAAATGTTAGATTGATAAATGTTTTCTATTTGTTCTTTATATATATATATATAGTTGTATATTTAGGCAGCAATCCTTCTTTTATGCAAGTTTCATTAAAAACGACAGACATGGTATTACGGTTAAGTTTTTTATTTAATTTTTCTTGTGTACGAACAAGAGCTTTCTTTGCTGGACAAAGGGTATGTAAGAACTGTCCAAATGTTTTATTTTTCTGAGCGCTTTCGGCTATATCTTTAGCCATTATCAAGGATGATTTGATTTTTCAGCTTAATTGAGTGTGTGCATTATGTATATGTCTTAGTGTGTAGTAGTGGTGTTTTAATTTCCAAATATATATATATATATATATATATATATATATATATATATATATATAAATGGATAGACTATTATTTTAAGTATAAATAAAAGGATTTGTTTTTTTATATTAATAAATTTCTAAGATTATACTTGTAAAAAATGACAGATTATTTACATATGTATACACATAATTCAACATAAGATCAAAATATATTTGTGCCCTGTTCAAAATAAAAATGTAATTCCTAGGCAATTCTATGTAGGATCAGTATGATATCTGTGTAGTCTGGAAAGTATAACATTCAAAAAGCCTATGTCAGACTTTATGATTCAAATCAAATTTTTCATAATAAAAATGGTATTAGCTAATTAATGTTGGTATACTTAGCAATATATCATGTGAGTTTCATTTTTTGATATTGATCCTTATTAAAAATTGTGATAATTCATTTTGAGAGTGCCAGGTTTTATTATACAAAGTGCAATATGTTTTTATTTATAAATAAATCCAAAAGATATAGGATATAGAAACATATTTTATTAACACAATATACTATATGCCTGAATAATTTTTTTTTACATATTAATATGGGCTTCTTGGTATTCTAAAACCTTCATCAATCTTTCATTGATTGATTTTGTTAATTTTTCTGTTCTAATTTAACATTAGTTGCAGCAGATTTTATTGCCTATCAGAGATTTTCCTTGACTGAATATTGTTTTTCATTTTCATATAAATTTTTTAATGGTGGATCACAAGTTTTCTATTGGATTAATATCTGGAGAGGTTGGGATCCATTCCATTAATTTAATATCAATGCAGGTAATAGTCATCCTTTGTAGAATGTGAATGAGCATTGTCTCTTTAGTTGTGACCTTTATCACTCAAGAACTTGATGCCATTATCAACTTTCAAGGAACTTAATATTACGTCTTAAAATACTAGCCTTAAATATTACTTCACATCCTTGCTGTTATCTTCTATGCCATGTTGGTTATTTCCATGAAAACCTCAGCCAAGAGGTACATCGAATATGGCTCTACATTCATCATTAAAATTTTTTCTTTTTTTAATCAATTCATCCCAAACAAGGAAATAATGCCACTATGACACAAAGGGCTATTGAGAGTGAAAGAAGAAAAAAAAACTTTAGAAGGAACTGGAAACTCAATTCTAAACAGGAAAACAGGGATAAACCTCTACACCTGTTCAGCAGACCAGGGAGGAGTGTGCCACAGACGATAAGTAGACCTATCTACTCCTATTGAGAGAAAAAGAAATAGTAAATAAAATTTCAGTGTTTAGGCAAAGATGTTAGACAGATTTTTATCTCTTATGACCGTGTGTTAGGTGGCAGCTAAACAGCAAGTGAATCACATAGAAGCATATAAAAAATAAATTTAAATAACTTTTTGTTAATTTGCATATATGAAATGTAGTATAAAAGGAGAATTCCTTCTTTTTTTTAAGACTCCACTCAAAACCAAAATGACCGGTTGGACAGAGTTGCACCCACACACATGAAAAAAATTACTGTTGAGAAATCAGTTTTCATGTGCTTCTTCATCCAACTCACACATTTCTCTTTGTAATGTTTACTTAAAAATACTAGTTTAGTTTCTTGTATGTCTTCAGCTAATGGTTTTAATATTCTGCATATTTTCTCTCTGTTTACATTTGCAATATCTCTTCAAATGTTTTCTTTTGTGTCAATTCAATTTTCTTGTTTAATACCCTTTTAATGTTTTGCAAATTTCATTTTTTTGTGAAATTTTTAAAATCAATGTTTTTTTTTCTATCTTACTGATACTTACAATTTCTTTTTTGATTGTTCTATTATTTCTTTAACTTTTTGTAATTTCCAACATTGTGCTCCCATCATTCAATGACGTTACAGTATTATTCTTATAATCCATGATAATCTTTATATATATGAAACCATAAAATAAATGTCAATAAGTATACTATTATATATATTTATTTACAATATGATAACTAACACACAAGTTGCATAATAAAAACTCAAGTTATTGTAAATATTTAAAATAAAAACAAAATAAAACAGCACAGATGAAAGCAAATATAGCCCGAGAACTGTTTAGAATCGTTTATAACAGACAATAAAATATATCAGCAGCAATCAAATTGACAAACTACAGCATAAACCCAACACCCCATGAGCCAATAGCAGATGGAAATACATTGAATGACTAAACCTGATAGAAAATCTATTGGACATAAAAATATCTAATATCAGAGTGAAAACCCTTAACTTTGGACTGAAATTCACCACTGGGATTCATAAAGGAGACACAATAATCAAAAATCATAGACACAATGACAAAGAATTTACCAAAGGCTTCATCCAATAATGAATTACTACTACTCGGGGAACAAATAATGAAAGAACTCTACTACAGACACATTTAACTAATTAATAAAGAAAACAAATCATTGTAAAGACTAACAGAATATCACCCTAGAATACCCAAACTTTATGGTCTACTTAAAACCCACAAAATAGGCACTCCATTATATCATGTATTGATAGCACTCCCCACAAACTGGTGAAAGAAATAGCAAAGATTTTAACACTTCTTGGAACAATCAGCCTGTCATATTTTATATATTAAAGAAACCTGGTTGAAAAACAATGGCAGATAAATTCATGGCCAGTTTAAATGTTAAATCCATGTTAACAAATGCTTAAAAAAGCATCTAATATATTCAAAAATAAAACTTAACATGCCAGTAGCTAAAATCCTAAAAATTTGCCAACTGCTCACTTTTAACAATAATTTTTGTAAATAAAAATTTGGGTTACCAATGGGTTTGCATCTGAACTGGTTTTTTTCTTACATTTTCTTGAATTTGGTACTTTCCAAACTATTTTACCTAAACAATCAACATATTCTTGATATATATGCTCTATTAATATATTCCAGCAAAACATTATTTGACCTTGTAGATAAACTAAAAGTTGAACATACAATAGAATGTACTTATGAAACAGAAAGAAACAACACAAAAGAAATCTTTTACAAAACAACAACCTTAAGGTCTTAGTCATTCACTGTAATGAGTCTGACCATAAATTTTATAAAAATATTGCTTTAATTAAAGAAAAAAGCAATTTACTATGATGAAAGTATATTGAAAATACTTTGGGTGTTAGATCATCCACAGTAAATTTGTATCCAGTTTCTTACATTTCAATTCTCTTGGAAGATCTATTATCACAATGTGAGATTTGTTAATAATGAATGATAAAACCAAACTGAATGAATTTGGTTAAGACATTTGGTGCAGACATGTAAAAATATTGAAAATTTCAGTTTTCCAACATCATCAGCATAATTATAACCAATGCTTGTGATTTTATATCTTCCCCTCCTCTTCTTATACATATAAAATTTCATCAACAAAACATTACTTTAGTCCAGTAAAGTCCTTCTAGAGGACAATATGCATTACACAAAATTTTTCCACTTTGTCATTCAAATCATTTACTTGCAGCAAAACTATAGGAATACATGCCTTTACCTCTAGGCAGAATTCCTTTTTATGCTACAATACTGTCAAGTATGTCTCTTGTGGTGTCACATGAAAGTTGCCTGTGGGACTGAATGGTACTCTATAGTATTCAATGATGAAAGTAGGTTTTTCTTTCATGCAAATAATGGTTGTTACATGTATGGTGTAGACAGAGAGTAACGTATTCAACAGTGTATTCATCCACAATACACAGACCCAAAACCTGAATCATGGTATAGGGTTTCATATCTTACATTTATTACTTCCCTTTGATGTTTGTTTGTTTGTTTTGTTTTGTTTTACAGCATATCAACCTCAATGGGTTATTTAATGCTGACAAAATGTTTATTGCTGGTCATTTTTTTCCCCAATATAATAATAATGTATTGATAATAACTTTATCGATCCTTTTCTGGATTTTGTTGGGAATCTTGAGATATAGCATAAGTACCAGAACAGATATGGTAGCAATATTCAATGCATGGACAAATACTGATGAGCCAAAATATAATGATTACCTTCTTAAAGTGTTGGTCTTCCATATACCCATATATTATCTCTTACCCAGTCACACATCCAATAAACCTCTAAAGATTTCCTCTTGGATCTAGTACCAAGATGTTAATAGCAGATTACATGGTGAGGGACCTGTAAAATAAACTTGTTGGTCCCTAGATTGAGATTTGGGAAGTCTAGTGGCCAGGGAAACAGAGTAAGGTCTTCTTTATAATTCTGAAACCATTCCCAAACAATTAAAATGTAATGGAATACATTGTTTTGCTGAAAGATGATACTGTCATTGTACAAAACTACTGATATAAAGAAGTGTACTTAGTTTTTACTGATGGTCTTGGAAGTGGTATTAGACAAAGTTCCTTGCACATGAATTATAAGACTGTGTGTTTCTCAGTAGAATGCTGCTCAGTCACACTACCTCCATCAGTTTGTTTTCCTATAGTATATCCTGGTGACAAAAACTGTGACAAAAAAAAACATTCAAAAGTTTTATTTGGATTGCACCAGCTCTTTAGATAGTCAAAAAGTGGTTTGGCAAATTTTGACAGGGTGATTTTAAACTAAATGGTCAACCACATTCTGGGCAACATTCTGACATCAATGAAGATGCCCTGCTTGCCATTGTGGAGAATACACCAAAAATGTTTGACAGAAAAGATTACTAAGAGTTTGAAAATCAATATCTCAACTGCCTTTTGTCATTGGAAGAGATTTGGTTCATTTACAAACTTGACGCATTTGTGCCACATTCTCTGACTGAACAGATGCAGGGATTTCTTTGCTGTTACACCATGAAAATATTTGATGCAAACAGAGCTGGAAACAATTGTGATTGTGTAGCTAAAGTGGGTATGTATCCAATGAAGGTTTTGTTATATGCTTGGTGGGACTGCAGACAGATAGGTCATTTTGAACTTCTTCCTGGTAGCAAAACAATAACTGTAAAGAAGTATTGCAAACAACTCATCACTTTCAATCTGACTATTCAAGAAAAATGGCTAATTTTGGCAAATTGAAAAGGTGACATTTTTCCACGATGACAACACAAGACTGCATGTTGCAAAACAGAACTTGCAAAAGCTTAAAGAGTTGAAATGGGGAAACCCTTCAGCACCTACCATATTCTCCTGACTTGGCTCCTCCAGATTTGTTCCGGTTTGTACAGAACAATTTAAATAACAAAAGTTTTGATTCTGTATAGTCAGTCGAAAACTACCTCATGACCGTCTTCCAACAAAAAACACAATGAAAATAATATCAGAAAGCTTGTAGATGATGGAAAACAATTGTTAAAACAATGGTAAACATGTATTTGAGTAATAAATGTTTTTTGTGAGTGTGTAAATTATTTTTCAAATCTGGCACAAACTTTTGCAATGATCTAACATATATAACAAGGATCAATATCTTGTGTGTTAACATTGATCTGAAATTTATGCTACAGTTGCCTTTGTGTTGTCTTGTATTTGTGAGAAAGTTTCTGTTCACTTGTTGCATCAATATATCATGGCTGCCAATGCCTTATCAGCAGTTGGAGATTTTTCCTTACTGGGAACACCACTAATAAGTGCTTCCCACAACTGAACCTGAACGCTACACAAACCATGCTATTTTGAAAATGTCCTGACCTTGAACTCTGGCCATAACACTTTGACCTTTATCAAATCATTCATATCTTTTTTTTTTTGCTTATCATTGTAGCATTCAAAGCATCAAAAAGAAATACTTATGTTTGGCTTACCTATATTTCTGACTCTGACACATGCAGTCCTATGAGAATAGCTGTCATCCTTGGCACATCACTGGTCATAAAGTTTTAACTCTTCTCTGTGTGTGTGTATATATATATATATATATATATATATATATATATATATATATATATATATGTTCTCACATATAGAAAGAAGTCATTCACTACACATTATATGGTATTTCTACTTGCAATAAGTATGGAAAAGAATGTGCCTCAGGTGAACTAAAACATCATATGAAAGTTCCCCAAAATATTATTGTAAGACCTACTGCAAGAGGCATCTAATGTTGCCACATCTGCACAAGAGAAGATAAGTCCCTAGAAGGTCTAAAAAGCCTCATCTTATATTTGAGGATCAATCAAGTGATAGCATTACTCAAAATCAAGTTGTAGCCATCATAAACAGTATCTATCTATCTATCTATCGATATATATATATATATATATATATATATATATATATATATATATATATATATATATATATATATACACACACACACTTACAGGCAGTGTGATAAACCATTTAAATAGAGGACAATTCATATCTAGCTTGGTTCCTTAACCAAGTGATTAAACTGCATATATTTCACTAACTGATTATATGATGTAAGATGGTAGGGAAGCTTGGTCAGAAGGCAATTATTTTAATTTTGCACTTGGTCAGTATTATATAATGTACAACAAACAAATAAAACCGGAATTTCTCTTTTCCAGTTGACCCTTATGGTAATTGGTATCAAATATCAATGAACAAAAAATGCACTAAGATTCTTCAGTTCTTTACTCTATCACAGAATCATCCAAAATAATTACTCTTTAACAAAAAGTCTTTACTTTGTATTTTATGTTTTAAGTGTAATGAGTCTATTTTTAATTTAATAGCTTTTATCCAATTAATAGACAAATCTTTCATTAATTTTCAATTTGGCCTTTGTCTGCCAATTTCAAAACATTCTTCAGAAAAATATTTTTATGTTGATTTTAATCTAGCCAATTATAAAATAAAATCTATGAGTTTGTCTTATAAGTGGATGTGTGTATAATTGTATGTTTCAGCTTATGCAGATGCGTGAATAATGCATACTTATCTATGTTTATATATGATTAATGTACAATGGTTATTTTTGCAAGTATATGTCTCTACCTAAATATATAATTTGTGTACCTATCTATCTGTACATTTATGCTTATACTTCTGCAGCAGTAAGAACATTCTCTAGTTTTTACAGATGCAAAGATTATTTTATTCACACACACACACACACACACACACATACACACACACACACAGTGTTAGTGTATATAGGTGAGTTCAAATTCAAGGCAGGGCCATTGCATCCATTTTTGCACAAATACCCATGGAAATTTATGAATTCATTTCTTCAGCTCCCATCCATAGAAATGTAGACTGAACTCTCTAGCTTTGA
>OZ038484.1:74775050-75000050 GCA_964036315.1 Acanthosepion esculentum
ATACCTTTCCCAAAGGTATAAGCACATAAGTGAATGTAATGGATTCGACTGGAATTCAAACTCAGCTCTCCAATTCCTCAATCCAAGCCACTATCCCTTACTTCCCCATTCTTAAGATCTAATAATTTTTTTTTAAGTGGCATGATCATTCCAAGGCTGGTTAAGTATTAGTTCAAGATGAGAGGCATTCAGGCTGACCAATGATCAGCAAAATGCCAGAAGGCCATTGCTGAATAATCCATCAGCTCTTCATATGATTGAAATAATGTTTTGATATCTACTGTAAGATCTTAGTCCAGGAAGTTTCTAATACAACCATATATATAAGTTTCCTAAACAATTACTTCTTGTCTGCTCAGCAATTCCAAAACATTTAAGGTATTAAAAAATTCCTCACAGAATTTATAGAATCAAGAACAGAATCTTTCTTTTATTTTAGAATTCACAATTCATTTGAAAGATGGCATAAAAGATCATAGAAAATCAAGAAAAATACTTTATCACTGAATAATGAGGCTATGATTTTATATGAACAAAATATTTTGCTGTTAAAAAATGCTGCATACTTTTGCATCAAATAGAAATACATATACTGACATATACACAAATACCTTTATGTACAGATTTACACTTGTGTGCATGTATGTAAAAAAAATTAATTCTTCATCAATTTAACAACTTATGCCTCATATTAAATTTAACTACAAGAAGCCATCCTTTTTTCAGTCAGTTTTCATAAAGATTTCTTGAAGGAATAAAATCTTCATAAATTGTCTGTTCATTAAAAAGAAAACAAACTATATATTTTTTTTACTGACATTCAATTTAATTGAAATTGCATTTTAGAATTTCTTATTTTCATGGAAAAATTAAATCAAATTTGAGAATAGACTTTGGACAAAATTTGTTTTACAAATGCATATTTACAACTTTTTAAAAAGATTACTAATAAAAATTACATAAACAGTTTCTGTTTGAAATTCTAGCATATAAAATAGCCTACTAGATTAAAATACTGGTTTGTGAATTTGGTTACATAGTAATTTTGAGTTCACTCCCTGGATCACTGAGCAATAATTGAGCAATACTAAATAAGAACTAGAGGAGCTATCCTTAGACATGGGCAGAGGAGTGAGAACAATTCCAGTAGATTAAATAAAGGATTCAATTTGAAATTTCCAAATGGTTACCCAGATCGATAAACACTAGAGGAAGGCCGTAGAGCATAAGAGTCAAAATATTGTGGTAATAACAACAAAGATGAGGACAATAGTTTGAATGTCAATAAAGAACAGTTTTATTTTAGTAAATTCTTGGATGGTTTTTTTCTACTCAAGCTAAATGCAATATTTTCATAAGCAGCCTCATAATGTAACTAGCACAGGGCCTCATTTGTTCTAAATCCGGCATTGGCTGCCATCATCTTTATTACGATTCATTTGTTTCTGTCCAATTTTCAGTTTTCTCTTACATTTTTCTCTCTGCCTGCATATATGATCCTGTGTTTGTCACTGGGGAAATCTCCATTGTTTGCCCACCATGTTTGGATATAATCTGAAATATTAACATTTAATCGGTTCATTTCCTGCTTTATATTTTCTAACTGGCCACATTGATTTAGTTTTCTGATATTTCATGTCCTGTGAAATATTTTTTGTTTGATGTGAACAAAGACATTACAACGTTTTTGCTGGTGTGTTCTTCAACTTTCTTCAGTGGTCTGTCATATTTCATATTCTTTAGGCAATGAAGGATTTTTAGTTTTATTGTCATATTCTGCCAATGCTGAGACCTGATATTATATTCAAATAAAACCAAGCAAATACTTCTTTATAAAAGGAAACTCAAAATATCTGGATCCAAGAATTACTTTCTATCCCACTAGACACATCAAAACAAAAAACCTGGGATAAAATAAAATGCGAGGCCAATTTTACTAATTTGAGGCTCTCTCTGGATCAGCATTGCCTCGCTTCACAACCGGGTAGTGGTGCCTGGCTCAACACAGTGCCCTCTTCATCTACCGGTACCCTTCTAGATGATGAGTGCATTTGGGTTGGAGTCGCGATTCGTCTTGGACTCAAATTATGTGAGCGTCACAGATGCAGATGTGGAGCCTCCATCGATGAGTTTGGTTTGCATCCTCTCTCCTGTCGTCGTAGTGCCGGCCGCTTTCCACGGCATCATCAAAAGAGGTTTGGATGCAGCTGGGTTCCCTTCCCAAATTGAACCCATAGGCCTCAAGTGTGGTGATGGAAAGCGGCCGGATGGCATTATCATCTTCTCTTTTAAAATGGGTAATTCGTTGTTTTGGGATGCGACCTGTGCGGGTACATTTTCGGCCGGTAATTTGATCAGGTCCGTGGTTGAGCCGGGGTTCGTCGCCCGAGATGCAGAGATAAAAAAAATAGCTAAATATTCTTCTCTTGCTGATAGGTTTTTTTTTACTCCTGTGACAGTGGAGACTTCAGAGGTTGTTGGCCCTCGTTCGATGACATTCCTTCAGAGGATTGTGTCTCGATTAAGGAACGAGCCTCTTGAAACGGAGTGGCTCTTGCAGCATGTCTCACTGGCGACGGTTTGAGGTAATGCTTTCTCCATCATAGCAGCTGGCAGAGGATAGAAAAAATTGTTTATAGTTACGTTGTTCTGGAATTGTCATCATTGGTCGACTGAACTTGCTTTGTTTCAATGACTTTTGTTTTGTTATTATTAGTTACTTTGTTCAATAAATACGTTAAAACAAATATCAACAATTAGTGGAACAGTGTTGAAATAGAGAATGGCAAGTGAAGTGTGAACCAATAGAAGTTGGAGCTCAATGATTTATTGGCCAGTAGCTTTGCAAAGTTTTAAAAAGCATTAGAATAGGCAGATTAGTTATAAGGAAAGGCATTGCTGAGAAATCTCCAAAGTGGTTTAAATGGGACAAAACACAGAAATAAAAAAAAATGTAGTACACCAATTGTGTCCATGAAGATTTTTTCATCCAATAACAGCAAGACAATGAAAATTAGATACTGATGCTGTATCATATAGATGAGACAAATGTGAAGGTACATGTCATATTGATTAGCATGCTGATTAGTTACTACAAATTTGGTGCCATTATTGCATCCAGTTATTCTGGCTTGAAGTAACACAGTGCACCAAAGGTTAAACATAATTTGCTGCCGGGATGCACGCTGTCATATGATCATCGAAGACAGAATTTGGTGGGATAGATGGCATGATGAAAGACTCAAAACTATCAATGAACCCAGTAATAACATCACTGATAAATCACCCAGTGCATCTTTTCAGTATATAGTGAATATCTGAACTGGACACTTTCCCTTTATTGTTGCCTAATACAGAGTTTGAATGTGTAACTTCCAGGGAATTAAACAAATTTACCAATAATTATATGCACAAGGCTGTCTGCTATGAAACACCAGAGCAATGGAATTTAAACCAGTGTTCTCTTTTCTGATGAAAGGTGCATTTTTTTCAAATACATTATTTCCCAATATTCTTCTTTATTATTTTAACTTCATTCTATATAGGTTGGTGTGCTTTGTTCCTCTCTATAAATAATCCTGATTTCATAGTCTCTCAGTGGACTATGTCTTTTCAGTGTTTCTCAAACCTTATTTTAGTGGCTAGTTTTGCTTTGTTTATTCTCTGATGCAGCTTGCTAAAATATTATACATACAGTTTTCTTGAAGTTGATGTCTAAACTTGATGCCTTGTAATCTTCTAAAAAATATTAGCCTTCTCATATAATGTTAATTTTCATTAAGTATAATTTTTAAATATTGGGAATATTCAAAATTTATAATGTGGATCAACCTTTCAGTAACAACACTGAGAAACCCAGGTTTTAGACAAAGCAGCAATGAAAGGCTTAACAAAACTTCTTACTGTATTTATCTGTAGGTTTCAAAGTATCTTACATTAAATATATTCTGCAGCAAAACTTATAATGATAGCACAAGAATAACCTAATGCAGAACCTTATTTCTAATTCCTTTCCTGGCTGAATTTATCTTTTGTGCAAGTCATTCTCATAGAAGATAATGCATTGTTTTAGAAAGCTCTTTATTTTCTCAGAGTGCCAAAGAATTATACTATTATTCTGGTTGTTTGTATATGCAGCCATTATGATTTGCAAACAGGGTTAAACTCAGCTATTGCTCAACTGACACCAATGATGTATATCTTGCTTGACTGTCTCAGTGTTCTTATAGTTCTTAACTTCTCTCCATTCTTTTTTATAAGCTAATGTATTTATTTTTATTTATTTTGTTTATTAAGTTCAAAAATGTATATTTATATTAAATCTGCATATTTTCTGTTATCAGAAATGTGAGTGAATCTAACGACGTCTGAGTTGTTAATACTTATAAAATGTCTATAGGCACAATACAAATTAAGCAGAACATACTAATTTTTCAAGACTAGTTCAGCATGATGGAGTACAGTGAATTAATAGTGACTCTTGATTACTTTTCCACCAATGTATTTGGGTTGGTCTGTTATATATTATACTAGCAGCATGGTCCGGTGTTGCCCGTGCTTGATTCAAAAATCGTATGACTCATACAGCAATCGCTATCACTTGACTTAAAATATTTTTGCCCTTCCTTGCCTTTAAAGGAGTGCCCTTTGCCGTGCTGATGTTGCTACATGCCTTACTTCTTGCCTATCTCACACTGCAAATTTTTTTGTAAGCTCTATACTAAACATTAAATCTGTTATGAAAAAAGAACTAAACAAAATGAACACAAAATGATCAGCTTTAAAAAAGGACTCGTAACTGGAAAAACCGAATGAAAAAAGAATGTTAACAACAAATACTTTTTCACACCCAACCCAGTTCTGCGGAATCAGAATCAACGTTGAGTTTAAGCAAGTGAATGAGCCAATTGGAGTAAAGTCCCATGCAGATTTAAATTTTCCCCACTTGTGACAAATGCAGCTATCAATTTTTTGCATGCTAGCATGCTAGTTAACATTCATGTCAGTCAGCTGTTGGCTCTCATGCTGGCCAATAGAATCTTCCTTCCTATTCGTGGCAGCCAGCTATAGGCTCTCACTCTGGCTAGTAGAAAATGGCCGCAAACTACATGAAAACTACTGTAGAAGCATGAAAAAATAGATTATTTCCACTATCGATAGGAGTTGGGCAATGCAAAGTTAGTCTTGGCCTTACCACTAACTTGGAGCACGTGCATGTAAATTTTGGTGCAAATCCGTCGAAAATTGCGGCCGTGCATTCGTTACACACACACACATACATCCTGCCTTTTATAGATAGAGATAAATATGTAAATATGGAAGTATGAATATTTTTTAATTCTAAAATTCATGCAATATAAGGCTTGAGAGTCATTCAAGGTAGGGTTACTGTTAAAATTGTAAAGATGAATGAGGTGTTTGATATGAATGAAAGAGGAGATAGCAAGAAGTAAAGATTATGACAAAAAGGAAGATAGATAGCAATTGATTCTTGACTTCAAGAAGTTAAGATTATAGTGTTCATGGAAGCACTCATGCAGGTACCTTTACCACAAAGTGGTTGTTCTTGGGGTGGGGGAAAACTGTCTGAGTGAAATTTTCTTCTTACTTTTGCAACATGAAAGAAATGAGGGTGATTTCACTATGGAAGTGGCATGACGTGTTCTGCTTGTAACAGTCTGAACTGATAAAACTAAACAATGGAGTTCATTTGAACTTTTATGATGGAAATTGTGATAAACTAATGATAAGCTTAGGATGAGACTGAAGAGTGGAGAATAAGTCTTCTTCCATAAGGCTGCATAAACATTTTTGAACTCAATCAAGGCTGGGCAGTGAGGTTTGAGCAGTTCCAGTGTACTTATAGCAGCAACACCCCATTTTTGGTCTCATTTCCTCTTGTAAAGAAAAAGCATTAAAAGAATATAACTTAGCATTGATTTAAAGATCTTGCATATGATGAAAATTAAGTTCACTACAAACCTTTTCTCCAGCAGCTATCTATAGAGTAAATAAAAAATAACTGTCATATCCAAGATAAATATTTACATCTATGTGGTTTCATTTGAAAATGAAAAATATATATAAAAGCCATGTCTGTTAATTTCTAATCCACCAAAAGTATTAATTTGAAAGAAGAAAACTCATGATGAATTTAATTTTGTAGCACTTTTAGTGTCTACAGTATTTGTTAACCTTCCAGACTCTGTTAAATATCCTGATTACAAAATGACTGAGATAAGATGTAGTTTCAAATGACACAAAAGCAGTAAAGACTAGAATAGAATTGACAGATAGTGATCAATTAATGATGACAATGCCAGCAACTTGTCATTGGGACACATTTCTAGATTGCAACTTTACATTGTCATTTGTGACAAGTTGTCTTTTCTATTTCTTATTAGTAGAAAATAATACAATGAGTCAATATCTAAGTTTTATTTGTGAGTAGTGGAAACATTCTTATAGCTGGAGTTAAAATGGTTTTGGGAAGGCTGAAAATTTTAATTGAACTTTTTTTGACAGTGACAACATTTTATTAGATTAAAGTTTACTAAATACAAAACTCAAGTAGAGGGCTACTGTTAAAATTGTTATGAAGAATGAGGTGTATGATATGAATGAAAGAGAATGTTGTAGGAACTGAAGATTATGAGGATAAGAAAAATAGATAATTATTAACCCTTGACATTGTAGTCTTCAGAAAAACATCCATACTGGAGCCTCTTCAGCAAAGTGTCAATTCTTGGGAAAAGGCTGCCTGAGTGTACTTTCCCTCTTACAATTGTAATACAAAGGAAATGAAAGTAATGTTTTTTTAATCATTTCAGCCCAAGCAAGGCAACAATGCAATAGTGATTGATGTTGCATTTAAATTTTTGAAGATAATATTTCACAAGAAACAAAATATCAGAAGACAGTTCAGGTGAGAAGTGAAAGAGAAGAAACTAATGGAATAGAACTTAGTTACATCTTGTTATTTCAACAGTAAGAAAATGAGACCTAGTTACCAATCTAGTAGTACAATTAAATTCATGTGGTCATAATACCAATGAGGGAAGCTCATTGAAACAATTACCATGGAAATCTTTATTTAAGATTCAAAAAGAAGCTATGTTACAGTGGTAGGAAAGTGACTGAAGTTGAGATGTCAGGACTGAAAAGCTTGACAATTCTTCTTTGGATTTTGTCAAGAATCTCAAGATATGGTCATGGACAAATGATAGATTTATAAATGTGCAAGTTGGAGTCAGGTGAGAGAAAATGTCTAGCAGGACACAGTGAACAAACTTTCCTAGCAGCTGACGTACCAATTGATTCAATATAATTGTTCCATTTCATCTCAGCCAAAAATGTGAGACCAAGAAGCCACATCGAGTTTCTATCCCGAAGGTTAGCATCAGCCATACTGATAGAAGGCAAAAATGGTTCTAAGTTTTGTTATAGTGTTCAAGGAAACATCCACATAGGTGTCTGTTCCACAGAGTAACAGAAAACAGTCAAGTAACTGAAAAAGCATTTTTAATAAAACTGAGAAAAAATGCATATTTGCCCAACATTTTTAACAGAAAAATATTGTTTTTCGATTAAAAAACAGACAAATGTACATTTTTTCTTAGTTTTAATATATGCTTTTTCAGTTATTTGATTGTATTTGATTTACTTTAACTATTTTTCTCATTTTTGTAGTAACATTATTTCAGATACCATATCTTCAGGTATCTATTATATTTAGGTCACGTGGGAATTTGAACTCAAACCCTTTATTCAATCCACAGGAGTAGATGAGGAATTGTCATTCTTATACCTTCATCTATTTAGAATAGATTATTAACTAATTTTGTAATCTCTTTGTTGAATTTCTGTGTTTTGGGAATTATTTTGTGTTCATTGATTTTCTCATAAATGAGTAACAGTTTTATTTTTTCATTGAAGGTATTCTTATTCATGATAACAACTTTGCCTTCTTTGTCTGAGACATTGATGGAAATGTCCTTATTTTTAGCTAAATGGGAAAAATGATTAACACAAAATAATTTCCAAAGCACAAAAGTTTAATAATGCTATTAGAACGTTAATAATGAAGACAAGACATAGTCAAAATTAGTTGAATGCCACCCTATTTAGACAAATTATAACTGGTTGTTTCAGTCCTGTTGATTGAATAAAGGATTCAGTTTTAAATTTTCAGATTATCAAATATCACAGACTTCAGAAGAGAGCTAGAGATTATAATAGCTGAAATACTTTGAATATAACAATTAAGCAATTACAATAAAACAACTAGTATGAATAGATCAACGTATAATAATGATTATTCCTCAACTGAAAAAATCAGATGAAAAATACAAAAATTTTGGTTAGCATTTGATGTTATCATAGCATAAAAAGATTTCTTTCAAATCTTTTGGTAACAAATATTTTCATTATCTGAGAAAAGCACTAAATAACAATACAGATTGAATTTCATATCAACAATGAACAAATTTGAAAGTCAATTTTAGTTGGATAAAATGTCAATTTTCATACTAAATGATTTCTGGTGATACAGTCACAAAACCTTCATATACTTTATTGCCAATGCAAATTGGTGTAAGAAATTAAAGTCATAAGAAAAGAAAAAGACTAATAAATACATTTATTTCATAATAATGTGATTTTCTGTTATTTTTCTGATCTTTTTGGTTTTTCTTTTAAAAAAATATTCAAACCATGTGGTTATTCCATATTTTGATTTTTACAAGATTTTTATTTATATTTGGAATTTTTATAGCTGATTATTTGTTTATGAGAATTCTAAAGGGAAATATTAGGGGTGTATAAAAGTTTCCATCATTTTATAAAAACTACATTTTTTCACTGTGTATTCAGTTTTTAGATAAAAAAAATGTTGCTGGGGACTTTTGCACATATCTCATAAATGCAATTTGACCTACCAAAAGACACTAATGAAAAATTAATGTATTTTTCACTTTTGAAAACATTCAAATTATATAAACATTACTGATTTTGGTTCTCCGAAATCTATTGCATGATGTGATACTTTTAAATTCTGATTTAGTTAGTGGTTCATATAAACTTTTCCATTAGACAAATTTTAAGAAAAAATTGATTGTTGGGAATCAGTATTTGATCAACAAGTAAGATAGATGGATGGTTTTGTTAATATTTCAATATTTATTTACATAATTCTCAGAAAATTATAATGTATATTCTGACAATAAAGACTGAAAGATGCTAATATTAGTGTAGAATTAACCGAAACTGTTATTTTAATAAAAGCGTACTGAGAATTGTGTAAGGTACCAGTATTCCTGCGTACAAGATTTTGAACAGAAATTTTAGAGTATTTCCACAAGCAATCTGCAAACTTGTTAAATCTTGCCAAATCTTGCTAAAGTGTTAACTGAAAGTGTGTTACACAAAGACTAATATCTCAGCGGTATAAAATTAAGTATTAACAGTGCATTGTATTTTGATCAGCAAGTATTGACATTTATTTTTATTTGATTAAAGCAAACAGTACAAGTTTAGGATGTCCGGGTCTCTGATGTATTTAGCTAAATTTGATAGACATATGTTCACAATATATTAACAAGAAATGTATGTTCTTATGACCCAAGGCTGCCCTGGAATGGTATAAGCTGCTATGTTCTTGCATCTGAGTTGTTTTACATAACTTTGATGCCTATCTTTAAATGACGCTTGCATTTCTTTCCCTTTTAGGGAGCAACGTGGACGTCAGCATATAAAAGAACTGAATAAATCATTATCAGAAATTCATAAGGACAGGGAAAGAGAGTTACAGAATCGAAATGAAATGATTGCATACTTAAAAGACCAGGTCCAAGAGATGAAAGCCAAAACAATCATGGAGTCTAAATATGTAAATAAATGTGCAGAAGTTGGTGTTGCACAAACATTAAAACAGAGAACGTTACAGGAAGAAAGTCATAGGAAAGAGATAGATGTAAGTATTGACAATGTTTTGTTTTTTGGTTCTTTTTACTACCTTTGACCAAAAAAAACCTTTAATAATCTTAAGTTGTTCAAATTGTGCAGATGAATCATTTTAATTAAAATTTTAATTAAAAACAAAAATAATTAGGAAAAATTATATTTTCCAGTTGTTTTACATTTTACAACTTAAGAATCTAGATATATGACTAAATTTGAATTTTATCTGTTGTTGGTTTCTATGGTCAGATTAATAAGACATTATTTATGTTCGATGAGTTCTCAAGGAATGCAAGTTCAAATCTTGTCAGAGGCTACTTCTTTTTCTTTTTACTTTTTAATGTTTTATAGAAGGACAAAAAAACTATATATATTTTTAAAGTTTAAAAATCTACAAGCAAATTCCTTCACAATATAACAGTCTATTACTGCAATTTAGGAATCTAGCCACAAGGTAATAAACAAAAAAAAAAAAAAATATTGTTACAATTTTAAATAGTGATTTGTGTAATCATGAATTTATACACAATGTACAAAAAAGCATTATTCTTACTTTTTCATAAATTTATAAAAGATAAATTATTTAAACATTGTGATGAAATATTTTAATTATTAATTTTTGGCTGTTCTGTTCGTCATATTGTTGGGGCTTCTTATCACAGTTTTCTTGATTTAATATATTCTGACTGTTAAAACTATTAACATGAAGTAAGAATAAAGAAGAAGTAAGGTTTTTAATTGATTTATTTATTCTCTATGGCTTATCAACATTTTGGAGGTTATTTAAAGCCAGAAAATATTTTTAGATTGTAAAAAGATTTCTTTTCTTCTGAGATAATAATGATTTAATGATACAAGTCTTATTAATAAGATTTTGTATATAAGTGAATATAAACATAACATAAACATAAGTGAAATTGGAATTCAGCTTTTTGATTAACAATTCTGAGTCATTATCCATTACACCACCCATACATCCAAGCTTACACCACCTGGTATTCCTAAGCAGTCACCCATCTAGGAACTGACCAGGTTTGACATTACTTAACTTTGGTGATCATATGGGAACTAATTTTTCAAGACTCTATGGGTGTAAACCTTAGAAATACATTTTAACAAAACTTAAGCTTGCATACCATATTCTGAGATCTTGTCTTTCATGGACAAAACCATAACTAATTTGGCTACAAAAATGTATTACTAAATGGGATAGAAGTCTATAATCATATTTCTACCTTTCTAGTCCAAATCTTCATGTCATTTATTTATTTTGTTATTATCTACCAACAGTCTTAATTATTTGAACACTGTTACAATGAGCATATGCTTACAAAGGAAAGAAAAAACAAGGATTAAAATTTCAACAGTGTGTATTGATCAATTTTCAGCATATATAATTAGTTGTGTGAAAAGATGGCAAAATTATTGATATACGATTCTTTAGTTGCCTTGATAATAGAAGTGAGTAAGTGTAAGGGTGTTGTTTGTAAGACCGAGAGTTGATGGATTCATTGGATTGGTTGACCAAGGTCACAGTTGGTGTCAGCAGAGAGTAATGGAGTGGATTAATGAAGCGTCCATCCATCTTTATGGTTGAAATTGACACTGGTGTGGTGTGTGGATGGGCAGAACTGCCTATTATTGGTGAGGCATGTCATCTGTGGCTTAACAGGCACTGGCTCTTACTGAAACTTTTTGGGGGTGGGGGATTATTCATGATTGGCTATTGCAATTTAGATTTTTGTGGTGATTTATTTTGTGGACCAGATGTGATCCTTAGAGCCCCTGCACAGAGCACAACCTTTTTATTTGGGGTTTTACTTTCTTAGCACTCACATGTGTCTGATCTGTCTAGGTAAATGTATTTATAAAAGAGAAGGAGATCTTTTGATAAAATAGTATAATAACACTATTGATTAAGACAGTGTTCATAAAAACAAGCTCCTAGGATATAGGATGCAAGTTCAAGTCTTACTAGAAGAAACGTTATTCTACTTTAACAGTCAATTATGAAGTTGTAATAAAAAGTATCAGATAGAGAAATGACTAAACAAGAATTCATTTTATAATTTTAATATTTTTGCCTTGCTTGTAAACAATATTTTTAATCATTTCACCACAAGCAAAGCAATAAAGCCAACTACTAGGATGCAAGGAGTTACTGAGTGTATAAAAGGACAGGATTCAAGGAGACAGAAGATGATGATAGACATTGTATTTAAATGTTTGAAGATGCTAGCTGACAGGAAAGCAAGAAACCAGAACAGAGTTCCACAATCAAGAAGTACAAGAGAAGAAACAATTTGCATAGAACTTATGCTTACAAATAGAAATTTCAACAGTATGAGACTTAGCAGCCAATCTTGTAATGTGTTTAAATTTGTGAAGTTGAAAGAGGAAAAGTCATCAGAACAATTACCATTAAAATATTTATTTAAGAGGCAAAGAGAAGCTATGTTACAGAGGTGGGAAAGTGACTGAAGCTGACATGATTGGTCAGGACCAATAGCATTGTAGATTTTCATTGTATTTTATCAAGAATCTTGAAATGCATAGCAGAAGCACCAAATCAGATGTGTCAGCACTATTCAGTGCATGGGTAAATAGTAGACTTTCAAATGTGCAAGATAGATTCTAGTGAGAAAGCTTTTCTAGCACAACATAGTGAACCAACTTTCCTATCAGCATTTAGCAATTGATTCAATATAAGCATTCCATTTCATGTCATTAGACAACATCAGATCAAGAAGGTGCAATGAGTTGCTCTCTTGGAAGTTAGCATCTGCCATGCTGATGGGAAACAAAAATGTTCTTAAATGTTTAATAGAGAGAAGCTTTGTTTTAGAGGTGTTAAAGTTTACCCAATTAGCCACTTCTTGCCATACTTCACAACAGATTATAGGTAATTTTCAAGAGCAGCTGCCATTTTAATCTGACTGAACCTATCAGACTTACAAACTTTAAGGTTTTTTGCAGTAAAATATTGGCTGTGGTGTTATATATGCTTTTGGGACAAAATAAAAGATAATTTTATACCAAAATTTGTTAAATGTCTTAACTTATCTTAAGCATAACTTTATTAGTGAAAGTAGGCACTATTAACATTTCAAAAATTTGGCATTGAATTTATCTCATAATAAAAAATGGGGTCATGAGAGTGGACAGACTACCAGAAGGCATTTTCAACTCTGTCTGCATTGATGTACCCTTAATAATGTATATATGCATCCAAGGCCTAGAAAAAATGGTAACCTTTCTGCATCAGTTTTTGCCAAATCATATCTTCTGGTTCAAACTCCTTCCTGGTCTTTTGAACAGGAGTAGAGGTTTATCCCTTTTTCCTGTTTAGAATTATGCTTAAAAAGTCTTCTCACTCACAGTAATTCCTTGCATCTTAGTGGCATTATCATCTTGATTGGGGTGAATTGATTAAAAAAAGTTTTTAATAAGTGGTTTTTAAAGTGTAAGGTTATCCTGCAACAAAATAGCCTATTTCTATTTCACCACTGTTGGTCAAAATGTTTTCTGGTTTTGACATATCAGCTCCAAATCCCCAAAATAGGAGACTGTGCTATGATGGTATCCTTACTCCATTACAGCACAAAGCAAATGGTCAGGAAGGACTTTTTGGAGGGAAGATTTGATTTAGCATGTTTGTAAACACAAAGAAAGCTTTTATCATACAGAAACCACTTTTCCTTAGCAGTAATGACATAATTATGAAAAATGGCCATTTTTTATACAAAGAAGAAATTGCAGCAAGTGTTAAACTTTTCAAACAGCTGAACATCATTCAAATCAAGGATTCTACTCATTTCTGCATTTTCTTCACATTGCCAATTCATGTCAGATCTTTTCTGATTGTTACATGTCTGGCATTACTCTTGATACAAATACAGCTGTTCATAATTCTTCATTATCAAGTGATGAATTGCAACCAGCAAATTTTTGCAGCTAATGACACATGGTCTTGAAGCTACCCACCAAGCACTGGCAATGTTGCAGGTGGCTTTAGCTATGTAATGGCCAATTTTGAACTCATGACACATCATGACATGAATATCACATTTATTAACTTTTACTTGAATACACTGTAAAAAAAACAAAAATAAAGGTACTTGAAACATTTAAATAACACTTGAAAGTGGAGATGCAGAGATCTGAAATGATATATAAATGTACACATATAATATGCAAATGATGCAAAAAAATCCTCATATATTCCTGTTAGGATGGGCATTATAACTAGGGAGCTAATTCGCTCTCTAAATGGGAACCAAGTTATGCCTCTTGATCAGAACTCCTTAGGATGACAGAGAAGAAAAGGTTTTTCAAGATGGCAGTCACACATCTTCACATGTCACATATCAAACTATCAATCTACCAGTAATCCACTGGTCATGTTTTACATCTACTGTTATCCAATAGTAAATAAAATGTATAAAGGTTTGAATTGGTG
Source organism: Acanthosepion esculentum (assembly GCA_964036315.1). NCBI lineage: Eukaryota > Metazoa > Mollusca > Cephalopoda > Sepiida > Sepiidae > Acanthosepion > Acanthosepion esculentum. Next base: position 74,789,467 of record OZ038484.1, read on the forward strand.
TTCATTCTTATTTGACACAGATAAGTACACCCAGCAACACAACAATTCCAAACTTCTAAAAAATTATCTATGAGCTATATTTATTATCCTTGGAAAATATTGAGTTTTTCACTGCATATAGAATCATGTAAAAGTCCTCAGTGTATTCAATGTTCCAATAATTAACATTCATACTGTAAATCACTCATCTCACTAGAAATTATCACATATTGGAATTTGTCTCTTCAGCAAATTGGGCTTTTATTCACCTAGGACATCAAGCATTGGTCATTTTGGAGAATTTACATACATTGTGATGTTGGTTTATACAGGTCACAAAAATTGTGTGCTGTGTCTGTACAATGACAACAACAACCCAGTGTGTATGCTATATGGAGCTTCTTTTCCTGTTAGGAGAGGTCATTAGTTTCCCCATTACAAATCATTACTGAGTTTAATCTGGATAAATTTGGGCAATAGAATCATTGATTCTGAAGAGAAAAATGTCAGAGAACTATACACATGAATCTGAAAAAAAAATATCTTATAGCAACACTGACAATTTTATATACATCAAAAGTGAAGATGTTAATGTGAACACCATCTTTAGTAGAGCTACTTTTGCTCCCTTCAAAAATAGCTCCAAATTTGATATGTGAATTCTATGTATCTGGTATGTTGATATTTACCTAAATCTTATAAATTATGACTGTATTATTATTAAAAAAATTTCCTGCTGTTCTAGTTTTGTCCAATTTATTTTCTGCTGAAATATTGTTACATATTTTAATAACATTAGATGCTTACCTGTAAATACATTTTTTCATGTTGAAATAGAGAGGGGATTTTATATGCCATCAAATAGGATAATTAATCAAATGGCAATATTTTATCTCAAAATTTCAGATACCATATTACAAACAAATTTTAATCCTGGAAGCTAAAAATAACCACTGAAAAGTTTTCTTTCACACTATCTTATGACATTTTATGAAAACCATCTCATGATTAAACATATAAACTGGGATAAATAATAGAGATGTCATTATTCTCATATATACTTTGTATTTTTTATTCTTAAAATATTTTGGGTAATGATATTTCTCTTCAAAAAACGTTTGATGCTGTAAAGAATTTATAATTCACAGTTGGAATATAATCATCAAATAATAATTTCAGTGCTATATTCTGGGCCCCAAATATATTTTGCTCTTTTTTGCATCAAGCAAAAACAGAAATAAATACAATGAAGAAATTCTGTAAAGAAAACCAGTCTGTTTGAATTGGCAAAAATAATTTTCCTTTCTTCTTTTTCTCAAATATTTTTTCATTTACTAGTGTCAAAAACTTAAAGAACTGAATGTTTTTCTTCTTAAATCAGAATATATATTTATTCAAATCTTTTCTTCATATTTATATTTTCCTATCTGCAATGACTTTCATCTGCCAACACAAAATAGCGATAGCAAACCATTTATTTCTATTCTTGGTCTCACATTATGAGGGACTACTGACAAGTCTACATTCAGATGACTAATGATAAAACTGGGCTCAGGGAGGAATGAAGCTATTCTTTTCACAAAGATACTAATAATGGTGCTAGTAGCCATAACCAAAATTTAGACTTGGTTAATTGATTTTACTTCCAGATCTTTTCCAAGTAAATCATTTCATTCAATACAATCTGCCTTGTATTGAATAAAATGATTCACTCTGATTTAAGAATATGCACAACCAAAGAAATTGACTCTGTTTTAATAGCACTAACTAAAAATAATAGTATATTTATTGAACCTATAGTACTAAAAACAAAGAAACAAAAAACACAAGAATGCTTCATGTTTTAAGCCAATTTATTCTGAAATCACAAAGGAATACATAACAATTTTTTTAATTTGTAAAAGCTTTCATTTTGTGACTAAAAGGAATAATTTAACTTTTTCAAAAAGTTATTGATTACTTACAAAAAGTGTTGCATTTTACTTTGAAGATTAATGTTATTTTGAAAACAAAAATAATGAATCTAAATTTATTCTACAAATTATTCAGACTAGCATCTTAATCATTGTTGTCGTTATCATATCATTTCAGCCAGTACACTCTCCAGTTTTCCTCACATGTTTATCATTAGATAATATTTACAAGAGAAAAAATAATTCTACATTCATTCCTTTGAATAGAATGGTTGGTTTCTCCACATTAAGTAAATATTTTGAACATTTTCTAACTGATAAAAAATTAAATAGTACAAATTATTTAGCATACTTTAATTGGTAACTATATTAAAAGGAAGTAAAATTACTTTTCTTTAAATATTTAATTATATAAAAATAACAGAGATTCACAAAAAAGAAAAAAAAGAGAAAAAGAAAAAATTGACCATGGTGTTTCTGGGAGATAATGCTTTTAAGGCAAGCAGTCTCTGTAATTAAAGTGCTCAATATCTAAGGACAGAGCATTAGTAGTAAGAAATAAAATTAAATGTTCACTACTCATACTCTGAGTTTCATAGAAACAAATTACTATGAAGCCTCTCTTACAAGTGGATGTAATCTCTGCAAAACTCAGTGTACAAACAGATAAATGAACATTTAATTCTATTTGTTTTCATGTATAAAACTTGTACTTCTTTTTAATAACAATATTGTTTGCTAAAGTAAATACCCTATTGATATTCTTTCACATTTCTTTATAAAAGTTGACATGTTAAAGTGTTTTATAATGAGAAACTCAATTTTAAGTTTTTTTTCTTTTCTCAACTCTTTCTTCTTCTTTGAAAAAGTGTTCATTCATGAGCCTGTCAATAACAGCAACCAGTTCAACCATGTTTTCCCCGGTTAAGCAATCTTTGCCAAGATTTTCAATGCACTTTACTATGGATGCTAGGTGGTCAGGTAACACGAACATTCTGTTAAATCTTCAATGGCTTTGAGCAGATTTGGACAAATGCAGCTCCACATGTCAGCCACATATTGGTCACCTTTAATCTGGACACATTCAAGTAAGTAAGGGAGAAACTCAGCTGCAGAGACACGAACATCATCATCGAAAACAAATTTCTGCAGTGGAACTATGAGCTTCACCACTTCTTTGGTATATTCAGCAAAGCTACCCTTCAATCTACAGGCATAGCAAACAATCAATTGGCAAGCGGTTGCTTTCTCTTCCAGGCCTGAAGTATGCATGCCAATACTTTGCTGACCACTAAGTGTCACAAATTGACAATCTGTGTCTTCCTCAATTTCTTTCATATCATCACTATTGACAATGGCTACATCTGGTTGAATTGTCACTGATTTTGATACTGTCCCTTAGCATTGGAAGGTACTGCCAGAATTCCTTGCCCAAAATATTGCACATTCTGCAGATCATTGTTCTAAATTTATGCTTTAAATTTAATTTTATCAATAACATGGCAATACAAAATTTTTCTATTGAAATCATTGTTTTCTCTCATAAATATATTAAATCTTAACATATTTATTTAGTTCAGTCAAAGGTTATTTTCAATCCATATTTTCAGGCTCCCATACAAATAATTAAAAATTGTTGTTTATAGATAGAATTTATTAAAGACTAGAACATAATATTTTTTTCCTATTCAGACCTGCATGTTCATCTCAGTTGTTATACTCACAACATTTCAGCTATTGCACCCTCCAACTTTTTTCTCAGGTGTCTTTGTATTTGATAACCTTGTAATTTTCAATTATACTCTTTATTTCACAGACATTGATTGATTGTTCTCATTCTGCTTTCCATGCTTAGAGGAGATAACTCAGAGACTTCTGTCACCTCACAGGGGAAGGAAGTGAAAAATAAATGTTGGGAGACTAAAAAAACAAGAGGCTGATGCCATTTACTCCCTAGCTAAGTTAATTAATTTCAATGAATTAAAACAAAACTTCAACTATTCTAACTGGGTTGGACATGCATCTTTTTCTCAGAAGAATAAGTCCCTAAACCAGTCAGTTTAAGATGCAACAGACCATTCGCTCCCACCAAGCATACAACAGTTATCCATCTTTTAGCAAATTTCTCAAAAGAAAGTTTCTCCCTCTTCAACAGAATCTTGATGTTTAATTAGTGCTTGAAGATCTCAAGCAGACAATGGGAAGAAAGAGACAATGCTCTATGGACATGATTCACCCATGTCATCCATATTACCATGTGCATCACAGCTAGCAAGCACTGAAACACACAGTGCTTCCTCCTGTCCACCAAGGAGCTCACATTGCTACAAACAGAACTGGCTTTCAGGATAAATAATTGTCTGTGTAGCATGCAAATCATGTAGCCCTCAATAAGCTCACACAACAGATGTATGACTAGGCTGTGAAAGAAGACATGTTCATTAGACTCCTACATTTCACTGCAATGGAAATGACCAGTCTCACTGAGAAAGATTTTTTGCCAACCAGAGCATATTCCAAATCCTCAGTCAGGTGAGTGATGTCTCATCATTAATGAGGCAGTTCAGTCCTGGTGCCCAAGACCATAAGGAGTGGAACACTGCACTTGTCAAACTGAGCACCTCAATCAATAGATGGCCTGTGTTTGGTAGCCTCTTTAGGCTTGTCTGGTTTGGGGCCTATTCTTCCTCTTTTTAACAACCTTCCACACTCCTTCAGTGTTTTCTTCAGCATTATTTTTTGATGTTGGGGATAGCAGAGAAGAACGGCTAGAATGGCTTGTCTCCAGATCTGCTTAGTTGTTCTGAACAGAAATGGTAGGTGAATTTTTTACGACTTCCTTTATTGATATTACAGTGTGAGATAAGGAGGTGGCTGTTGCTTTTTCTGCCAGTTTTTTTACTGGACAGACTAGAAATACATGACCCATTTTGCTGCAGTGCCAATGACCAGCAGCTTCCAGTCATCTACTGGGAATAGTGAATAAATGGTTAAAACGAAATAAAAATTCCATCACTTGAGTTAGGATATTCATACAGTTTCCCTCCTGATACAGACATTACGTTTAAAACTCCAAATTTCAACAAAATTGTCCAAGTGACACATAGCTTAATAGATTAAAGTATTGGTTAAAATTGTAAGTATAATCCCTGGGTCTGGTAATCACATACTCTGGTTTAGTCCAAGAATTGGATAAGCAACACAAAGATGATTGAGTATTAAGTATGAAATTAAGTATAGAAAGTAGAATAAAGATTGAATAAATGTTCAGTTCAAAATTCTAAGGTTATTGAGTATGAAGACAGACACCTAAAGAAGGCCAGAGGGATGTAATGGTCAAACCATTATGAGTCAAACAATCAAGACTGGCATGCAGGTTCAACAACCAAAGCATATAGCAATGATAATTGTTTATCTAAAAAATGTTAACAAAAAGACAAGAACATTTTCATTTATTCTAATGATTACAAAGTAACACAGCAATAAGGAAAAATATGTAATCTCAATTGTACCAACAGCATTTGAATCTGACAGATTTAAAGTAAAATTGTGGCTTTCCTTATTGTTAACTTCTAACCAAGAGGATGCTAAGAGCTACAAAGGACAATAAAGAAGAGGATTGTTTCATCACTTTCTGTGCTAACAAATTAACATATATCAGGTAATAGGAAAATATTTGAGTCCTGTATTTTGCATTTTTTGACCGAAAAGGTCTTGGCACTCAACCTGGATGTTGTGCATTTTAAAATGGGACAAAAAAAGATACATATTAATCAAGAATTAAGACAAGTGTCACTGACAGGATAGGACTATTATATGTATAATATGAATGCTTTGATAATGATTTTACTGTGGAAAATGCATTGTAAATGGTATTACAGTTGAAATGAATTGAGAATAAAGAAAAAAGGGAGTTATAATTTATTGGTAAATAAGGCAAGCCTTATTGACAGAATAGGGGTATTATATGTATAATGAAGTTACAAATCAACAATTGGAAAAGTTTTATTTTTATTTGATAAAGCATTGGCATCTATTATTATTGACTGGTATTTACTTTCATCCTAATTCTTTTATTGTGGTGTATAGTTTAAATTTGATCTACTACAAAGCCATTGTGTTCTCGCAGTTGATTAAAACAGTTGATACATTCAACCAGACTTCCCTGAGGCAAAATGATGCGTGTTCAAATCTTATAGAGAGCCTATCCTTTATTTTCAATCTGTGCTGTCTACTCATTGCTAGAGAATCAATAATGATAAAAAGCAACCAAAATAAAAATAAAACAAAAGTAAATAATCATCAATATATATATATATATATATATATATATATATATATTGACGATTATTTACTATATATATATATGTATAAATTATTATTATTTACTATATATATATGTATAAAATACTTCCAAAATAATTGGAAAAATTGTTTAAAATGTCAGCTGTAGACACTGGAAATTTGTTAGATGGGTTAAGACATTACTTATTTGTTTATCATTATTAATAATATCCAGCTTATTTGGTTGTATTAAATGTAATGTCCTAATCTGTGTGGATAACAGGGTTTATTACTCTTTGTAGTACATTCTTTTAAGAGTGAGATAAAAATTAATTCACTTATTTATGCCAGAGTGTGTGTATCTGTATATAAATAATTTGTAAAGAAATAAAAAAAAAAATTTTGACTTTTTATATTATTTATTTACCATTTATTGTCTATTTCTTAATACTGAGCACTTTACTTACAAAGACTGCTTTTCTTAAAAGTGTCATTCTCCACTAATACCCTAGTTGACATATTTTTATAAATATTAATCTTTTCTTGTTCTTGTTCTTCTTCTTATTATTGAGTAATTTATAAATCAACCTATTTAACAAAACAAAACCAAGACAAACAAAACTTGATCAAATTGTAGCTTCATTCAATCTGATTCAAATTTTGTAAACATTGTTATTTCTACTTATTCATCTGTCAAGTGTGTCAAATGTTTTATTTTTCATATTAGACTGAATTTTAATTCTTTACATTCTAAAGGAACTAAGTTAATTTGATAGGATCTTTTAGAAATTTATATTAATTTTTTTAGACTTTAAATGATTTTAGAAATTATGGAAGTAGACATTGTTATATGGTGATTGTTTCAATATATCTATTTGTTGTTGCTTGTATGTGAAATATTGTTTCTAATGATAAGTATAGTCAGTTCACTGGCTGCTCGGTCAATGAATGCTGAATATTTATGGTGGTTATTTTTGTGAATGCATATGTGAAAGAATGAGGGAAAGAATATAATTATATATTTGTAAGAGTTATGGATGTTTTGTATCCAAATGTACTAGCTGCTGTTTGACCACATGATAAAGAAAGGTATGTTTGTCTTCAATGTAGCAAGGAATGGTTTAGCCATGTAAGGTCACCAGCTAGTTTGCAAATGTTGTATTTTGTCTCTGGGTATGTTATGATGAATGCACCATTGGTGAATGGATAAAATAAATTTATCGACTGATTTTGGTTGATTTTTCATCTGTTTTATATACACACCTATAGATTCAGTTTGGAAAGGATGTTCTGTTTCTCATTGACTCACAGCCTATATTCTGGTTGTGAAAGCATTCTGATTGGTTAGTCAAACTTTGTTTGCCTACTGATTCTTTATTATTTGTCTATTTTTAGAGTTGGTGAAATTTTAGTCTTGTTATTTATTTTTATTTATTTATTTCTATATCACCACATATTTCCTTATAAGGAGATAGCTAATATTACCATTACCATAACGAACATTGTACCTTAATATATTTTACACATGAATCAAGCAACACAGAGAATAAATATTTATAACAGAAAATCATTTATGCATTCTTTTCCTTTACAGCCAAATACCTCTACATAGTTAAACTATATAGCAAAATCAGAACTTTCAGTTTTAGAAATGTTGATAGATTGAGTATTTGGCATATAATAAGAAATAAATAGCAACAAATGAATTTAGGTTTTTATAACACAGACTGTTCTATAATGGTCATTTTGTACAAAACAAGATTATGAAGAGGCTTGTATAGATTAAAAGGTTAATATTTTGAATTTTGTCATAGAAAATACTGACAGATGTTATATCTTCTTCAAGGGTGATATCAAACCATGCAAAGCAGCTGTGTTTGATTCTGTGAATTATTCTACCCAACTAATCATTTTAAGCTTATGGACAAGTAGAAAAGATAGCTGGATGTACATAGCCACTTTTCTCTTGGAAAAAGAATGAATAAAATACATATATGATTTCATATTCTACTACACCCAAATTTAAACTTATTAATAAAGAAAGAATAAAAATAAATTTATCAAACTGAAATTGTTTTAATATGCAATGTATAAAATCTCAACTGTTTGATTTTGATATTTTTATGAAGTCATAGATTCACAGAAAAAAACAATCATTTTTATAATTAAACATTTAAAGAGAAAATAACTTGCAATGGTTATTTTGCAACCTACTTAAAAAATTTTTTCAAGTTATTCCTCATTTAAAATCAAACTTCTAATTTTTTCTTTTTACTCTCTTTCTCATTTACTCTTTTTTACTTTTTTCCCATCCTCCACTTAATTCTTCTCCCTTTTTCTATCCTTCCTATCCCCACTTCTCTTAATTTTTCACTTTTTGTATTTTCCTTCCTATTCCCTTTCTAATTTTTCTTTCATTTTATTTGCTTTTGAGTCATTCTGTGTCAAATCAACAAGAGTCTGACCATCACCGACACAGATTTTGTTCAAATTTGGTACACTTATAGAGCTTCATGATACAAATTGAATGGTACCTATTTTACATCTCTAGGTCAAAGGGTTCCTAAGATATGACTCTTTGACCTTTGCCAAAAAGGTGAATTTTGGAAAATAGTCACAAAGTTTAAATATCAATACCTCAGTTGTTCTTTCACCTACAAAGCTGAATTATATACCATTTTAAAGTACTTGGATAGATCTAAAATGAGATTCTTGACAAAATCCCAAAACTCTTTAATATTATTGATATGTTGACTTCAGTCACTTTCCCACAACTGTAAGGCAGCTTCCCCGTGTTTCTTTTTATAAATATTTTCATGCCAATTGTTCTGATGAGGTTCCATCATAGGTACCTAAACTGCCTGAATTTAAGCATACTGCTAGATTGGCAACTAGGTCTCATCATTTTGCTGTTGAACTACCTAAATGCAACTGTAAATTCTACTCTAATAGTTTATTTTCTTAGACCTCTTGTCTGTAGAACTCTCTTAGAGTTTCTTGTTTCCCTGTCACCTAAGATCTTCAAAAATTTAAATCCAATGTCAATCGCCACCTTCTATCTTCACAGAACCTGTTCTTTTATTGTCCTTTCTCCTCATTAACGTCTTCTCATTTTCTTTCACTCTCAGTAACCCCTTGCATCTTAGTGACATTATCACCTTGTTTGGGATGGAATAATTAAAAAATTTTATGATTTTGTCAGCTATATTTGAGTTCATCTTATTTTCAATATGACCAAATTTATTTTCTATGAACATTTTTTCAAAATTTATCATTTTCTAAATATAATTGTAAGGAAACAATCATCATTAATAAAAAATCAATAGAGCTTTATTCATTCCCAAAATAGAAATGGTTCAGACTATACTCAACAAGTGAGAGCAGAACTAAATTGTAAGCATTTATATTTGGTGCAAACATTACTAGCATCTTGTGGAAGGTCACTGAGAACGAGAAGTTGAGATGTAATTCTCAATAATAATCAATCAAGTATTCAACAAGTTCTTTTTTTACTTTTTTCCAAATTAAGTTAATTCAAATTCATTCATCAAATTATATAAAAAAGATTAATGAAGAAAGGGTTGTTTGATAATGCTTCAAAAGATTTTCCTTTATAGCACTTTAAAGAGAAAGGCGAGGAATAACCTAATGTCTGCAGATATCTGAAGTAGTCACATTAAAATAACCTTCCATAGGATTTGACATCACACTTGCTGTGAACAAATAATTACACTTCATAAGAAAGACAACCAAATGATGGTGTTAGTATGAGTGAGTAGCACTTTGAAGAAGATTTGTTGATGACTATCAGGAAACCAAAAATATGTCCGTGCATATAGATTTGTTCACTCAATCTCTAATATTACATAGAAAACCTTTTTGTTAAATGTGGAAATGAAGTTAATAGAAAAATATGCATCAGTAAGATCATAGCTTAATAATAAAAAAATGCATTTATTTTACACAAAAAATTTATTTATTCTGCGACTATTGTATTGTAAATTCAACAGTGTCACTGCGCGGCCAATGAATGCTGAATGTTTCCTAATAGTGAAATGACTAATATTACCATTGCCATTTATTGTAACACTCAACTTCATTCATTGTATTGGATTGTAAATAAAGAATAAGCTTCCTATCGGATTTGAACTCATGTCCTTATATTTAGGAGCCTGTCAAATCTCATTGGAAGCTTACTCTTTATTTATAGTTGAGGCAGCCATAGAATAAATGTTGCAATAAATGCTGCAAAATAAGATAAAAGGAAGACTAGTCAATAATTAACAAGATTAACAATGCTTCATCTAAGTAATTTAAACAAATTAAAACTATTATGCCTATTAGAGGAAAAGGGGCTTGGAAAATTTGACACTCATAGGACATTGAAAGCAAGAGGAAAAACAGCTAGTAACTTACATTACAAGCTTGTGTAAATGGGTGATGGAATAAAGAGTGGGAGGGATATTAAAAAGACAAATATTGCTAAGAGTTACTAAAGATAGGAAGTTGTAGAGAGTCATGATCGCCTATATCCTGAATGGACATGGCACATAAAAGAAGTACTAGACGTAAGCAACAAAAATAAAATTAAAGAATATCTATAATAATGACTGTTCTTCATCAAAGTGAATGAAGAGAAAAGGACAATTTATTTCAGTTCATAACAAAGTGGAATTATTTTTTGTCAAAATTCCCTGAAGGTTACCCAGATTGACAATCTCCTGAGGAAGGCGAGAAGGTTCAGTGGCATTATGATAACAATAACGACAAAGTCAGTAGTTCACATGTAAATACATTTTTCTTGTCATTACAAAGGCAAAAAAAAAAAAAAATTTAAATTGTTTTCTCTCAAAAGAATCAGGAATTAAGGCATTTTCCTTTGAATCTTTAAATTTCCTGTCATATTCAGTAGCAAAATTCACACAGTGAATTTCAAGATTTCAGATGTTCAAATTAAGAGATTGTTAAAGAGTTTTTCAGGCACTTCTCTTTTTCAAGATGGAGTTCTTATGCTAGATTATAAAACTTTGAAATCTTCAAAATGACATCTTACCTCTAAATTCACAAACACGCATAACCACTTATTTTAGAAGTAATATATAAGCATTATAAATAAGTATAAATTAAACAGTAATACATTCAATGGTTATAAATATCTTTTATAAATTCACGTGATAATTTTTCTGTGTATTCCCACATTACCTCTGTAAGCAGAATAGTTTGGCCCAATGAATATTTATTTGTATCTCACCCTATGGTGGCATGGTCTTAGGACAAAAGTTATCCAGTCATTGCTGTGGGTTGGAATTCCCAAGACCAGGCATCTTTCAAAGCTTTTCTGTAAACTGTTTGGAAACAGAAAGAAGATAATACACTTTGATCCTAAACTGAAAGCAAGAGGCTATATGACTAACATGCAATAAATTGGTTATCTCATATACATATATATATATATATATATATATATATATATATATATATATATATATATATATATATATATATATATATATATATATATATATTACTAACAAATTTTCTTTACAAAATAAGGAGAACACATTTAATTTGCATAACAATTTTTAAAAGCATATTTTCATAAATATTTCATTGGTGTTATTTATTTTAATTCAAATTTTAAAAAATGTTTTATATAAGCAATGTTTGAGTCAATAATTTAAAAAAAAATTAATTGTGTTTTTATAGATTTTATATCTGCCTTGTAAAATTCTGTCATATATTAGCAGAAGATATATCATTATTTTTACATTTAAAAAGACATAAAATAAATGTAAAATTGGCTTGTAAAAATAACTTTTTTATAAGCTGACAATTAAAATATTACAGAATTTTAGACTTAGCAATTTGTATTAGGCATTGAGTAGTGTTTATCGTCTTTTTTTACTGTTCTGTTAGGAGTCAAAAAATGTTTGTAGTTTTTCTCTCAGATGTACCTGTGAATTGTCTTTTTCCTCAATCCTTGCAGTATCGGGTTTCAAATTCACAATATGTTGACACTCTTTCACTATTTTCTGGAGAGTTAATTTTGGATCCATTTCTAATTTAGCAAGTATCCTGGATCTTATCTTTGTATCTTTATTAGAAGTTAAACCCTGTATGAATATCAGGCATTTAAATAAATCAGAAGTTAATTCATTTAACTTGAATTTTTCACATTCTCAATTCATGTCTCCTGCATAAGTGACAAAATCTTCATTGTTGGACTTTACTAAGTTAAGATATTGCCATTGTGTATTGAATAATGAACTCCTATCACCAAAAATTTTTGATAGTATTAGAACAGTCTCATCAAAATTTCTCTCACCTGGTTTTTTTGTGAAAAACATAATTCACATATTTTTCATGTTCAACAGGGGACAATTTCCTTAATAATAACCGAACTCTCTTTTCACCATTCCAATGCAAACAATCCCTTTTGAAGATCCCTTCGTATCTTCTATAATAAGCTGGAAAAGTTATTCCTTCATCTGGATTTTGCACAACTTTTCTGATTGAATTAGCAACAGCATCTGGAGTGAATGAATCTGAATTCTTCCATCGTTTTGGTAAACAACTCAAAACACTTCTGTTGTTGTAGTGGTAATTGTAATTGCTGTTCATGTTGTTTTTATTGCTGCAATTGTTGTTCTTGTTGTTGCTTTTGTAACACCAACATTTGAATCATGACAGCTTTTAGTTCTTCCATTCCACTGTACTTTGCTGAATATTAACAATTCCTTGTGAATCCTTACAAATCCACATCGCCACTTTTGTAATGTCAATAAATACTCATTGCCACTTTTGTAATGCTTGTTGTAGTAGAGACTTTGTAATTGAAGATACAACTATATTAATGCCGTTGAATAATACTGGTGTCAGACACCTTCGAATATCACTCGCACTAATATTACTTGCTTGATAATAGTAATGGTACTAATAGTACTCACTCAAAAAGTAACCACTGAATAGTAATCTGTATAGTAATTAGTATAGAGAAATAGTGAATAGTATAGAGAATAGTGAACTGTATAGTAATAGAGGATAGAATAGAAATGGTGATCATTTAGGCATCATGCTACTTCCTACTTATGTATTTCCCCCATGGTCATGTGATCCATTTAATTCAATAATGGGATCACCTGTGTTTGCTCTCTGGCAATCCATGTTCAAACTTCAGTGTCAGCAGCGACACTTTATCCCTGTATAACACTATGTTAATGATACAATGATATATGAGTGCACCTCCAAAACTCTAGATGACTAGAGATTGGTAGCTGATCTCTCCCCTGACCTAGCTCTAAAAGCTCAGTAGGGGAAAAACTGACTGGTCAGATCCAGTTCCTTGAAAATCAAACAAGTAACAATCCATCATTGCTGATCAGACCCAGAACTCTCACCAATTGTGAAGAATGGATATTCCTTCAGGGAGGGTCTCATGCTTTGAGTACCTATTGGGACTTAAACTCAACCCAGACCTCAAGTGGAACTCTATGCATGATCTATCACTAAATAGGCTGGTAAACGGTCAGTTACTGACACTATCCTCTACTTTTACAAGAACCAAATTAGGCTGAAACCAGAGTACTGCTGCCATATATGAGCAGGAGTTGCCCAATTTTCACTTTCCACTATCGTCAGACTCCAAAAGCTTCTTTATGTCCTTGTAGGTGATAAATTATTTTGCACCCAAAAACCCTTTTCTAAACAAATGAAAAACTGTGAGCCTCTTGCTTCTCTATTATAATTTCCATGGAAAGTTTTTCAGATGAACTACATTCTTTAGTTCCACCAGTTCTTACTTTCATGGCTAAGACCTGCCATGCTGCTACACACATTGTAGCAAACCAAACTCATACACTTTTTATTCATTTAGTGAAATGTAGGTACCACTCAAACAATTTTTTCCTATGAACTGCTACTCCCAAAAGGATGCTTCCCCAATCACTACAATCTTAACCTTTTCAAGTTTAGGGTTAAACATTATCTTCGCCACATATCCCCATAAACTATGTCTTGTACCCTGTAACCTTTTACCTCAAATGGTACCCAAGCCTTGTACAGGGTGAACAATATTGTAATATATATATATATATATATATATATATATATATATATATATATATGGTTTGGAAAGGTATTTCTGAGTTTGAGAGAAAGAAAAACTTAAGAAAAAGGATTGAAACAAGACAATTTTCATCGTTTTCTTTGTTTGTTACACATGAACGAGCAAGATTAGATGCGATAATTAACAAGTAAAATCTGACACATTATATTGAAAGTTCACTTGTATCGATGATACTGTGTTTTCATATAGAAATGTAATCACTAAACCTTTAAATAAATCTGTGCAACATATATCTATATTACAAAAGTCTTATACTCTATGACTGATTTAACTGACTTTCAGCCATCTTCTAGTTCAGCCCTACAGCATAGAACTGACCAATCCATTTGGGAATCTTGCACTAAAATGTCAATGAATCAAGAAAGGAAAATAAATTTGTTTTTATTGATTGTAGTCTATCATCATTTCATTTTATAATGCATCCACTAGATAATCATTAAGTAGTTATTCCCAATAAGATTACAATTATATTTTATCACTAAATCAAATCACTATATTTACATAAATGATAGTAACATCAAGTACAAATTGTGGCCCAAGGTACTCAAACTATTAAAACTGAAATATCAATCAGTTTACTACAGTTTCAAGATACACGCCTCCACATTAACTAGCGACTTTGCTCTTCATTGGTTCATTATTGATTTATATGTAATTGTACAAGTCTTATCAATTTATTTTAAAATTATAAAAGTACATAAAAACATCTTTCATCATTGCAATTATTAAAATAAAGTCTCAGGTATGAATAATAAGTTACATGAATACATCTTGCACATTTATAAATCTACCATTTGTTCATGCATTTAATATTGCTACTACACATGTTGCTTCTGCTATACATCTATTCTTGACAAAACCCCCAAAAGATTCTGCAATGATATTGGTCCTGACTTAACTTTGTTTCAGTTACTTTCCTACTATTGTAATGTAGCTTCCTTGTGCCTTTTCTATAAATGTTTTTATGGTAATTTTTTAGGTGTTCTTTCCACTTTGGTTCCTTGTCTTCAAGAATTTAAACGCACTACTAGATTAGGTAGATAAGTCTCATAATTTCACTGTTGAAATTGAGATTGGCAACTAGGTTTCATGATTTCACTGTTGAAGTTCTATGTTAATTTAAATTTAAATGTGATGTCATTTGTCATCATCTGTTTCCTTGAAACCAGCTCTTTTATTGTCCACTCTGTTTCTCAGCAACCCGTTGTATCTCAGTGGCTTTTATCACCTGCTTTGGTTGAAATGATAAAAAAATATAATATTTCAGGTATGGTTTCTGTCTATTTTTACTCATCTCTAAAAAGTAAATTTTAAGTATAAAAATTTAATGTCTACAACCATGAAAGTCAAATGTTCATATGTAACACAAGTGAATTTTCTCTCTAAACAATCAATCATTGTATTTGGACTTTAGCTACTGATTAATATGCACACAGACAAAAAGAAGTGCATTTTGTATATTGGAAGAGATTGCTCAATATAGAAATAGGAAAATATCATTAATTCCATAGTTGATTAATTCTGATATGATTATTATGGTATCTACTGATCCTTTGAATCTTCTGAACAAAGAATCTTTCACATTTTGTAAGACAGAGAATTAAAAGAAAGAAGAACAGAGAAATGTTTCCACTGACAGAATTCCTCCTGATCCATAAATTATTTGACAAAGAAAGAGACTTGGAATATCCTCCTCCCCTTTCTGTCTTTTGATCAAGTCAAACCCTCTTGTTTTGGCATGCATGTACTAAAATGAGTCATCCATTTGACCATTCTATATTTCATTCACAGGATTTCTGTCATCTGGTTAAACTAGTTCTCTTCATCAGTAATCTTTTTCCAGTCAATGGCACAACTTCAAAGGCAATGCATTCTTTGATGTTCCAGCCTCGACAATAATTTCAATCCCAAATTCCAAGAATTGTCTCTATTCTTATGCTGTTTCTTTGAAACTAAACTTACTCTTGTAGCTCAGAGTAAGGCAGTATTCCAAATTGGCATTTATTCAAGACAAGGAAAGATGTAAGATTTTAACAATTGCAGACTAAAGGGTTTTACACTAAGCCACTAAATAATAATTACTTAAACAGTCAAGCTTTTATATAAAAATGATTTTAATTTTCTAGATGTTATATTTCCTGAAAGTGGAATGATATCAATATGACAAACTCATATTTATTTCACTTTTCAAGAACTAAAGCGTGGAAAAGAATGCTTTAGTTAGCATCATTGATTTTCAAGTAGGTAAGATGTTTGATTTTAGTTCAGACTCTTAGACATTTTTATAAAGCAGTGATTCTAATTTACAGGATGGCTCTGTCTAAGGGGGGAACCCATAATTTAATTAGCCTAAAAGTTCATAATCCAGTCCTGTTCAATATCAAGTATTAACTGTTCTAAATTAAATTATCACCCCCCCACCCCCCAGATCATTCTTATCCCTATACTGTATCTCAAAGAAACGCTTAATTATTCCTCCTTCCTGTTAGGTGAAAGACTCCTGAAAAGACGTCCATGTTTGTTTGTACATAATGTGTGTATTTGTTTAGCATTAAAACTTATACTAACAGTCTTCTAGTCTTATGCTCATTTTACCTCAAAGCAATTTAATACCGAACAAAACTAATCATAATGGTCAGATTACTGTACCCTGAAAGATTCATTATTGAACCTACAACTCCCAACTCAGAGAAATTATTCAAGCACTGGAAACTCACATTCACTAACTTTGTACATACTGTTAATGGCACTGATGAGGCTGAAAACGAACAAAAAAATTATTTTAAAGAACCATATGAAATGGCCAGATCACTGGAACAAGCAAAAAACAATCTATGAACAAAGGAATACAATTACCACCCTCATAATTTCTTCAGAGGAGAACGTCAGTGCAGCTAGCATACAAACAAATACTAAGCCTAAGTAGATTTTCTTCTTTTGTGGAAAGCTACATCATTCACATTACCTATGTCTCGCCCATAATGCCGATTGCAAAAAATACTTAAAAAAAGGGCACTGGGTAAAAATATGCAGATCTTCAATATCAGTCGCACTATACGATACTGACTCTCCCAGTCTTGCATGACTAAGAATAAGAACAAAGGATATTACCTTTTAACCAATTGCAATATAAATGGAAATGTTGTCAATGCCATGATAGATTCTGGTAGTATGGGAACTTTTATCAACAAAATTACAGCAAAAAAAGTTAAACCTTTTCGTCATGCCAAAACAAAAGATAATAGTCTTGGCAGATCCTAACCAACATGCAAAAATTGTTGGTGAAGCGATAGTTGATATCACTCTGAATAACAGGACATATTCTGGTGTGAGAGTGAAAGAGATTAAAAATCTATTCATTGATACCATCATAGGAAAAGACATGCCGAAAAATATAACAAAGGGACGTTGAGATTTGATGAACCCAGGGATGAACTTGTTATTGGAGCATTCACGAATAATAACCACTTCCCATCCATAGATGTTCCACCTCCCTCACTCTTGTCCCATTTCTCCATTAATACAACTCCAATCATCACTAAGTCACATCATCTTACTATTGCTGATAGTAAATTCATAAAGGAAGAAACTACTAAAATGTTGAAAGTATGTATAGTAGAGCCCTCAGTGTCTCCTTGGTGAGCCCAAGTACTTGTAACGTCAATTGAAAACCACAAAAAAGATTGGTAATTAATTATAATGACACCATAAACTTGATGTTTACCCTATGCCCAGTATTTCAAAAATGGTTGAGGATATAGCTCAGTACAATATCTTCACTATACTTGATCTTAAATCTGCTTATCATCAGATCTCTATCAGTGAAGATGATTGTAAGTACACTACCTTTGAGGTAATTGGAAAACTATACCAATTTACTCACCTTCTCTTTGGCATTACCAATGAAATAAGCGCATTTCAGAGAAGCATTGACAACATCGTCGATAAGGAAAAATTATCAGATATATTCACCTTCATGAACAACATTACTGCATGTGGGGAAAACCCAAGAAGAACAAAAATTCTATGACATATCTAAGAAGTACAATGTCACCCAATACAATAGTAAAAGTATCATTTCAGCTACTTCAATTACACTACTTGGGTACACTATCCAAAACAATCAGATATCCCTTGACTACAATAGGCTAAAGCCCCTCCTTGAAATGTCCCCCATCTAAATCTAAAATCCCAGAGATGAATAATTGGAATGTTTTCCTATTATAGTAAATTTATCCAAAACTTTTCTAACAAAATAATACCATTGAACCACAATAAAGAATTTCCACTGCCACCATCAGTGTTACATTCCTTCCAGATGCTGAAAAACAATTTAAAAGATGCTAACCTAGTAACTGTTGACCCTGATAAAGAATTTGAAGTAGAAACATGCTAATCATTAAACCTTAAATCAACAAGGCCAACCTGTTGCATTCTTTTCTCATACTCTAAATCCTAATGAAATCAAACATAACGCCATCGAAAAGGAAGCTGCCGCTATAGTCAAAGCTCTATGGAAGTGTCATCACTTTCTACTTTCTACTTGGCAGACACTTCAAAGTCATAACAGACCAAAAGAGTATTAACTTTATGTTCAATAACACAAGGAAATCAAAGATAAATAACGATAAATTATGCTGTTGGCACATCGAGCTGTCCCAATTTAAATTCAGTATCATTTATCA
Source organism: Acanthosepion esculentum (assembly GCA_964036315.1). Lineage (NCBI taxonomy): Eukaryota > Metazoa > Mollusca > Cephalopoda > Sepiida > Sepiidae > Acanthosepion > Acanthosepion esculentum. Next base: position 74,808,453 of record OZ038484.1, read on the forward strand.
TCCAGGAACTGAAAATACAGCTGCTGATACTTTTGTCTGCATCTCTACCCATACTTATCTTTGGGAATTACATCTTCAATTATGTCACACTGGAATTACACACCTCTTCCACTTTACTAGAGCAAGAAATCTCCCTTTCAAATAAGATCAAATAAAGAGTGTAACCAACTCCTGCATATTCTGCCAGCACCAAAATTTGTAATTGGTGGCAGGGGCAACTTATAAAAGCTATACTGCCATTTCAATGATTAAATATCGATTTTAAAGGACCCTTCCCATCATCTATACACAGTAACAAATATCTATTTACTGTAATTGATGAATTCTCTCATTTTCCATTTGCCTTTCCCTGCAAAAATATGATAGGCAGAACTATCATCCACAGTCTGAACCAACTATTTTCAACTTTTGGTATGTTCGATATGATCCACACTGATAGAGCTGCTGACTCCCTCTCAGTAGAAAGTAAAAACTACTTGCATGAAAAAGGTGTCACCACATCAAAAACAAGTAGATACCACCCTGAAGGTAATGAACAAGTAGAGAAACTAAATGACACCCTAAGGAAGGCTATTCAGATAAGTTTACATTCTCGTAACATGAAGCTCTCCTATTGAGGAAGCATTCTACCTGATTCACTCCACTCAATTAGATCCTTACCCTGTACAGCAACTAATGTAACTCCTTATGACGGGCTATTCAAATATAGCCATAAATCTACATCTGGGACCTCAATTCCCACTTGGGCAAAACCAGGACCTATATAATGTCAGGAACCATGCCAAGTCAAATAAACATGACCCTCCTGTAAGCCCTGCTGCACTTCTGGAAATCAATCTTCACTATGATATTTTCTGGCATTGAAACTACAGTTAATGTGTGAGATATAGCTCCTAAATCTTCTGATGGAGAGGATGCTTGTACAAATGACATCTCTACAAACCCTGTAAATGCACACAAATTATCTAGTTGTAGTCCTGAGAGTCCTACCTGTGAAAACAAAAGGACTCTACATCCTGAACATAAAGAAACCCATGCTCCTAGTGGAGTCAATGCAGAAGAAGAGAAATCTACCAAATCTGTGTGAAAGTCATTTAGAATACGAAGAATTCCCTACAGAGACTTTATAACTGAATAGAAAACTAATAATTCACCCCCTCCTTATAATACTTCTTGAAGGGGAAAATGTTGTAAATCACATCCTCTTAGAGCATTCCTACCCTGTCTGATACTATACTGTATCACAAAGAGACATCTAATTATTCCCCATTCCCATTAGGGAAAAACTCCTGAAAAGGCCTCCAAGATTGTTTGTACATAATATGTGTATTTGTTCAGTATTAAAAGCTATACTAACAGTCTTCTTGTGTTGCATTCATTTTAACTCATAGCATTAACATTAACAAATAAATGTTTGCCTTACCTTATTCAACTCAGAATTTTGCAGATATGGTATTCACTCATCAACAAATTTTGAATGTAAATGCAGAATAATTAGCCAAAGTTAAGTGGAATTAGCAAAAATACCAAACAAATGGAATTGACAAAAATTCCAATAAACAATAAGAAAAGCTAGAAAAGAACAGGACAAAATAATACTAAGCAAACAATATATGCAAGAGAAAAAGAAAGCAAAGCAGCAAGGCAAAAAGTTCACAAAGTAAAAATGGTGATACACACAAATGTGATACAGTCAAGTGATTGTAGCATTCTGACTTCATGACAAGAAAGAGCAAAAATATGGCAGATGAGAGCAAGAAGTAGCCCATTTTATTCCCAGCGTAGAACTGTATGATTTGTTGATAAATTTGGGGAGGGGGATTTTTTTTCAGTCATTCCCTAGGATTAGAACCAACAGTAAAATTTAATTATAGAAATCATATATTTCTTCAGAAGAATATAGAAATTAATTTAATTTTGCTATCAAAATCCCCTGATGAGTGGGTACCATACATGCAAAAAATTCAGTTAGTAAAAAATAAGTCAACTGTTTATTTGTTGAGATAAACAGAGAGAGTATGTTTTTATTTCAGTGCAATCCAGAATCTATATATATGAGATAATGATATATATTTTTATATATCAAGAATAGTATTCGGGAAATTGTATGACAAAGTGGAAAAGGTTTACTTGTGATGTGTTTCAGCCTTCAGGACTTCATCAGACTGAATTTAGATGTGATAGTTGGTAGGATAATATATTTTTTGATTTATTGTTTTTCAGGTGGAGCTGATTTTTTGTGTTTTGGAAGATTTTATGGGCCTTTTGATCCACATTGAATATAAAATAATTAGTGTAATAGAGGAGTTTGGATCATTCCAGCCATTATTTTCCATTTTATAAAAAAAATAAAAATCTCTATCAATATTTTGAAAGAAGCATAACTTAGTTTCTGTGCCAAAAAGATGTAGTTTGAAAATAAAACAAAGCAGGTCATAACATTTCACGTCACTTGACAGGTGACAAAAGACATTTTCATGATGTTTTGATAGCTTACATGAGGATAATTCCTTCTACAGAAGGAGAGAAGTGAAGTTATTTAGATTTAAGTGAACAAATTATTTACCTCATTATTTTTAAGGAAAACTTTCAGTGCTCTAATTTTTTTTTGTACTTAGCTTTCACCTTTACGTTTACAATGTTTTATGGAAAATATATTATAAAGAAATTAAAATAAGACGGTTGAGAGTGAGATTAAATTTCATAAGAAAGGTATCTAATTAATTTATAGGTACCTTTCTTATTAAATTTTATCAGAAGTGTACATAAAATACAAATTTAAATTTCATATGATGATACCGATACTTGTAGGTACCCTTCTCAGTTGAAATTGAAAAATCAAATTAACTTCTCCACATGTGTTTTGCAAAAATAAATCTATCTCAAAAGGACATTTGTGAAACTTGAATGTGGTTTTTAATTAATTTTATATCTTAACAACTTGAATGTAAAAATCTATTATAATTAAAGAAATAACAAATAACTGTTTTAAAAATTCAGTATGTAAGTTAAATACTAGACAGAAACTCAATCCATGTGACGTTTTTTTATTGCATGCATGATACTTCTGGTCTTCCATAGATTTGATTTACATTGTTATTATTGACACAAATTATATTTTTTTATATACTGGTGTTCTTTAATTTGTAAGAAGCTTTGGAAATTATAATCTGTAAATATATATCTACTTAATAACAACATTCGTTAAATTTTACAAATTTTCCCCTAATTTTAGAAGATTTAACAACATAATGTAAAAATAATAAAATATTTTAGAAATAACAATTGTTTTAAAAATTCATTTTTCATCAAAATATCTTTTTGCTTTCAAACAATATTGTCCATGTTCATTAAAATAAATAAAAGCAATTAAAAGCTTTTAAAATTAAATAATATTTTTGTTTTATTGAGTTTTGTATGTTACAATTCAGAGCTGATTTTCAGGTAGTGGTGGTCCAACTAAAAAAAAAACATGATTTGGTTTCCTCAAAGCCTTATGCTAATATAATCACTAATCTTCTCAAAATTGAAATTATAGAGTTTTCGTACAATTAGTTATGGGGATGGGTAATACATATGAAAAAAAATTTTTGCCATGACATGGAAAACATATTTATAATAAGTTCCATCATTTGTGAATAGTTTCTGAAAATTTCATTAAAATCCGACAATTATTTTTATTTTTGCAAGATTTTCAAAATGAATGTTTGTCATACAGAAAAAAACATGCTAAAATTTTATAAGTTATTTTACTAGTTCCGGTGATACAAAGAGAAACAAGGTTTTTTTAATCAAAATGTTCTAAAAAGAAGGAAAATTTTTAAAAAATAATTAAAAAATACTTTGATCTTTCCTCTTAATAATAACATAAATATTTAGACACTAAAATTTTGTTTTCATCAAGTTTGGCGTCTTTTTCATCATGCCATGCTCTGATTTTAGCAATCTCATGAAGGTACCTACATTAACTAGATTCATGTGTGGAGCAAAGATGGAAATAAGCATCAAGACAGTCAAACATCAAATGACAAAAAACGGGTTCTGAGTTGGAGGATTCATGCATCCTTCTGGTTAATAAATTAATCATTTGAAAATAAATAGCAATAAAAAACATGCTTTGTGAGCCCTTTGAAAAGTATAAAAGCCATGTCTGTAGACTAGATAAGCAGTAAGGAGAAGGAGCAGCAACATACTGCAATAGATTTGAAACACCACAGCTTAAAATAAAAATCCCTTACTCATTCACCCATCTTCCTCATCAAGCTACATGACACTTACACTTTCCCTCTCACTTCTTTGCCTCTTTTTTCACACTTTTTGCCTTGCAGAATCTAAGCAAAGTATTAAGAAACAGAAAATTTTCATTAGAAACAAAAAGAGTCCTGGAATATGGCAGTAAATGCTGGATGATCTTATTACAGACTTTGTAAAGTAAGATATATTCACTACTTGAAATCTTCGAAACAAAAATTTTAAATGAACATTTCATTCATAAATTGGATTGTTATAATTAAGGAAAGTTTTACAAATAGATGCCAACTTGTTGAAGGCCAAGTAAAATGCAAATTTAAAACACTTTTCTGCTCTATATGAGACAATATTCCTAAACAGAACTATTTTTGATATGAAAATCAAAACAAGCCTTGAATAATAGAACAGTAATGATGGTCAGTTAATTAATGAATTAAACCTTTTTAAAATCAATATGCAAATTAGTTAAACCTGAAGTGTGATAATTCCTAGAAGTAGATAATATATAATACAGATATTGAGCTTCTAGTGTGTAAACTACTCTCTTGCCATGACCTCTAATTGCACCAGAGATAGGGATCGGTGTTTGCACCGAAGGCAGCATAACTGATGGTTGTGGAGGCTGTGGGTAATTTTCGTTCCTATCCTGGGTGTACGCATGTTGGTCCCCACCTTAAAAAAACCTTGTGTCACATCTCGTATTAGTGGGGAGACAGTAAATACCTAGTGTGCATCAAGACAGTCAGGACCCTTTTTATCATCTCTCAGTTGCATCTCTATCTTTGGACAGAGTGCGCTCAGGAGCTTCCCTGACAAAGGACAGAGAAGCACCTGAGAAAATAATACTGAAGAGGTGCCCACCCCCAGAGGGAGGGATCGGTGCTTGCACCAAGGCCATCAGGGGCTGTGGTTGCAGGGGCTGTGGGTAATTTTTGTTCCTGGCCTGGGTGTACGCACGTGGATCCACACCTTAAAAAAAGACCTTGTGCCACAACTCATATTAGTGGGGAGACAGTAAATACCTAGTGTGCATCAAGACAGGACACTATTTATCATCGCTCAGTTGCGTCTCTGTCTTTGGGCAGAGTGCACTCAGGAGCAACTCCATCAAAGGACAGAGTCGCAACTGAGAAAAATTATACTGAGAGGTGCCGGCCCTGGGGAACAGCTGTCTGAAGCTGCGCCTTCACATTGCACTAGAGAGGGGGATCGGTACATGCACCGAGGCCAGTGCAACCAACGGTTGTGGGGGCTCAGGGAATTTTTGTTCCTTGCCCAGGTGTACATGCTTGGGCTCCCCACATTAAACCAACCTTGTGTCACAACCTGACCTTGTGGGGGTTGAGTAAATACAATCTACTCTCTCTCAAGTAGTTAGTAACACCCTATTTATCATCTCTCAGTTGCATCTCTGTCTTTGGGCAGAGTGCACTCAGGGGTGACTCCGTCAATGGACAGAGTCACAACTGAGGAAAATAATTATACTGAGAGGTACCCAACCCTGGGGAATAGCTGCCCATGGTCGCACCCTCTCATTGTACCAGAGAGAGAGAAATTGGTGCTCACACCGTGGCCTGCACAGTCAACGGTTGTGGGGACTCAGAAATTTTCGTTCCTAGCCTGGGTGTACGCAATTGGGCTCAACACATTAAACTGGCATTGTGACACAACCTGACTTCAATGGGGGTTGAGTAAATACAAATTACTCTCAGGTAGTTTGTAACATATTTATTTACCATCTCTCAGTTGCATCTCTTTCTTTGGGCAGAATACGCTCAGGGGTGGCTCTGTCAAGGGACGGAGTTGCAATTGAGGAAAATTATACTGAGAGGTGCCCAGCCATGGAGAACAGCTGCCCAAGGCTGCACCCTCTCATTGCAACAGAGAGAGGGATTGGTGCTCACACTGAGGCAAGTGCAACCAACAGTTGTGTGGGCTCGGACAATTTTTGTTCCTAGCCCGGGTTTATGCACTCGGGCTCCCAACATTAAACTGACCTTGTATCACAACTTGACCTCATTGTGGGGGCTGAGTAAATGCAAATTACTATAAAGTAGTTTGTAACATGTTTATTTATCATCTCTCAGTTACATCTCTGTCTTTGAGCAGAGTGCACTCAGGGGTGACTCTGTTGAAAGACAGAGTTGCAACTGAGGAAAATTAGACCTTGTATCACAATGCAACTCTGTGGGCAGGGTTGAGTAAATACCAAATTACTATAAAGTAGAGCTGGGTTTTTTTAATCTCAGAATTTGTGGGAGAATTGAGCTCCAATTTCACATTTATTCCTATAGATTCCATAATATAGGTTTTACTTAATTGGTTATTCTGTTTCTCTAACTCTTCAAATGCTGAATATAGAACTAATCCTAATTTCTATTTTCCCACCTTTACACTGTATTAATTTTATCTTATAAATTGTCCCCTGTTCTGTCACCCATGAAATAAAAATAATTGTTTGTACAGAAAATAAGGATCTACGTACATAAAATCATCTTTAAATTAAGTGGCAGCAGAAGAATTATCGTTGAACTTTTAAAAGGTAAGCTTAAACATTAATTCAATATTTAAATGCAGTGATCAACTTTGAGTTCTTCTGCAGTTTATTGATGCCTATTGCATCTACGCTTCCCTAGCTGTTCTGATGATGGCAAACCGAGAATTGTCCACAGGAGCTGGCTTAAATGCCGCCTGATAGGGCGGCTTTTAAGCTAGTTTATAATAAAACATGCACTGCAATTGGGGATACAAAAGGAAAATAAGAGATTACTCCTCTTGAACTATGAACAATAATGGCTAGTTAATATATTAATATATATATTTTAACCTTGCATAATCTGGCAACCCTGAATCTGTGCTCAACGAAAATCATTTCCTGCACCTAACTTTTCTAGGGCTTTTGAATGTGCAATGAATCATTGAAATTAGGCCAGTGAGAGCAGAGGAGTTGCTTGGACACACATACACTGTACTTTATATATAAGATGAAGAAGTGAGTTGAGGCAACAGAAATGTAGTTCTACAGAATACCATGGCCTGAACATGTGAGCAATGACAAAGATTTAGAGAAATCTGAAAGAGACAATTGAAGTTTCTAGGGTACCTAATGAGGAAAGAGGACTTGGAAAACTTAACACTCACAGGACATGTTAAAAGCAAGAGAGGCAGAAGAAAGCAGTGAATAACCTATCTAACGAGCTTGAGTAAATGGTTGGGTAGAAAAGGGATTAGGAGCAATAGCAAAAAAACAAAAATTGCTAATATCTATAGGGATAAGAAGTGGAAAACCATGATCACTCATGTCCTGCAGGGACATGGCATATAGAAGAAGAATAGATATACTGTAGATATATTTTGTATATATATGTACTTTTATAAAAATGTTCAACTATATTTTTGAAGACATTCAATGTATAAGGATATAAGTAAATATACATCATTTAACACTAATGTAATGTTTATTAAAGATATATTTATTGATAATATTGACAATCTGTTGTGAAAATGCAAAAGAAATAATAACACAATCACTTCATAATACCATATCTTACCAGAGCCTAAGAATTGGTGGCAGGTGAAGACATTGTCATTTCATCAAATGATGGAAGGAACTAGTGTGAGAACTGGGAATTTCACTTTCATTGGTAAAGCAAATGATCATTCAGTGAAAATAGGAATTGTATTCTGGTCCCAAAAAGTGTGTCATCATTGTAATATCATAAGAAATTTAAAAAAATCTCCATTGCAAGGTGGAAATTATTATGGCAGTGCATTCAAATCAATTCAGGTATGATAAACTGCTAGTCTCCTCATACTTTAGCTATTATAGCTGAGCAGGTATAAACAGGATAGAATTTGAATTAGTTAACACTGAACAGAAAGTAGTGCATAATTGAGATGGCACACAAAGATATGTAGTTTCTGTACATTGTCATATTTCCAAATGAATCTTCATTTTTTAAAATTTTTTATTGAATGAATATAGAGCTGAAGAATGCCTTAATAAAAATATTGTCTGGGTCACGTACAATCCACAAGCAAATAATACATTTTTACTTGCAGTGTATGTTGAGAAAAGATAATTTAACATGCTGGTTTTTAAAAGTAAATAGCAATTAAAAAATACATATCTTTCTACAGAAATTACCTTTCTGATAATATCCATATTTATAGAGGATGGAGTTCCATATTATACAATAAAAAATGCTTTAAGAATATCAGATCTATGAATGTATTAAGTGACTCTCATGGCTTAAATCAATCTCATAACTTTTTCTGGATCATTTTGGATCACAACAAAGAAATCTCAAAAAATCTGTAAAAGAAGAGACTTTATTTTTTATGTTTTTAATGCAGTTTTGTTGAAGACAGCAAATCTGATAAATTGGGTGTTTAAAACAATAAAACCTTTAAAATATGTTACAGACAAATCTACCAAATTTAAATTTGCATCATAATTCTTGAATTATTTACATTAAACTAATTAATAAAAACTTATTTAAAAATAAAGGTGTTCATTTACATTTGTCATCTTTCTGTAATACATAAATTCTTGTACTTTTATTGCTGTATACTTATGCTTTTAATTTCACTTTTGCACTAATGCTCTTAGGAAAGGCATTAAAAACATTTCTTTTCCTCTACATATGTATGGGTTAAATAGCAGCATAGACTAGGTTCTCAAGACTTGGGTAGCAGCAAGTCTCAGAGAAGGATAACTCTAAATTCCAAACCATGGGAAAGGTAAATGAAAACAACTCCACTTATCTTTCCTCAAAATTCATGGTAATTTAAAGATTATAAAAAAAAAGAATCTGTGGAGATCATCTCCATCCTGAAGGAATACAGCATTTAAAAAAAGATCCTTCTGCTATTTTGTATGTATTAAGCATATTTTGCTGAAAGTAATAATCAAAAATCAGGTTTTCTGAATGATTCTGATGTTTTTATTTTTTATTTTTTGCATTGCTCTTCACAATAATTTCTGCAGTGGCAGCAGGAATTCTTATAAATTTTGGAGCCAAACCTTGTTGGTGATCTTTTGAGCCATTTTCAATTTAACTAGATTCTAACATGACCAGAGTAGCTGATCTCTCCTCTGATCAAGCTTTAACACTCAGTGGGGGAAAAACTCGCTGGTCACATTCAATGCCTCAAAACCCAAACCTTCCGCCATCACTGATCAGACCCAGAACTTTCACCAATCATGATGAACGGATATTCACTCAGGGTAACTACCATGCCTTGAGTGCCTAGTGGGACCTCAAGTGGAACCTATACATATGATCCATTGCTAAAGTTGCTGGGAAAATGGTCAGTTCCCTGTACCACTCCAGCAGGTACCTGACTCCTCCTGCTATCCTCTACCTTTAAAAGAGCCAGATCCGATCAAAAATGGATGGGAGCTGCCCAATCTTTCCACTCTCAATATAGTTCAAAAGGGTCTCCAAATCCTTGTAGGTGATGAATTATTTTCCACTCTGTAACACCTTTCTCACAGATGAGACATCACAAGCCTCTCACTGCTCTATCATTATTTCCATTAACATTCCTTAGTTCCACCAGTCCTAACCTTCGCATCTAAGACCTGCCATGCCATTTACATTGTAGTGAACCACCCTCATTCTCTTCATATTCCTTTGGTGAGATGTCAGTTCCACTAGAGTAGCTACTTCCCACAAACCACTACCATGTGGAATTGACTCCCAATGGATTGCTTCCTTGATCACTGCAATCTTAATATTTAGTTCTAGGATTAACTGTTATCTTCCTCATACATGTTGTCCCCCTTAGTCTGTAAGCCTCTACCTTGAGTTGCCCATCAGGCCTTGTACTGGGTGAAAACCACTGTAGAAAGAAAAAAAATCTAAGATCTGCTTTTTTTGTGTTGGATCTTCCAAAAATATCATTCTCATTTTTTATATTTATTTATTAAACACACATGCCCACACATTATTAAAGTTGGCAGATGGATCTTTTTTTTTCAATGTATTTGTCATACAATGTTTTCAACCATTATCAAGGTCATGGAAAAAACTAAAAATAATTTCAAACACAGTAGCTACTGTTTATGTGTTATGATGATCTGGTTTACAACATGTATAATATAATTATATTATTATTATATAAACTATTGTGTTTAGAATTAGTATTTGAGAGCAATCTACTGCTAATCTCCAATCCTTTTTTTAACCCATATCCTCCTGCTGTTAGTTCAAACTGACACCTCCTTTTTCCATAAATTTTGACCATTTTATCTAAAGTTTTTATTTTCTTGATTTGATGCAGAAATTTTGCAATATATTTTAGTGAAATTTTCAAAAACCCAAATTATGAATTATAATTATAGATTAGGTATGTACAAAAAGAAAGTGTCAGTTTAAACTGACATTAGGAGGATATAGGTTAAGTTTTTTAAAAAGAACTGTCACTTGTTTGATTAGTTAAACTACAAAGCTAAAGCACAAGTGGCAACCATACAAATTGGGACAGATACTGAAGTAGTTGAAATGACTCTTATGACAAGATCACATCATTTATGACAGATGATAGTTGATGCAAATAAAATTGGAGACAGGACTGAGAAAATAGATGGTGAACAGAAAAAAGAGATTTTATGGATTGGGCACTTGAAGAAGAATGGAGAATAGATTGGTTCAAATATTGTGGTAACAATATAAGTATCACAAAGTATAAGTTCAATGATCCAAAAATCTCTTGGCATAAATATTAAGCAAATTTATCAGCAATGCCTGGCCCCTAAAATTATAAGAATTCCTATGGCAGCTGCAGAATGTCCTTTGAAGATCATTGCAAAAATACAATAACTATTTTAAAGTCATTCCCACTGACAAATGTAATTAGAGAAAATCACTTATGAGACTTCTAATGTAAGCAAAATATGAATAACTCAATGAGAAGTGTTGCGTGTTATCTCTGGATTCTAGGGATCTGTTGGCAGTTCCTCAATTGAGACCCCCCAGCCTTGCATCAATGGACTGAATCAATAAAAAAGTGTGCAGAGATTGAAAACCTGCAGAGGGAACATATATCAGGCACACATAAAAAGATAAAAAAGAAATACCGTGGTAAAAAACATATTTTTGGCAGGATGCACAAATTCTAAAAAGGAGACAGTCATAATGGAAATAAAAAAAATGCTACAGAAATGCAATGAATGCAACAGAAGGCAGCAGATAAGAGAAACATAAAAACCCAGAAGCATCCATATTATTAAAATCTGAGGTCAGCACTGGCCAAGAGGAAGAAGAAAGCAGCAAGACCAGATTATTAGCCATAGATGATTTGGGGATTGAGAAGGTTATTGAAATGATAAATGATATGACAGTGGTGAAATACTAGACAACTTTAGTAGATCAGTTTTACTGAATAAACCAGGTGCAAACAAATACAAACTCTATCAGGTAATCAGCTTAATAAGCCACATAACTAATCATCAGGATATTAATTAATAGATCTTGTAGCAGAATTACTTAAAACAGAGCAAGAACAGTGTAGTTTTGTTCAAGGCACAAGAACAAGAAATGTAATTTTTATGATCAGATTGCTGTGAGAATGAGCAGAAAGATTAATACGTATATTTCATAAATTATGTGAAGGCACTTGATAGGGTATGACACAAAGGGAAATAGTAGAAAATCTTGATTTATACAGGAAAGATATTCAAGCAATCTGGTCTCTAAAGGGAACCAACACTTTGCATCCAAAGAGAGAAATTAGAAATAAACAAAAAGAAGAATATGATAAGGATGCATTTTCTCACCTGTTTTTATTTAACTTGTACAGCAAGATAATCCTAAAAGGATGAGAATACATACCAAGATTTATTATTGGTGGACATAATCATAACAACATAATATTAACTAATAACACTTAGAAAAAAAGAGCTATTAGACGAATTAGTTGAGGAAATCAAGAAGAAAGGTTAATAGTTAATATTAACTGTAAGGAAATGGAATGCTTGGTTGTCAGTAAGAGAGACAACACAAATTGCAAGTTACATACTGAAGATGTTAAAATTAAACATGTGCAGACATTTAGCCATCTTGGTAGCATAGTAACTGATGATGGAAAGTGTAACATAAATTCAAAGAAGCATAGAAACAGCAATAGATGCCTTTCAAAAACTAAGCAAAGTATTAAGTGATTGGAAAATGTGCTTCTTCTTCTATATGCTATCTCCCTTCATGACATTGGTGATTATGATTCTCCATAATTTCCTGTCCTTTGTAGCTCTTAATAAATTTTGTCTTTTTGTTATCTCTCCAAAACCCCATTCTGTCATTCATTTACTCAAGCTTTCTAGGTATGTGTTGCTTTCCTCTGTCCTTCAACATGTCTTGTGAGTGTTAAATTTTCCAAGCCCTTTTTCCTCATTATGAGTTCTAAAATTGTAATTATCTTCTGGCATTAAGTATAAGTTTCCTTTTTGTTTTGTTTTTTCTCTAAAAATATATTGTTGCTCACATGTTTGGTCCATGGTATTCTCAGCATCCTTCTGTAGAACCATATTTCAGTTGCTTCTCGCCTCTTCTTCATCTGTAATGAGATTGTCCAGTATTCACTTCCATATAGGAGGACAGATATTATGTCACAGGTTAGTTTTTTTTTGTTTCTAAGGAAAAATTCCTGTTTCTTAATAATTTGCTTAGCTTTTGGAAGGTTGAATATGCCTGGTCAGAAGACGCAGCCTTATCTTACACCCTTTCTATTTTTGTATGTTTACTGAATTCATTTTTTATCTGTATGCAGGCAGTTTGCTGCAAGTATAAGTTCTGGATTATTCTAATATCTTTCCCAAATATATCAAGATTCCCTAAGAGTTCCAACAGTTCTTTGTGACAGACATTATCAAACACTTTTGCATAATCTATAAAACATAGGTATATCGCATTTTGCATTTTTATTTCTCTTTTTGATATCATCTTGAACATAAATATCACATTCCTTATTCCTATGTCTTTAATGAACCTGCGCTAATCTTGTCCTAATTTTGATCTATTTCTGCTACGTGCTCTATTCATCAGAATTTGGATAAATTTTGTTATATGGCTCAGTCAGTTGATTGTCCAATGTATTTCAGGTTTGTTTGCACCAGGCTTCTTAGGCAGTGCTATAAAAATAGATCTACTTAGGACTTCCAGTATATTACCATTGTTGTATCTATTATATTCCAAATCTTGTCAATGCCAAAATCCCTAATGAAGCATCTCTATTACAACTCCATCTGCTGCTGCTGCTGCTTTGTGTATGTTCACTTTGGTCTGCACTGATTTCACTTTAGACTTTAATATTTCTGGTTATTCGATATCTCTATGTATTGCTGGTTGTTCTTTTTTGTCATGAAAGAGTTTTCTGATATATTTATTCTATTTCTGAAGTATTTTTTCTTTCTTTAATATCAGCATTGGATTTTATGCATCCTGTTGATAAGCATATCTTTTGTCCTGTTAGTTCTCTTAAATAAAGAAAAGTGATGAACTGTTATGTATAAAGAAATATTTTTATTGATTTCAAAACTATATTATCATTGTGGAATTTCTGGTTTAGAAAATTTGACTGAAAGCTTCTATTGAAGGAATTTTGTTGACGTCATGATTTTCTTGACCTAGCAACAACTAGTTGCTTTGACCCTACAACACTTTCGACAGCATACCTATATGACTCATCCTAGTGGCCTACCAATCAACAGTCAGCTCTTTTGGAAATACCCAGGTTAAGGATGAAATCACCACCAACCAAAGACTCTCTTTAAATCTGTCATCATGATGACCTAACAAAGCTTATTTAAGGAGTTGGAATAACTCATGAGAAGTCAAATATTATAGCCTTCACAACATATTGTTGCTTCTGGTCTGAATTCTTGGCTCTGTGGGAAGAGTGAACATCTCTGGATTCAAACCCAAATTATTACCAGTGATTCCAGAAACAACAAATTCACAACTGCATCTAGCTACTAAACCTCAAGGCCCAAGAAACCTATATCCACATACAACAGCAATATGGGAAGGTCCCTTTTTAAATATTGTTTCTCTTACTATCTTATTTTCTATCTTTGGAACATTTCAGATATTTACCCTTTTTATGTAAATTAACACTATCAAATATAAATGCATTTGTTTACATATGTTCTGGAACTTTCCTATTTTTACATCCACATGAGAATATTGTTCTTCTTTGAAAGTGTTTTTCTACCCCTCAAAGTTAATTTCATTTATGTTTTGTTATTTGTAGTGGAAAGGAAAGTTTTTGGCTTTTTACAATGTGCATTAATTTAACCACCTTTTCCTTATTTCATCAATCTTGTTAGTCTAAAATGTTGTATCTTTGGTACACAGTGCACTAACATTATGTATGCCCAAGATAACCTGTAACTGATTTCTTTGCAATAAACTTTTAATAATTCTCTACCTGTGCATTCTGTATCATGTGTGCTGCTATAGTTGCTATACCCTTTTTTCTCCCTAATTGATAATGGTAGTTCGTCACTTTTGTATGGCATAGAATATTGGACAATCTCCTTCCAGATGAAGAAGACATTTGAAACAACAAGGATATGGTTCTACCAATGAATGTTAAGAATACTGTAGACAGCACATGTAAGTAAGGAAGAAGTTTTAGGGTGAATAGAAACTACAATGAAAGTGGAAGTCAGGTTTCAAATTTACAGTTATAGTGACAAAATAGGAAAGTGTCTTTTAATTCAAAAACCAATCTAAATCTAAAATAAACATAATAATCTTGAAAAATTGATGACATCTAGCATCCCAGAAGGAAGACAGTATGTTCTGTAGAGCAAAAACAAACCCAAAATACTTTTTTAAGTTCACCCTAAGCAAGTCAGTAAAGCCGCTAAGGCACAAGGGGTTACTGACTGTGGAAGAATGAGAAAGCAGAAACTTTACTAAGGTGTGGGGACAAAGGAAGAGTAATCAGGAGGAGAGCAGATAGCAATTGACATGGCTTTTAAATTTTTGAAGATTAAAGTTGACCAGAAAGCATGGAGCCAAAGAGAGTTCTACAAGTGAGAAGTACAACAAAATAAACTGTTAGCATAGAACTTACGGTTACATCCTGCCAATTCAACTGTAAATTGATGAGACTTCATTGCCAGTCTAGTACTTTAAATTCATAAAGTCTAGGTATCATAATGAAGAGCTCATCCAATCAATTTCCATGAAAATATTTATAGAAAAGGCATGGGAAGGCAACTTTACAGTGGCAGGAAAGTGACTGAAGTTGAGCTGCTAGATCAGGACAAATAATATTGCTGATTCCTCTTTAGATTTTATTGAGTATCTTTAGATATATAGCAGGAGCTCTGAACCATGTGTGGCTGCAATATTCTAAGCATGGACAAATGGTGAACTTATAGATAGGCAAGATAGATTCTGGAGAGAAAAACTGTCTATTACACAGTGAACCATCTTTCTTAGCAGCTGACCTAGCAACAGATTCAATATAGACTTTCCGCTTTATGTCAGCTGAGAATGTTAGCCTGAGCAGGTACAATGAGCTACTACCCTGGCGGTTAGCATCAGCCATTCTGAGGGGAGGCAAAAAGGGGTCTCTTAGATGATTAATAGAGAGCAGTTTAGTTTAGGAGGCATTAAAATTAACAAGCCATCCGTTACCCCAGTTAACAACAGACTGAAGGTCGTTTTTGACATCAGCTACCAATTTGAACTGATTAGACTTACTATAAAGAGACAAGAGTAAATGGTGGTATTATCAGCATAGATGCCAGGTTGAGAGCTGATGCGATCCGGAAGATCATTAATGAAAATTAAAAACAAAGTAGGACCAAGGACAAATCCCTAGGGAACGTCTGCACTAGTACAATCCATTCTTTCTTTTAGAAAAATCTCACATTCTTATCCCAGATACACTTGAATTTTCAGAATTATATTAGTTCTCTTTCATGATTTCTATCAGCTGTCTTGATGCATTATCCTTAATTTTGTCCGTGGTTTGAAGTATCCTCTTATTCCACAAAATGTAACAGAAAACCAAATCAGGAGTGTAAGTGGACTGACAGACCTGCAATGTTTTTGCCAAAAACCCTGCACAAGGCATTATTTATTTTCACATGCAAAAGCTTTCTTAATCATACAAATAGTTTCTGTAGCAAACAAAGGCAAAACTTGATGCATCTTCACTGATCTACTCATTAGATTATTGTGAATATAACAGTCACATAGTACAGCTCACTCAATGGTATCTATCAAATGAGTAAACTGAAGAAGAGTTTCTGCTCATCATTTCTCAGTAATATTCCCTATGAGTGGTTTCCACATAACTGGTTTTTAAAGTATTGACACTAGCTGAATAATTTCTGGGCAGATCTTGTATATAACATTAATTGATCATAATTTATAAAATATTTAAATTTGCTTTTAACTTTTAAAGTTTTTTTTTTTTCAGGCACAACTTGAACTATGGGTCTATTTATTAATTAATTTTATGTTTACAAAGTGAAGTTAATCATTCTATGAAATATATACTTCTTTTACTGGCTTTAAAATCATCGAAAATGGATCATTGTGCTCTTATAGATATCACAAAAGAAAAAATGATCATTAATTTGTCTTAGAATGTTACTTTTTGGTAAAGCATTTGTTCATCAAATTTCACACCTTAAACAAAACAGCCAAAGTTTTCTTTTATGTTGGCTGCTCAGCTCTGTATTCCTTACATTATGTAACTCATGATAAGAATCATGTTGCCCTCCTCTCCACAGGCTTCAGAAATCATTCAGTAAAGAACACAGAGAAAGAAATAACTTTCTTCATGTTTCTAATTCATTGAATCTTCTGTTTTCCTTTCGTCTTTACATTTCAAAGGGATAAATAGATTGCTAATCTTCTTTTCCCACATTTACTTACTCTAAGATTTAATTCCAACTACTTTAATGAATAATGAGGGATTAATTTGCAAACAGCCAAGAGTATGTAGCAATAATGAACAAGAAAAGGGAGGGCAAATTCAAGCCAATTTCTTGAGTGGCTTCTGAAGTAGTCACTATAAACAACTTGATTATTAATCAAGATTTTTGTACTTAGTAACTTACCTGAGTTTCAACTAATAATAGTTTTAAACAGAGCAAATGACAGAAGGTGTCAATTTTTTTGAAAGGCTAATCTTAAATTTATGCTATTTTTACAGTTATATATGCAAATATTTTTGTTTGAGTATATACAGTTAGATACATAAGTATATAACTGTGTGTGTATGTGTATATATATATATATATATATATATATATATATATAGTTAAACCTAGAGAGCCAGACAAACCTACCAAGGTTTAACTAGGTCTGCTCTACTTATTGTATTGAGCACTTTATTTAGTTATTTTGTGTACTCATATCGGGGTTTCTTTGGGCTTTGGACTTGCATGCTAGATGATTATTTTCGGCTAATGTACATGTTCTTGGTTCTTTTTTTTATACCTTTTTTCCCTTTAGTATTGGCTTGATTATTTGCAAATCAAGACACCGAAGGTTTTCCGAATGAGTATAGTTTCTTATACTTATAAGATTATTACTACTATTACTACTACTACTACTAATATATATATATATATATATATATATATATATATATATACACACACACTCACAAGTTTATTTAAAGAGAAGGTACTGTGATTAAGCTTCATATTCATATTTTTTTACAAGTCTTTTCTTTTCTCAATAAATTGTCCGAATGTTCTATATATCCAAGCACTTTTGGCTAATTTTTTTATTATCCATTATCAAGTAAATTTTTTTTTATTTTTAACCGAATCTGTAGATTTTATATATATCTATATCTAGAGTGATGGGATTTTTTTTTTCCAAACACAGTCAACACATTGTGGCCATGTTCATAGTTGATGTCATTGAGAGTTGGCTTTTTCTTTTTTATTATTAAACCTTTATTTTTAATCTTTTTGTGGATGAGGCTATTATAGCTGTATTTTCTAAGAGTATGTTGTGGATGGAGTTTGGTATGTCACCATGTGTGTTTAAATGATTCCTAATTGAGCTATGGTCAGAGAGATGTAACATGAGTCTTCTTGATAGGCTTGTAGTGGTATGTTCAATATAATTATTCATAAATTTGGTTTGATTAGTGACACAGTTCCATAAGGGACATGTGAATTCATAAATAATATTGGCTTTCTCTAATTTGAATCTAGCAGATGAATTGTTGTTGATGATAAGGTTAACTGTCTTAATTTTTTTATAGTAGATCATTTAATTTTCTTGTTCGGTTGACTGGGGTTGTGTATCTCTTTAGAATGATTTAAGGAAAAATTAATCCTGTTTATAGTTAATGTGTATTCAATTTTTAAAGAAAATGTTAATGATATTGTTTTTATCTGTATGTTCAATGTTGCTATGGTTGACTTAGAAAGAAATAGTCTAATTTGGGGATCTTTGAGGTAATTTGAAAAAACATTATTAAGTAGCATCTGTTTCACTTTGTAGAGTTCCTTAAAGAAAGCAGATGAGAAAATGAATTCTCATATACTCTCTACACATTAAAAAATATTAAATGTAATTAAAAATAAAGATAAAAAACATCCTTGATAATGACTAATAGAATAGCCAATAGCATTTGGATATATAGAACATTTGAAGAGTTCTCATACATTTTATGTCCGGAAAAGAAAACATTTATATGAGCACAAAGAAAAAATTGAATAAAGAGCTTAATTGCGGTATGTCTTTAAAGAAACTTGTATAAAAGAGGGATTGCTTCCAAAATACATGCACATATATGCCTTTTCATATATATATATATATATATATATATATATATATATATATATATATATATATATATGCAGATGAACAAAATACAGTTTTACAAAAATGCTTGCATAAAGAGTTCCTTTTGCATGCCTTATTATTACAGGCAAGATAACAAGTTCAAAATATAGAATTATTGGCTCATAAAAAAGATATCCATTATTCAACAAACTTCCAATAATCAAATAAAACCTTGAAGGTACAATACAAATTCTTTTTTAAAAAAGGTTCAAAATACACAAACTTTTAACAATTGAAAGATCTTTAGAGGAGGTACAATACAATTCTTTTAAAAAAGGTTTAAAAAAAGATGCACTTAATTGAAACTCAAAACAGAAGGGTTTTGGCAGGGTTCACCAGTATCACTAGGACTTTAACAAATTTGTTCTTTTTCTAGAACACATTTCGATTCACTTTCCTGCTTCTTTTTTTTCTGTTTGCTGCTTCTGTAGAAAGAGCCCAGCTCATCTATGGGTGATAGCTTTTCCTGCTGGATCCTTATAAATTATGCCTTCTAATTTATTCAAAATCTTTATGCCTTCTTGTTTTTTATGCTTTCTGAAATATTCTGATAATTCATCTTCTTATATAAATTCGAAATAGGCTCCAGATAGATCTCTACTTTTATATTTGATTGGGTAGAAGTCATCCATCTGATTGGTCTATAAATGCCAAGGTGTATATCGATTTTACATTTGAAATTTAAAACACAAACTATCCACCCTTGACTGAATTATTTTCAGCAGATTTTTACTCGAGCCATTCTATTTTTAGAAAATTTAATGAACAAATGCATCACATCAAATTTATCTTTATTAACTGCCTGGCTTTCTTTTAATTTTTGAAAAATTCTTTTCTTAAAAGAAATGGTACATTTTTTTAATATAACAAAACAAATAGGATGACCTTGACCCTCTCAACACTTCTACTCTCGGAATTGAATCAGCAGTCTACCCAAATCTGACATTTCATCCAGCAAATCTTTTTGTTGTACAAAAATGCACGTCGTTTTAGCAAACTCAACACCACATCAGAATGAGTGGACCACCTGTGCATTCCCACCAATGATGACTGACACCACACAAATTGGCATATGCCAAAGACCAGTTTGTTAAGATACTGAATGACTTCATCCTTCGTCCTTCGGATAGACTTTATGCCTCACCATCGCACCTAGTACCAAAACCTGGTGGCAAGGAATATCAAATATGCATCGATTTTAGGAAATTAAATGTGTTGACCATTCCAGACCATTACCCTGTCCCTCATATCCATGACTTTGTGTCTGGATTAGAGCATCCACATCTTTTTCAAAATCGACCTGGTGAAGACATACCATCAGATCCCTGTTGCTCTGGAGGACATCCCCAGGATGGCAGTCATGACACTGTTTGGCTTATATGAGTTCTTAAAAAAACATTCGGTTTACAAAACACTGCATCTTGGTAGCCAGTACAGATGTTGACTCCCAAAGCAGCACCTGTAAGAAGTATTCCAGCAAATTTCACAATATGGCTTGAAGCTGAACCTCGACAAGTGTGTTTTGGGGGTGCTCAGAATCAGTTTTCTCAGGCACCACAATGATGCGAATGGAATTTCACCTCTGCCAGCTAAAATCAGCTCAATCCAGGGCTTTCCATTTTGATGTCTATTAAACAATTTTTTTTTTTTAAGCTTATCACCCCAAGCAAGGCTTGAAGCCACTAACACGCAAGGGGTTACAGAAGGTTTGGAGGAAGAGCAGATAGGAGTGGTAAAGGAGAGGATGTGGAGAAAGATAGTGGATCGATCAAGGCAAAGGGGTTACAGAAGATTTGGAGCGAGAGTAGATAGGAATGAAAGGTGAAAGGATGTGGAGAAGGGAAGTGGATAGATCAAGGCAACTGGAGATGTCGATTGACGTTACACTTAAATAGTTGGAGATTGTATTTGTCAGGGAAACAGGAATAAGGAAGGGAGTTCCACAGGCAAGATGTGCGAGACATGAAGCTATTGGAGTTACAATGTTTTATTGAGATGATCAACTTTTTACCAACGATTCATCCTGAATTGTTCCAGCCCCTAACAAACCTGCTGCAAAGAAAGAACAAAGGCATCACATTGGAAGGAGATGCTCTGCACATGGTGAAGACTGCACTAGTGAATTTCAACAGACTTTCATATATTAATGATGACCCCTAAACGTGACTATCCCTGACAACCGACGCATCGGACACAGGAGTGGTTGTGGGGGTTGAGCAAAAATTTGATTCCCAATGCAAACCCATCATGTTCTTTTCAGCTAAGCTCTCACTAGCCCAGAGGAAATGCAGCACCTTTTCTTGGGAGCTACTGGCCATTTACTTAGCTGTTAAACATTTCCGGCACCTACTGGAAAGTAGAGAATTTACCATCTACACCAACCACAAACCATTGATGACTGCGATGAGTACCAGCTCTGAAAAATACACATCCCATGAGATCCACCACCTCAACTACCTGTCACAGTTTTTGACTGACATCCATCATGTAAAGGGAAAGGACAACACAGTTGCAGATATCTTATCCTGAACAGAAATTCTCTTGAGACCAATGCTGCAGGACGTCCTTACAAACACCTTCTTGAAGCTTCAGGAGTTCCCAGCATCCTTCAATAACAGCACTCTATACTGCGACATCAGCCTCGCCATCCCTAGGCCCTACATTCCCCTTATGATTCAAAGAGAAGTGTTTTGACATCTACACAGGCTGTCACATCTGAGCAAGCAAGTGATGGTCAAACTCATTGCCAATCATTTGTTTGGCCCAACATGAATGCTGACATCCAAGAATGGGTTTTGACATTCTTGCAATGCCAAAAATGTAAGATCCATTGACACACCAAATCCTCTGTCAGTACTTTTAGCAATCTTGATGCACGGTTCTCATATATACACGTTGATCTTGTGGAACCGCTGCCGATGTGTCAGGATTACCAGTATCTTCTGACAGTAGTGGATTGTTTTTCATGATGACTGACTGCTATACCTATTAAGGACACTCCTGCAAGCACCATCTCCAAGACAATCCTGAGAGAATGGATCAGAATTTTTGGTATGCTTCAAGTCATCATGTCCAGCTGAGGAGCACTTTTTTGGGAATTCACCAACCTACTCAGAGTCAAGCACAAAACGACCATTTACCATCCATGCACTAATGACCTGGATGAGAGATTTCATTGCTCACCTGGAGGAATATGATAAAAAGAGGACTTAGGTTGTTCACCTACTGAACTAGTTTTTGGTACACCTCTTTCTCTGCCTGGAAAATGCTTTGACAACCCCTTCAACATGATTTTGAACCCAACAACTCCTTTCATTCAGGAACTCCGCCACAAAATGGCTCAACTAAAATGACTCTATGACCACTCACGCCTGCATATTAAGGTCCATTTACGGTTCTTCACTGCACTGACAAGCACCTTATGATCAGGCATGGTGACATCACTGACACCGTCCCAATCAATCGAACTAAGCCTGCTTTCCTGGAGAGACAAAAGCGCAGCACAGACCCAGCACCAGAGATTCTCAACGACATTCCAGCGCGCTTCCCATCCAACAGACCAGGTCCAGAAGGAGGGTCACTTTCCCTAGTAATCTTAGTTGATATTAATATTACCAATTGATACGATCAATTATCTAGAGGAAGGGCCTTGTTGTAACCACTTCTGGTCACTCCTAAACAAAACAAAGGATGACCTTGACCCTCTCAACCCTTCTACTCTCAGAATTGAATCAGCAGTCTACCTGAACCTGACATTTCATTCAGAAAATCTTTTTCATTGTACAAAAACGCACGTCGTTTTAGCAAAATAAAAACTGACGTTTGGTAAAATATAAACTTTAGCCTTTTGTCCCCTCATTGTCTCAGCTGTTCACACTTTTCTTCAAACACAAATTAGCTTGTGGGGTTGACATCCTTTATCAGTCCCGCAATATTCACCTCTCTTATAAAAAATTTTTATAATGTTAATATTACTGATTTTTCTTTATGGTCAGTCTTACTTTAGAGAGAAATAATTTAATTTGATTATCTATAAGGTGGTTCAGGAAACCGTTATTAATCAGCATCAGTTTAATATTGCTAAGTTCTTTAAAGAATAACAAATGTGAGGATGAATTCTTGTGTGGAAATTTTTGATGGCAGCTATTTTTTTATCAGTTTTATCATAAAATTAAGATGACAGGAAGGTTTTATTATATAATGAAGTGGTGAAAGTATTATTATTGGATTCTACAAGAGCATATAAAAATGGAAGTTTATTTTTTTTTAAGCAACTTCATAGTTAAATTTAAGAACAGAGTTTTTCTAGGTACCACCAAAAAAAGATGCATATTTTTTTCAAACAGAAAGCAAAAAATTGCTACCACCCACCCATTTTAAAATCTTTGTCAAAAGTCAGGGAATTATCCAATTTAAACAAAATTTTCAGTACCTATTAATTAATGAATGTATTTTATACTGAATTGGTTATTTTATTAGAAAATTCTGTGTAAATATTTTTGGGGTCTGTATTATCCCACAACTCATTTAAGATCTTGTGTGTACTTTTTAATTTAGGGGTTTTGTCAATTTTTTTTTTCAGGTGTTATAGTTATATAACAAAAATACCTGAAGATGTTATTTCAGTAAAAAGTATTATGCAATATAAAAAAATGTGAACATATGGAAAGTTCATCCAGAATCATATGGAACATAATTCGATAAAAATCAAAAAAACATTTTTTCTGACAGTTGGTGCTTGGTTATTTTATACTTTTAATATTTATTTTTTAAAAAACTTTTGAAATTCATCCCATTGCTGGTTGTAAGAAGATTTTTTTTCTTAAATAAAAACTGTTTAAAGAATCCAAAAACGTAGAGTTTTATTCCATGTGAATTTTTTTAAAATAATTTTTCTTTCATATTACCAACTGTTAGATTATTTTGGGTATGGATGTTCAAAAATAAATAATTCTGAATTACCACATTTGACTACTTTTCCTTATCAGGAGAGTAATATGATAATTCAATAACTCTTAAATTAAAAAAATTACATTTGGTGCAATTTGATATTTTATGACATCAAACAGGCATAAAAATAATAAAAAAATAAAAACAGTGTAAAGCTTAAAAGTACCATTTAAGTAAAAAAAAAAAATAACTACTTCTAATCGCCATGGACTAAAAAAATACTTTCAAAACTCATTTTAAATAATTTAATTGCCACCTTTGAACTTAAATTTTGGTTCCATTTGACAGATAACCTGAATTAAAAGAAAAAGTAATTTCCGTATATAAATAAACTTTATAGGCATTTTTAAAGCATTGGCCTGTTTCTTTTTTCATCACTCATCCAACCACTTTTGTTACAAGAGTCTTGTATACAAAAAATTTAAACAAATTTAAAATTCTCTTTAATTTATTTGTTCTAGAGATATGTTTTGAAGTCTATTAGTAAATTTAAAGATTAATTAACTGGATTTTCTAAAAGTAACACTTACTTTTTACTTAGAACAAAGTGAAAATAACATTTAATTTATGCACATTAGTCTGTGAGATCAAAAGACAAAATAGAAATGCTGTAAATACACCCATATCTGAAAATGCGCACAAATAAAACTGAAAGAAATATAGAAGATCAGCAGTGTAATAATTAAGAATTTGTTTAAAAACACATTTCTTCAACTTTATATAACCAATTGTTTAAGAATATATTTTTTTATTCTATACGCTTTTATTAAATTTATTTTATTGAATAAATTTGAAGTCAAAAGGTGCCACTTAAGCAAAACTATGATTTGCATTAGATTAGTAAATGTGAAAAGATAAACATTTATTCCAAGAAAAATGTATTTTAGAAAAATTAGAGCAAATTAATTCTTTCATGCGAATGAAATAATTTTTTCGTAATTCTGAAAATTTTCTTGGTGGTGACTGGAACAAATTATGCAGGAAAAAATAAAACAAAGATTTGTTTTGAAAATAATAAAAACTTAAAAGAACAATGTACATTTAATTACTGAATTAAGTATTGGTTCTTCTTGTATACAAGAATCTGTAAGTAAATGCTGGAAAACAAAGAAAAAAAATGGACCCATACAGTAGGCTATGATAAGTTTTTAGCCACCCTTGATTACATCAATTTTGGTTTGTGTAATAATGTATCTTCTTTTTTTTTCAAACAATACCATGTTAGTATCAAGTTACTCTAATCTATGAACGATAGTTGACTTATATTTTGCAATGAAATTTTACGGAAATAAGGAAATTGGTGAATTTCAACAATGGCAAATACTAGGATGGCATCAGTGTGGCAAGTCAAATAGAGAAATTACTAGTTTTTTTCTATCTTAATAATCAATTAATAATATTGTCAAGAAATTTAATGAAGAAGGCCATTATCGTATGGAACAATGTTCAGAAAGACCAAGCATCATGTCTGAGCAAACAAAAGGGGCACTGAAGAGGGAAGTCATTAGAAACTGCCATCAGGGCATCAAAGATGTTGCCAACAGCATGGAAATATCACCATATGCAGTGAGAAAGACTCTGAACAAGCTAGGCTATCAAGGAAGAGTTGCAAGAAAAAAGCCCTTGATTTCAGAGGTTAACAGCTATGGGTGTATGGACTGGGCAAGAGAATTTGAGAGCAAAGATCATGAGATTTGGCAGTTTGTAATTTTGTCAGATGAAAGTATATTCTGCATATTTGCATTTGAGACAGGTTTATGTTTGGAGAAATCAGAATGAGACTTGGAACACTGAATGTCTGCAGGCAACCGGGAAACATGGAGGGATTGGAGTAATGGTATGATGCACTGTCTGGTTTGGAGGGAACTCTGAGCAGATTCTTGTTAATGAGTGGTTGAATGGTCCAAAATACCATCAAATATTAGAGAAAAGACTACTCCCACTATTTGAAACCAATCATATTGACAAGAATGTCTATCTTTTTCAACAAGATGGAGTGCCATGTCATATGAGCAAAGTAGCAAATGCCTGGAAGTAATCACAAGGAATCAAGTCACTGCCATTGGTAGCCCAACAGAGCACATTTGGGAGCACCTTGACCAAAAACTTCAAGAGCGTGCGACCAAAATCAGGCCAGTGTCAACCCTTAAAGAAACATTGCCAAAGGAGTGGCAAAATAGGGCTCAGACAATTGTTGATAACACTCGATCAAATTTATGAAAAATCGAATACAAGCACTGAAACTAGCGAATGGAGGACCTACTCCATACTAGTTCCAAATACTATTTATTTATGTTGAGTTGGGTTTACGTAATTAAATTTTGAAATTGGATGTAATTTATTTCTCCTGGCTAAAAACTTTTCTTAGGTCACTGTACAGATGGATTGGGGAAAAGTGTTTTATGACTGAATGGGAGATATGAAATTAGATTAATTAATAATATCATAATACTTTTCTGATTTTTGTATAACCATGAAAAATATAATTGCTAAATGGAAAAAATAAAATAAAAATCTTTTACACTAAAAAATGGCATTAAACTTTACATTTTTGGAAACTTCAAACATATCTTTAAACTCGATTGATGGGATGAATTTAGAAAAAAATATTAAGAGTAGAGTTTTTTCTGTCCAATTTATTAAATTATGCAAACACCAATTCTCAAAAAAAATTATTTTTTTAATTTTATTAAATTATTTTTGGTAAAATGTGGATCAAATTTTCCATATGTTCACACTTGATATGGCATAAAATTTTTTTACTGAAATAATATCTTCAGTGATTTTTCTTTATATAACTGTAAAAGAAGTGGACCCCACCTAATCAAAAAGTACACAAGATATATTGAAAATGGGGGTGGGAATCATACCCCCAACCAATATTTCTCCAAAGTTATTTTAATAAAATAACCTATTCAGTAAAAAAATAATTCATTACTGAATAAGAACTGAAAATTTAGTTTGGATTGAATAATTTCCTGATTTTTTGGCAAATATTTTAAAACCAGGAGTAGCAATTTTTAGCTTTCATTTCAGAAAAAATGCATCAATTTTTGGTAGTACCTACTTAATGTATTATAAAAAATAAAATTATTCATTCCACTAAGTTTCATAAAATCGTATAGAATAAAAAAGATTATATCTTAAAAGCATAACGTTAAACTTTAACTTACATGACAACAAGAAAACGGTGCATAAAAAGGATGATTTTTTTTATATATTTCTGGAATATTCTAGGCTAAGGAAGACATTGAGCAGTTGACACTTAAGAGATAGAGTATCCTGACTTTCTAACTTCAATAATCATTTTGTAGTTTAAAAGTGTTAAAAACTGTCCCTGTTCATGCCTGCTACAGCATACCTATTTCATTTCCCTGAGCCTGTTTTTATAAGTGTGGGAGGGAAATGTTTTTAAATATGTTTTGTGCACATCCCTATGTATATATTTATAATTATACCCATTATAGTGTATGTATGCATGTTCGAAAGTACAATTATTGAAATCAGCCATTATGAATACAGATTTTTGGAACACACACAAGTATATGATCAAATTATTATCATTGTATCTTCTTTTATTTTTGACAAATATGTATCAGATATTGTTCCCTTTGAAAACAATTTCAAGACTAATACAGCACTTAGAAGATTTACTGGCATCATAAGTTTCTTTGTAAAGCAATTGTTGCAAGTTCTACATTTTAGAGTATGGCACTAACCAAACTGAGAGGAGAGTGAAAGATAAAGCAGCCAATATTAAAGTACCAACTCACTGATAAAAAACAGCCAGAGGAAGCACATGTCTTGAATAAGACAAGTTCAGTTTGACATGGCTAATGGCATCACACTAAGCCAGCAGAGTGAATTCTAAAGTTATCCTTGTGGTTTAGCTGGATGTAACAACACATATGCAAATGTTGGTATGGGATTGTCAAATATCTGCATATTTATATACAACAAAAATGACCATATATATGTGTGTATATATATATATATATATATATATATATATATATATATATATATATATATATATATATATATATATATATGTATATATAATGGATTCTTCCCTGTCGTTTTCAACATATGAAGATCTGATAACTAAATTGATTCAGTTATGAAATTTTGTGTGAAAATCTTAAGTGGCACTTAAGACCCGCTAGTGATTTACAATGGAGGCAGCATATGGGGCAAGAGTAAGGATTGTGGGATGAGATCACTGTTACATTGGCTGACCTTTTAGATCTCATTCTCACTTCTTGAAGTCAATTCAGACAAGCTGTGTGTGTGTGTATACACACCAGCCTGTTTTGCTGTATCACATCCAATTGCTTCAATCTGGGATCAAAACTTGACCAATTTGGCATCAGTCAGAGATTTTACCCCTAACCTATCTGCACACAAGAGAACAGGAATATTTTGACATATTATATATGTGATGTATATAAACATCAAATCAAGCAGCCAGAGCACTCAATTCATAACTGAAGAGTGATGCATTAATATTAGGGAAAAAACTGAGAAAGTGGAAAAAGTTTCATTCGTTAGGATTTCATCGGATTAAAGTGATGTTTGTATTGATATGACATGTGCACAAAGAAAGGAACATTGATAATTTTAAATTATTTTTTTATACAGCATAGAATGGAGTTTGTGAAGTGTAAGAATATTTGCATGCGTATATATATTTGCATGGGTATATATATTTGCACGGGTATATATATTTGCATGGGTATATATATTTACATACATTCCAGGGATGTTAATAACTAAGTTGGGTTTATTCAGTGGGGCTGTTTGGAATTGATTGAAATCTGCAATATGTCACCTACATTCTCAATGGAGTTGAAATTGAGTGAGTGTAGGTGCAATTGGAGAATTTATTAGTCAGCCAAGTCTTGCAGGAAACAGTTTCATATTACCCGCACATGATAGAGATGGGTTACATAATCTTGTTGGAACCAGCCATCATCATCATCATCATCATCAGAAAACATGGTATGCACAAAGGTGTGTAAATGATCTACAACAAGATTTGCTTTTATCACACCTGTCAACATTTTCCTCATGATCCTTGCAAACTCCACTGGAAGAAAAAACCCAAATTATTGCAGCCATCATAAGCGTCCCAAATATCTTGCTGACAGGTTGGCTCCATAGCCTCATAAATTTGACTATCTGTCCAAAAGAGCTATAAACATGATTTGTCTGACAAAGCAACATGATACAGTCAAAAGATTATATTCTTGAACACAAGTGAAGGACAGTAACCAATGCAGTTTGTTTGACAACTATGAAACTGTATAGAATGCAATATACACTGTACAGGAGATTGACTAATAAGTTAAGTGGAATCAGTCTTTAATTGGTATATGATTTAATGCAATGTTCTTCATCATTAAGTGGTTACCAACCTTGTCAGTCACCAGCAGTCTTATTCTCATTAATGGGTACAGCTTTTATGTGATACAGCATACCTACTTAATCTACTCCAGTCCATTTTTATAAGTGTGGGAGGGCAAATCTATCTTGCGTACTACAGTCATTTAATTTTCTGACACTTCAGCTTATATATTCACCTTCAGCTTCATCTCATACCCAAGAATTTAATTTCTTCTTTGCTGATCGCTTCCTTTATGATGATGGCGTTGATGACTAAGTTGACCAATTCTTGCATGGAAGAGTCGATGGCATTGACTGCATGGTAATATTAGCGAAGGACAAGGTTGATTTTGTTGTTTTCCGTTTCTCTTCTGGTGACTTCAAAGTTTTTGGTTCCAATGATGATGGAATGCCACCATTTGGTACGGTCACAGGATTGTGTTTCAAAAGATTTAAATTAAAGTCCAGTGGCTTTCAATGTTGTTTTGAGTTGGTCCTTGTATCTTTTAAAAGGACAATCGCATGGTCTTTTCCCTGAAGTGGGCTTGTTGAATAAGACTTGACTTCCATTCTTGCTACATGTCCTGATCACT
Source organism: Acanthosepion esculentum (assembly GCA_964036315.1). Taxonomy (NCBI): domain Eukaryota; kingdom Metazoa; phylum Mollusca; class Cephalopoda; order Sepiida; family Sepiidae; genus Acanthosepion; species Acanthosepion esculentum. Next base: position 74,838,472 of record OZ038484.1, read on the forward strand.
GAAGACAGTGTTTCATAATCAGTGATTCAATGCTTTGATTGTTGCCTCTTTCCAGGACATTGTTGTTGGTCATATAGTATTCCCATTTTGGTGTTCAAGATTGAACAAAGCTTTTGCGAGTGAAAGTGTTCTAATTTTTGGATGTTAATGATATAGGGTTCAGGTTTTGCAGCTATATAGCAAAGTTGAATTGGCAACAGCAATTATAAAACATGATTTTTGTTAAGATCTTTGTTGTTGAAAGCTTTTTGATTAGCTTTGTTGTTGAAGACTGATTAGCTTTTCAAATGCACTGTTTCCAACTCCAATTCTGTGTTGATAAAAGGCTGCCTTGATATGGAAAATGTTCTACTTGTTCTAGAGATATATCAGATCTGCTAATCTCAAAATCTTGTAAGATGGCATTTGGAGCTGGCTGTACAAGGACCTTGATTTTCTTCATGTTTACTGTAAGGCCAGAATGATGGTAGGCCATAGCAAAGATGTTCACAGACTGTTAGAATTCTTATTTTGAATGACATATGGCAGCATTGTCATCAGCTTATTAAGTTCTGAGATGTGCGTGTCAGATGTTTAGATTGAAGCCTACTAAGGTGGAAAAGTCCTTCATCATATCAATATCTGATACCAACTCCTGTATTGTCTGGAGTAAGTTTGTGAAGCGTGGCAGTCAGAAACAAGGAGAATAGCATAGGTGCAAAGATGCATCCTTGTTTTTAGGTTATGTATTATGCACATATAAAAGTTCCCAGGATCCTCTTTTTGAAAACAGAAAACTCATTATACTATAGAAAACCATCTCCTAGAAATACTGGAAACTGTTACACATATAATATGCTTGTGTGTGTGTGTGCATGCATGCATGCAGGCTGGTATAAATAAATAAATATACTGTTTAATAAATAAATAAAAACAGACTATCTAGTCAAATATGAGAATCTATTAAAAAATAATGTTTAAGCAAATAAATTAAATATATATATATATATATAGATATAGATATATATTTTTTTTTTTTTTTTCATGTTCTAATGAACGCTCAGCACAGTGTCAACTGTTTTGCATTTAAAAGCATAATGAAAAAATTATGGTAATGGATAACAATGCACAACTTTGTATAAATACTTAATGAACAACATATAGTTTTCTATTACTTGCACCCCTGAAGATGATCTTGGAAAAAGATCAACATTACTTGGGAAATGAAAATAAAAGAAATTTAAACAGCTATAACACATTTTTCTCATCTTTTAGCATCAATACACGGAAGGTTATTCGTGAGTATGAATGGATTTTGATAAAAATGGTTGTAATTTATTCAATCAGACATGCCTAAAAGAGAATTTGCTGCCTAAATACACACACACACACACACACACACACACACACACACACACACACACACACATATGATGACAAAAATACTTTCTATATTTTTTACTTCATTGACATTTACAAACACAGTTTTTGGAAAAAAAACACAAAATTCCCTTTTACACCCGCAAACTTTGCTTGTGTTCAGGTATGAATTTTAAAAAAAAATTTTTTCTCAAAAAAAGTTACTGTACTCTTGCATGTCAACTAAATATAAACATTTTTTCTATGTACTTTTTATATACTATAAGGAGCATACATGCATATTTAAAATCTCTATTTATCTATTTCTCTCTCTCTCTCTCTCTCTCTCTATATATATATATATATATATATATATATATGTGTGTGTGTGTGTGTGTGTGTGTGTGTGTGTATGTTGTCTGACATTGTTTCCTTGATTGATAACATTGAAAGTTTGTGCTCTTTTTAATTAAATGTCAGAATGTACTAAGTATCATTCTATCATATCTCTCATTATGTTATAGGTCAGAGTATTTTATTTTAAACCTTTTTTCATCTGTAAAAGACACTGGTTACCACCTATTATTTTGATCAGGTGATATTACTCACACAAAGGTCACATCACATCATTCTCATTCCAGAATGTTGATGTCTGTCCTTTCCTGAATTGTCAACAAATAATGAAAAAAGGAATCTTGTTTTTTATTTTCTTTATTCCATTGATCGATCTTAATTTAGAGAAGATCTCCTTATGTACCATGTAACCTGAGTTTGGTTAATTGTTTCAAGATTTTTGATCAGGCATTAATTTACTAATTAGGCTGAGTCATGAATGATTTCCATTTTGCTTTATCAATTTTATTCATTAAAAATGTTATGGGACCTTACCTATAACGACAGAGTGAACTCTTCCTGACACTATAAATACTGCACCTCTCAAGAGAGAGGGACGAGATGGAATCGAGTCGAGCCAATAGTAGTTCACTCCAAACCAGACTGACAGTCATACTAACACCTTCAACATATTGTATTATTATTTTATGTAATATATCTTTGTTATTTCTACGTGTGTGTTTGTGTTGTTCTTCCTTGGTCCTAACCTTGGACCATAATAGTGGCGACGAGGATATTGAAAAAACAAGTTCTATGTGGAGATTCTAAGAAAAAACCTTTTTTCTATCAGTCGTTTATAACAGTGGCGATGAGGATATTGAAGAAACAAAGTTCTACGCGGAGAATCTAAAAAAAACATACCTTTTTGCTATCGGTTGTCCATAACAGAGGCGATGGAGGTATTGAGAAAAGAAAACAAGTTCAACGCAAGAGAAAAAAGAAAAAAAAAAGAAAAATTTTTTTGGGATACCAACCTTAACAGTGGTAACGAAGACACAAATTTTACCTGTCAGCCAGAACAGAATCGAATTCTATGCAGGAAAATCTTTTCGTACTAAGGTTCCAGAACAACAGGCGACAAAGACTTGAAGTCTACACTGAGAAAAAAAGGAAAAATTATTACACAAAATTACTGTGTAAACATGGAAGACTTTAAGGCAACCATATTGGAACTAATGAAAATGCAATTTGAGGAGCAACAAAAATTGAGGAAAGACAGACTAGGCTCGAAGAAAAACAATTAGAAATTCAACAGAAAAATGAAGAGAAGCAACTCGAACTACAAGAATTACTACTACGGGCAGTAACAAATAAAGGGCAAAATTCTGAAAATGAAATGCCATTCTCGCAAAATGCTATATGGAGCTCTATCAAAGACTTCACTTATGCACCGGACGAAGACAAACCCATCACGGCTTACTTCAGAAGATATGAAGATTCCTATGAGTTTGATTGCGGGAATTGTTCAGACGCAAAACAAGTATGTCTACTACTGAGAAAACTAGGGTCAAGGGAATACACTAAATTCATAGACTACATCCTACTGAGGAAAACGAATGAGTTGACTTTCAAGAAAGCCGTGAAACTTTTAACGGAATTATTTAGTCTGAAAACTTCACTATTCCACAAAAGGTGGAAATGTTTAAATTTAACAAAAAAGGATAGCAAAGACTATATAACATTCGCTTCCATAGTAAACAAACACTGTGATGACTTTAAGTTATCTGAACTCAGCCCGGACAATTTTAAATGTTTGATATTCATCCAAGGCCTAGTTTTGACAAAAGATGCGGAGATCAAACGGAGAATTCTAACAAAACTTGAGAGTGAACCAGAATTGATGCTACAAAAATTGGCTGAGGACTGTCAGAGATGTATAAGCGTAAAAAAGGACTCAAAAGATATCAAAGAGTCTGGCGTCGCTCACATATGAAAAGTACGATGACAAACACGTTTTATTCCCTCCTCAAAAACAAGCCAAACAAATTATTTTACTACAAAATGTCAAATGAAAACTCAGAAGAAACTACAACCCAGTCCATGCTATTGCTGTGGGACTTTGCATTAGTACAAAGATTGTCCATACTGCTATAAGAGTTGTCTGTCGTGCAGTAAAGTGGGACATAAAAGTTTGCATTGTAGGACAAAGAAAGAAAACAAAAGCCGACTAAGATTCACTAGAACTGAACAAGTGGACGGGATAAATATACGAAAATACGTACAAGTAGAAATGTTAAACAAAAAATCAGATTACAATTAGATTCCGGATCAGATTTAACCATTATTAGCTTACAGACATGGAAGAAATTAAACAAACTGACCATGTTGAGAACCGATAAAATAGCCAGGTTGGTAACAGGAAGAAAAATCAAATTTGAGGGGGAAATTATCACAAATGTGATGTTCAACGGTATGACCAAGAAATTAAAGATGTATGTTCTAAAAAATATGGAAAATTTATTTGAAACTGACTGGATGAAGTCTGGGATACGTTCTGCCAAAAATTAGAAGGGTTATCGACCAAGGCAGAGAAATTGAAGGATGAATTAAAGGAGAGTTTCCCCAACGTATTTTCAGCCGGCCACGGGAGATGTAAAAAATGGCGTCCAAAATCGAACTAAAAGAAAATGTACAACCCATTTTCAAGAAGAAAAGAAATGTACCTTTCGCATCATTAGAAAAAAATAGACGAAGAGTTGAATAGACTCGTAAAAACCGGTATATTGACAAAGGTGGAATATAGTCAATGGGCCATTCCTATGGTTTACGTGAAAAAGAAATCGGGTGAGAAACGAGTATGCGCTGATTTCTTGACAGGAGTGAATGCAGCGATTAAGGATTATCACTATCCTCTCCCTAGTCCAGAGGACGTTTTCACAAAGTTGAACAGAGGAAAATTTTTCTCAAAGATAGACTTGAGCAAAGCATACCTACAAGTACCAGTAGATGAGGAAAGCTCGAGGTTGTTGTGCATAAACACACATTAAGGGTTATATAAGTTCAAGAGATTACCATTCGGGATCAAGGTCGCGCCGGCGATATTTCAGCAAATAATGGACACTATGCTAGGCGGACTGGATTTCACGATCGTATACCTTGATGACATCCTGATAAATAGCAAAAATATTGAACAACACTGGGAACACTTCAAGAGGTTTTCAGGCAGATACAAAACTATGATTTTGAGGTAAAGGAAAATAAATATGACTTCTTTATGAAGGAGATAAAATATCTGGGCCATATTATTGACGAAGAAGGAAGACCAGACCCAGAAAGAGCCACGGCAATAAAAAAAAATGCCAGCTCCAAAAAATTTAGCCGAATTACAAAGCTTCTTGGGCTTAGTAAATTATTATCAAGAATTTATTCCTAACATGCACAAATTACGCACACCCCTAAACAAATTGTTGAAGAAGGAAAAAGTTTGGGAATGGTCATATGAATGTCAGAAAACTTTCGACAAAATCATTAAGACTCTAACAGCAGAATTATTTTTAGCGCATTATGACCCAAAATTGGAAATAATAGTCACGAGTGACGTGAGTGCCTATGGTGTTGGGGTATGTATACTTCATAAAATGTCGGATGCGACACTAAAACCCATCGCGCATGCGTCAAGAACGTTGCTACCAGCCAAACAAAGTTACTCGCAAATCGAAAAAGAAACACTAGGAATTATTTTTGAGGTTACGAGATTCCACAGATATATTTACGGTAGATTTTTCACCTTACAGACGGACCACAAGCCGTTATTGACAATATTTGGATCAAAGAAAGGTCTACCTGTCTACACTGCTAATAGATTGCTAAGATGGAGAACTATTTTATTAAACTATAACTTTAAATTGGAGTATCTTCCATCAAACAAAATCGGGCATGCAGATGGTCTTTTGAGACTAATACCAAAGTAAATGGAGCCATTAGAAGATTGATTAGATTAATTGCAGCTCTACGATATGAGGAAGATATTAGAACATCATTATGTAGTACAATTCGAGACCTCCATGTCACATTACAGGAAATAAGAAACGAAACAGTGAATGATGAATTTATAAAGGAAACGAAAACAAAAATTGCAGTAAAAGATAAGCATATATCAGACAGTTTTTCGTTATGTGATAATGTTCTGCTATATAATGAAAGAGTAGTAACCCCGAAAACGCTACAAAGGCGAATCCTCAAGGATTTTCACATGGGCCACCCAGGAAAGAACAGGATGAAATCCTTAATGCGAAGTTACGTGTACTGGCCAAACATGGATCAAGATATTATACATATGGTGGACAAATGCAAGGGCTGTTCCCTAGCAGCCAAGGCACCTCCGACCACTCATAAGCCATGGCCTAAGACAGATCGAACGTGGTCGAGAATCCATGTAGATTTCGCAGGTCCATTAGATGGTTTTTACTACTTGATTGTAGTAGACAGTTACAACAAATGGCCAGAAGTATTTCGTTGTAGAAAACCTACTTCTGAGACTACAATAAATTGCCTTCATCAGCTGTTTGCTCATTTCGGAGGGGTTGATTGGTTAGTCACCAATAATGGGACACAATTTATATCTGCGGAAAACCAAACTAAAACAAAACAGATGTTAGTAGGACCCATCCACTCCTCAAAATAATGAGAGGGCCACTGTATTCTGACGTTCAACAGAATCAAGCAGCACACTCACTAATGGAGTTGGAAGGAAAAATTAAACAGTGGAGTGGGAAAAAACAAAGTCTGATCCAGCCGAGATGAGAAAAGAGGACAAAAACAAACTGGGGAGATTGAGAATCTCGACAAGGCATATAACAAAAAAGAATGCCAGGAACAGGCCAGAAATAACACTTATTCATATTAACTAGGAAAACATAAAACAATCTAACTTAACCAGGGGAGGGTTTACAGGAAACCACCCTATTGTACTCAAAGGGACTTAAAAGAGAAAATTAAGGCTAGCCCCATTCGCACAAACCAGGCTCACCAGAGATACCCACCTTTTGCTGAAATCTATTGATATCATACACTTTCTATCAGATCTGATCTTCCTCCTGAGCTGATGCCCAAAGAATCCAACCAGATCCTGATGAGAATAACATTCATATCACAAGATTCCCTCAATTCAAGACGTCCATACCACCATTCTTACTATGGCTAGCAATGTGAGAAGCACCATCCATTTCACCCTGAAGAACAAGGGCGACACATTGTCACAGGCATATGTGAGATATGGACATTAGCTGATCGGGAGCAATACAAGCCGTCAACTTGCCGACATAGTCCCAGAAAGAGCACATCTGAGGACAATGCTAGAAAGCATGACAGTCAGGAAAATCTGTCTAGCCCCATCTGAAGGCTACATCATTGAGAAGTAGCATGTTATGAATCAATTGCCAGGTAAGTGAAAACTCAGGGTTGCTGGGGTAGTTTGTCACTGGCGTCCAAGACCAAAAAGAGCATAATTCAGATGCCGACAAGCCAAGCCAGCCACAACGACAGCCTGTCACAACCCCCTCCACTAAATTACGATACAATAGCCTATGAGGCTGTGAAAAGTCACTGGACTGGGAAAGAGCCTTTAAGGCTGCCTGACACTCTCACGGGAATTTCAATTGATTTCAAGGTTTACGATAACACTCAGCCTCAGAAACGGAGAGATTGATAGTAATGCCAGGAAAGGCATCCCTAACACTCCCTTCCATCTTTTGTCAATGTGTAGAGTAGGAACACCAACTTTGAAGCGTGCCAATGGCACAAATGTGGCGTTGGGCAACACTCTCTCTACAGACAAGAGGGAGGCCAACAAATAATCGAGTGCCTTCTTTCTGTTCTTTCAGAGAAGAGGTACATCTGGACTGCACATCCTGTCCTTTAGCTGGCTAAAGAGGGGCTCCAATGCCAAAGTGTAAAGTTAGTGACAGTGGACAACCCTGATGAACCAACATAGACAGTGCAAAACTGCTTGACCGCTTCCTGTTCACCTGTACCACAGCATTGGGGGAGTGATACAGGAGTCTGATCCACTTGCAGAAGTTGGTTTTAAATCTGGCAGCCTGCAGGACACCTGACACATACTGATGGTTGACCCTATTGAATGCTTTGGACTGATTTAAATTGATCAGTGCAGCTTGCTTGTCATCTTCTACACCTATGATCGTTCAAACCAGATGCAGGTTGCTTAGAATTGTTTGTCCCCTCACAGCACAAGTCTGCTTGGGTCCCAACAAGCTCATGAGAACTGACTGCAAATGCTCTGTCCCAGAGACTTGCCACTGCTGACTCTCTTCAATGTCAAATGAACTTCGCCCTCTGTGATCTCACCCTTGCAGCTAGCAGTTTCAGTCAAAGGAAATCAGCCAAATAGCTGTGAAACTCGTCACCAATGAGACCAGGCTCCTTGATAAACAGGCTGCCAAAATGCCTCAGACATGCCCCTCTGGAGTATTGACCTCATGAATGTACTGATTGGAACCTTGACGGATCTCTCCCTTGCACAATTCTGCACTCTTCAGCTTCTTTAGTGCTATATCTAATTACCTGACTCTGATAGCGTTTGCTAGTCTCACACTCCAGAGCCTGTCTAGCTAGTGCTATCTCTAGGGAATTTCCCACCCCCAAGCCTTCGCCCGGGACAGACTATCCTTTAGAGTCTTCACCATCTTAGCCCTGTTTAAGGTGATTTGTTGTCTATATTCAGTGGTGAAAGGCCTAATTCTATCCTTAAGCCTCTCCCACCACTTATTCCCAATAACTGCTGTAGACGGTAAAAACAACACAAAAAACAAATAAACAAAGTGACAAGACCTGTTCTTCTCTGCCATCGCTAAAAAGAAAGAGATTGCAAGACTCCTTTCCTCGGCCATTACACAGTCGTGAAACGGACACCCAAATCAAACGTACCGGCTATAACTGCCTCTTAGTACGCCAGTCAGTTTGCATGTCCGACTCTGTTTCACGAAGTCCGCCGAAAGACTGCTGTTTTCTGTGCCGCTAACGTCTCCTTTTTATAGCACTCCAACACTGCCAAAATTTGCATGTGTTGTTACGCAATCTCGTTCTGAACGAGACCAGCGTGCATAAAACGCGTCTTCACAAGCGGCCATGTTTCTTGCAGGATTCGCCACGCAGGCAAGACACGTTCGAGGCGAACCACGAGATTTTCGGTCCGTCTTAAGTTTTTTTTAGACCAGCCATAAGCTAAGTTTAATTGTTAGAAAAGTTTCTTTTTTTTTAATTTGTACACATTTTTGAACCCGTTCTTTCCTTTTTTGAACCCTTTCTTTTTTCAGTTTGACATTTGTTTAGTTTTTTATTTCTTTTATTTTGCTGTTACCCTCCCCGTCTTTTTCGTTTACTGTTCATTGTTGGTTTTATTTATTTGTCTCGGATTTTGGTCCGACCTTTTTATTTGTTTTATTTCCTTTTATTTGTCAAATAATTCTGTTAAAAAAAAAAAAAAAAAAAAAAAAAATCTTTGAAAGAAAAAACAAAAGACTGTTTCTCCGTCATAATAGTGTAAATCACTATTATGGCGGAGTCGAATCCTACACAAGAGTTGAATCCAACTCCGGAGGATCAACCACCGGTAACGAATGAAGGAACAACCAAAAAGTCGGCCTGGACAGAGAGTCGGCCGAAAAAGGATTCAATCTATTATGAGGAGTTAAGAAAAAAATATGAACAATTCACGAATGGAACGGATCTGTTAACCATTCAAGAGGCGTTCGACAGTGTCAACGTGAGAATCATTTCCCTGCTGACGGCCGATATTAAGAGTCGGAGTTTGACTGGCGTCAGTAGGGAGACGATGGAGGAGGCTCTTAAAAGCCTAAATATTACGCCAAAAATACTGGCAAGAAGGACAAGGGCGTTGTGGGACCTTCTTATGGCTTCAGAAGAAGAAGCACGGAAATTGGCCGGCACCGTCCTGACATCAAAGACACTTCGGCTTCAGACCGAATATATGGGCACTCGAAGGACCAATGTAACGGTCCATGGAGTGCCTATAGACATCAGTGAAGACCGTCTGGGAGCTTTCTTCGCCCAATACGGGAAGATAGAGAAGGTGGCGACGGTAATGAGTAAAGCCGGGATAGGAACAGGTGACGTTACAATAGAGATCACCTTAACTCAGCAGAAATTTCAAGACATTCCTAACATAATAACATGTAGGAACAGAAGGATGTTGGTCGTAGTCGAGGGACGAAAACCTTTCTGCTGGGCTTGTGGAAAACCGGGGCACATGGCCAAGGTATGTCCTGGAACAAAGGTGACCCCGCAACCGGCAGCAACAGCAACTTCAGCACCACCAGCAACAGCGGAAGTCACTGAACCGAAGAAGACCCAGGACGAGGGTTGGAAGGAGGTGACTAGGGGACGCAAATCAAAGGCTGGTGCCTTGCCTCCCCAGAAGGAAGCTCCACCAGAGAAACAGCAAGAGCAGCAAGAACCGCCAAAGCAGCAGCAGAAGCAGCAGTCAAGGCAGCAGCAACAATCACCAAAGAAGTCAGTGGCAGAAGAGCCACAAACAAAACAGCATCAAAAGCAAAAGCAGCAGCAGAAAAAAAGTCCAGCCAAAAAACAAGAAAATGAGATGGAGGTGGAAGAAATACTTCCGTCACAGTCTTCAAAAAGGATGAGAGACGAGGAGGGAGACGAGGAGGAGGAAGTCAAGATCAAGAAGCACACTGGACGAAGCAGGGAGGGAAGGACCAGAGAAAAAGTCAAATGCGTATCCGCCCCTGCTTCGCCAGCGAAAGATAAGCAAGAAATAAGTCTCCCTGCTTCCTTTCCTAACTTGCCCCTTACCGTTACCATCCCCCCAACCCCACACTCACCTATCCCCTCTACCTCCGATACAACTGACCCCCATCCACCACCCGCTAAACCTACCCCTATGGTTGTCTCCGACCCGCCTCACCCGGACAGGGAGAAAAAACGAAAAAAAAAACTGTTCGCTTCAGCAAGTGAGATATGTCGAGTGGACAGGGACGAGATAGAAAAAGATCTCTCCGCTCGGAAAAGGTCTCTGTTGGGGCCTTTGTTTAAACTCTCCATGGTGGATAGCAAGACGGTGGAGGACCCCAAAAACTTTCCCGATGCTCCAGGGGTCATCGGCCTGATTAGAGACTCTGGCAAACAATTGAAGGTCTGGAGCCACCTTTTCGAGGCCAGAGAGGCCTTCCAAGGTATACGCATGGTAGAGTTGGGGGCTGAAGATCTCAGCAAATTACAACATTTTTGTTCAGGGCGGGTCCCGGTGCGCCTCCATCCCTCACTTTATAGGGCATTAAAACTCATGTATCCCATGGACGTCGGTGGGATTGTCCGAGGTAATCGCATGTCAACGGAATTGGGAACTGGGAGCCTCGGACAAACCATCGGGGTCCTGTTACCTGCAGATTTCCGCCCGGTATGTGATTAAGGTTTTTTGCACTAACACTTTTTTATATTTGCAGGCCTAGAAAATGGAAATAAAGATAGCCAGTTTGAATGTGAAGGGCTTGAGAGATCGGTGTAAGGCTGCCCGCCTGCGTCGGGATCTCCTGTCCTTCGGTGTAGATGTTGCCGCGATCGAAGAGACCCACTTTGTTTGCACTTCCGATGCGTGTGTGCTGGAGGATGACTTTGTCGTCTATTCAGCATATGGGAACCGGTTGGCCAGAGGAGTTTCTTTGTTAGTCAAACGTACTCTTGATGCGAAGGTTGACCTTGTGCATACCGATGCCGAGGGCAGGTTAATCGTGGCCGATATTGCCGTGAAAAGTGGTTCGTTTCGGGTCGTTGCGGTTTATGCGCCCAACGACCGGGAGGAGCGGTGTTCCTTTTTTCGGCGGTTAGGGCCGTTCCTAGTCGATTCTTCGCGCCTAGTTCTAATGGGGGACTGGAATGCCGTCCTGGACCCCAAGTTAGACAGGGGGCGGGGCGCTAGCGGGAGAAGGGGCGATCGTAGCCTGGTCGATCTGATCGGCGATTATGGTCTCGTCGATAGATACCGGGTCGATCATCCCAGTGGGAAAATGTGGACGTGGGCGCTTAATTGGCCGTCTGACAAGGTAGTTAGCTACCTTGACAGAATGTTAGTTCGTAGAGCCGACATAGACTTATTAGATTGTCCCACGTTCCACTGGGTAGGCTACACGGACCACAAACTCGTTTGTGCCCGTGTGGCGTTAGAACATAGGCCTAGAACGGCTGGTTACTGGAAGTTCAATCTGTCCTTACTGGACAGGCGGGACTTCCAGGAGCAGCTAATTAGATTAGTGCAGCGGGAGCTAGTGGGGGCGGTTATCGGGAATAGGTGGTGGGAAAAACTGAAAGATAGAATTAGGTCTTTCACCACCGATTTCAGCAAACGGCTCGCTCTAGATAAGGCTGAGAAGGTGAAGACACTTAAGGCTAATTTTTCCCGGGCGGAGGCTGGGGGGGATCCCCTAGAGATAGCCCTAGCTAGGGAGGCCCTGCAACGGTCGAATAGCGATCGTTACATGGGTCAGGTAATTAGGCATAAGTTAAGTAAGATGTCCAACGAAGCTGTGAACCTGGGCGCAGATCTGCGTCGGGAAGAAATCCGTCGAGGTGGTGATCGTTACGTTCGTCAAGTCGAAACCCCGGAGGGGCGTACTCTGCGCTCGACTGACGACATGTGCGAGGCGTTTCGGCGGCATTTCGAGAGCCGCTTTACCAAGGAGCCTGGTCTCCGTGAGGAGGAGTTTCGCAGCTATTTGGCTGACTTTCCTCGGCTTGAGCCGACTGAAGCAGCTGGCTGCGAGGGAGAAATCACGGAGGGCGAAGTCTACGAGGCACTGAAGAAGGTTGGCAGAGGCAAGTCGCCCGGTCTGGATGGTTTGCCTTATGAATTGTACTTGAGGCTGTCGCACATCTTTGTTCCGATTTTGACAGTAGTGTTCAACAACTGGTTTCGGTCGGGGTCCATCCCCAATCGCATTTCCAGGGGTGTGATCACTCTGTTGAAAAAGGGCAAGGGTGTTGGGGGGAAACTAGATGATTATAGGCCCATAACTCTGCTAAACACAGAGTTAAAGATTATGGCCAAGATCCTGCAGGAGCGTTTGCAGTCAGTTGCCGAGTCTCTGTTGGGACCTGAGCAGACTTGTTCTGTGAGGGGCCGAACAATTCAGAGCAACTTGCATTTGATCCGCACGATCGTAGAGGGTGTAAAAGACGACGAAGAAGCCGCGCTGATCAATTTGGATCAGTCCAAGGCATTTGATAGGGTCGACCATCGCTACCTTGCTGCTGTCCTGCAGGCCGCCGGATTCGCACCCGACTTCTGCCGCTGGATTAGCCTCCTGTATCGCTCCCCCAGTGCTGTGGTACAGGTGAACGGAAAGTTGTCGGGCGCCTTTGTTCTGTCGAGGTCGGTTCGTCAGGGTTGTCCGCTGTCGCCTCTCCTTTATGCCTTGGCGTTGGAGCCTCTCCTGCGCCGGCTGAAGGACGAGGCGTGCAGTCCGGCCCTACGCGGGATCGCCGTTCCTGGAGGGTCTCGAGCCAGGGTTTCCGCGTACGCCGATGACGTATCTGCTTTCGTGTCGTCCCTTAACGACATTGAGGCGGTACAGAAGGCGCTTGATCGGTACGAGAAGGTGACAGGGGCCAAGATAAACCGCGACAAGTCTTCCGGCTTGCGGTTAGGTGCCTGGAAGGGGCGTGATCTTCCAGGCCGCTTCGGTTGGACGGACGGTCCTGTCCGCATTCTTGGAGTGTGGTTTGGACCCGACCTCCAGCTGGAGAAGAATTGGTCTGAAGTACTAGCAAAGGTCGTTTCTGCCGGTAAGACTTGGAATCGACGGAGGTTGTCCGTAAAGGGCAGGGCGGAGGTGTGTGTTGCATACATTTTCCCCCTGATTCTTTATCGCTTGTCAGTACTTCCTCTCTGTAAGGCCCACAGGAAGGCGCTCGAGCAGGCGCTATCCTCCATTTTATGGGGGGGAGGCGCGCACTGGGTCGACAGACGAGTCTGCACCAAACGTCCGTGTCATGGGGGGCTGGGAATGCCACACTTGAAGAGTCACATCCGTGCCTCTCGGTTGGCTTTCCTACGCCGCGCATTGACTAGAGGAGATCCGATTCTGGAGGGGATTGTTAGGGACGCCTTCCCTAGCCTTACCATCAATCCCCCCATCTCGAAGGCTGAGCGCCATTGTAAGTCTCGAGTCGAATCGCTTTTCCTCAGCGAGTGTCGGTCAGCCTTGAGGGCTATTCCGCGGTCCAGTGACCTTTCACGGCCTAGGAAGGTCTTCTATCGGGGATTAGTGGAGGGTCGCGCGAAGGATCCTCTACGTGATACGCTCGACTGTTCGGAGGAGGAGTATCGCTCCTACTGGTCTTGGGCGCCAGCGGCGGATTATCTCAGTAACCCTGAGTTTTCGCTTACCTGGCGATTGGCTCGGAATCGGCTGCCTCTCAACGACATGACTTTCATATGGGGCTTGGCGGATTTGCCAGACTGTGAACGGTGTGGCCTTGGGTTAGAAGAAACGGCTTCGCACGCCTTCTACCATTGTCCCCGGGTCCGCCCCTTATGGGACCATGTCGGAGAGCTGACGGCTCGTCTCGCTCCCGAAGAACTCGTGTCCATTGATCGCGCATACGCGTGTGACAATGTGTCGCCCCCGTATTCCGGGGTGAAACGATTGGTGTTTCTAACGCTGCTAGCCACGGCTCGAATGGTGGTATGGACGACGCGAAAGGAGGAAGTCTTGCGAGGCAATAGTCTTTCGCATCAGGATCTGATCCGATTCTTTGAGCATCAGCTCAAGATGAAGATTAGAACTGATAGAAAACGATTGCATTCGACAGTCTTCAGCGAAAGGTGGGTAAAAGAGGCGAGCTTGGTTCGTTTGAACGGGGTTAGCCTTGATTTTCTTTTCTAGGTCAACCAAAGTCACATCGGGGTGGTTTCCTGTGGAACCCTCCCCTCGGTTAGGTTAGACAAGCTTAAGTGTACCTAGTTAATATGAGTAAGTGTTGTTCCCGGCCTGTTTCCCGGCCATCATTTTAGGTATGATCCATGTCGAGATTCCCAACCTCCCTAGTTTGTTTTGGCCTCCTTTTTCATCTCAACTGGATCAGCCTTTTTATCTCCCCATGTCCCAGTTATTTTATCTCTTTCCCACTCCCTTAGCGAGAGTGCTTCTTGATTTTGTCCTCTGGGCAGAATACAGCGGCCTCTCTATTTTGAGGGTTGGACGGGCCCTACTAACATAAATTATGTTTATTTTAAAATTTGTTGAATTATTTAGTTTGTTATGGGGTTCATCTCCCTCCCCTTTCATCTTTTCATGGTTAGATTTTTATGTACTTTTATTATCATTAAATTTTTATGGTATGGGGCGCGTTTTTGTAGGTACCCCCTGGTGAGGATGTGGTATTATGGTGTATGGAGGATTGAATGATGATGGGCAAATTCTTGTGGTGAATGTGTCAATTGTAATGTATGAATGGGTCGCGAATCTGATTAGCTAGGTATAGGATAGTAAGCAATGACCAGCCTGTACCCCTCCCCTTTTTCGGCCTTGTGCCACAATTTGTATTTTATACGAATAAATCTTCAGGCAAGACACGTTCGAGGCGAACCACGAGATTTTCGGTCCGTCTTAAGTTTTTTTTAGACCAGCCATAAGCTAAGTTTAATTGTTAGAAAAGTTTCTTTTTTTTTAATTTGTACACATTTTTGAACCCGTTCTTTCCTTTTTTGAACCCTTTCTTTTTTCAGTTTGACATTTGTTTAGTTTTTTATTTCTTTTATTTTGCTGTTACCCTCCCCGTCTTTTTCGTTTACTGTTCATTGTTGGTTTTATTTATTTGTCTCGGATTTTGGTCCGACCTTTTTATTTGTTTTATTTCCTTTTATTTGTCAAATAATTCTGTTAAAAAAAAAAAAAAAAAAAAAAAAAATCTTTGAAAGAAAAAACAAAAGACTGTTTCTCCGTCATAATAGTGTAAATCACTATTATGGCGGAGTCGAATCCTACACAAGAGTTGAATCCAACTCCGGAGGATCAACCACCGGTAACGAATGAAGGAACAACCAAAAAGTCGGCCTGGACAGAGAGTCGGCCGAAAAAGGATTCAATCTATTATGAGGAGTTAAGAAAAAAATATGAACAATTCACGAATGGAACGGATCTGTTAACCATTCAAGAGGCGTTCGACAGTGTCAACGTGAGAATCATTTCCCTGCTGACGGCCGATATTAAGAGTCGGAGTTTGACTGGCGTCAGTAGGGAGACGATGGAGGAGGCTCTTAAAAGCCTAAATATTACGCCAAAAATACTGGCAAGAAGGACAAGGGCGTTGTGGGACCTTCTTATGGCTTCAGAAGAAGAAGCACGGAAATTGGCCGGCACCGTCCTGACATCAAAGACACTTCGGCTTCAGACCGAATATATGGGCACTCGAAGGACCAATGTAACGGTCCATGGAGTGCCTATAGACATCAGTGAAGACCGTCTGGGAGCTTTCTTCGCCCAATACGGGAAGATAGAGAAGGTGGCGACGGTAATGAGTAAAGCCGGGATAGGAACAGGTGACGTTACAATAGAGATCACCTTAACTCAGCAGAAATTTCAAGACATTCCTAACATAATAACATGTAGGAACAGAAGGATGTTGGTCGTAGTCGAGGGACGAAAACCTTTCTGCTGGGCTTGTGGAAAACCGGGGCACATGGCCAAGGTATGTCCTGGAACAAAGGTGACCCCGCAACCGGCAGCAACAGCAACTTCAGCACCACCAGCAACAGCGGAAGTCACTGAACCGAAGAAGACCCAGGACGAGGGTTGGAAGGAGGTGACTAGGGGACGCAAATCAAAGGCTGGTGCCTTGCCTCCCCAGAAGGAAGCTCCACCAGAGAAACAGCAAGAGCAGCAAGAACCGCCAAAGCAGCAGCAGAAGCAGCAGTCAAGGCAGCAGCAACAATCACCAAAGAAGTCAGTGGCAGAAGAGCCACAAACAAAACAGCATCAAAAGCAAAAGCAGCAGCAGAAAAAAAGTCCAGCCAAAAAACAAGAAAATGAGATGGAGGTGGAAGAAATACTTCCGTCACAGTCTTCAAAAAGGATGAGAGACGAGGAGGGAGACGAGGAGGAGGAAGTCAAGATCAAGAAGCACACTGGACGAAGCAGGGAGGGAAGGACCAGAGAAAAAGTCAAATGCGTATCCGCCCCTGCTTCGCCAGCGAAAGATAAGCAAGAAATAAGTCTCCCTGCTTCCTTTCCTAACTTGCCCCTTACCGTTACCATCCCCCCAACCCCACACTCACCTATCCCCTCTACCTCCGATACAACTGACCCCCATCCACCACCCGCTAAACCTACCCCTATGGTTGTCTCCGACCCGCCTCACCCGGACAGGGAGAAAAAACGAAAAAAAAAACTGTTCGCTTCAGCAAGTGAGATATGTCGAGTGGACAGGGACGAGATAGAAAAAGATCTCTCCGCTCGGAAAAGGTCTCTGTTGGGGCCTTTGTTTAAACTCTCCATGGTGGATAGCAAGACGGTGGAGGACCCCAAAAACTTTCCCGATGCTCCAGGGGTCATCGGCCTGATTAGAGACTCTGGCAAACAATTGAAGGTCTGGAGCCACCTTTTCGAGGCCAGAGAGGCCTTCCAAGGTATACGCATGGTAGAGTTGGGGGCTGAAGATCTCAGCAAATTACAACATTTTTGTTCAGGGCGGGTCCCGGTGCGCCTCCATCCCTCACTTTATAGGGCACTAAAACTCATGTATCCCATGGACGTCGGTGGGATTGTCCGAGGTAATCGCATGTCAACGGAATTGGGAACTGGGAGCCTCGGACAAACCATCGGGGTCCTGTTACCTGCAGATTTCCGCCCGGTATGTGATTAAGGTTTTTTGCACTAACACTTTTTTATATTTGCAGGCCTAGAAAATGGAAATAAAGATAGCCAGTTTGAATGTGAAGGGCTTGAGAGATCGGTGTAAGGCTGCCCGCCTGCGTCGGGATCTCCTGTCCTTCGGTGTAGATGTTGCCGCGATCGAAGAGACCCACTTTGTTTGCACTTCCGATGCGTGTGTGCTGGAGGATGACTTTGTCGTCTATTCAGCATATGGGAACCGGTTGGCCAGAGGAGTTTCTTTGTTAGTCAAACGTACTCTTGATGCGAAGGTTGACCTTGTGCATACCGATGCCGAGGGCAGGTTAATCGTGGCCGATATTGCCGTGAAAAGTGGTTCGTTTCGGGTCGTTGCGGTTTATGCGCCCAACGACCGGGAGGAGCGGTGTTCCTTTTTTCGGCGGTTAGGGCCGTTCCTAGTCGATTCTTCGCGCCTAGTTCTAATGGGGGACTGGAATGCCGTCCTGGACCCCAAGTTAGACAGGGGGCGGGGCGCTAGCGGGAGAAGGGGCGATCGTAGCCTGGTCGATCTGATCGGCGATTATGGTCTCGTCGATAGATACCGGGTCGATCATCCCAGTGGGAAAATGTGGACGTGGGCGCTTAATTGGCCGTCTGACAAGGTAGTTAGCTACCTTGACAGAATGTTAGTTCGTAGAGCCGACATAGACTTATTAGATTGTCCCACGTTCCACTGGGTAGGCTACACGGACCACAAACTCGTTTGTGCCCGTGTGGCGTTAGAACATAGGCCTAGAACGGCTGGTTACTGGAAGTTCAATCTGTCCTTACTGGACAGGCGGGACTTCCAGGAGCAGCTAATTAGATTAGTGCAGCGGGAGCTAGTGGGGGCGGTTATCGGGAATAGGTGGTGGGAAAAACTGAAAGATAGAATTAGGTCTTTCACCACCGATTTCAGCAAACGGCTCGCTCTAGATAAGGCTGAGAAGGTGAAGACACTTAAGGCTAATTTTTCCCGGGCGGAGGCTGGGGGGGATCCCCTAGAGATAGCCCTAGCTAGGGAGGCCCTGCAACGGTCGAATAGCGATCGTTACATGGGTCAGGTAATTAGGCATAAGTTAAGTAAGATGTCCAACGAAGCTGTGAACCTGGGCGCAGATCTGCGTCGGGAAGAAATCCGTCGAGGTGGTGATCGTTACGTTCGTCAAGTCGAAACCCCGGAGGGGCGTACTCTGCGCTCGACTGACGACATGTGCGAGGCGTTTCGGCGGCATTTCGAGAGCCGCTTTACCAAGGAGCCTGGTCTCCGTGAGGAGGAGTTTCGCAGCTATTTGGCTGACTTTCCTCGGCTTGAGCCGACTGAAGCAGCTGGCTGCGAGGGAGAAATCACGGAGGGCGAAGTCTACGAGGCACTGAAGAAGGTCGGCAGAGGCAAGTCGCCCGGTCTGGATGGTTTGCCTTATGAATTGTACTTGAGGCTGTCGCACATCTTTGTTCCGATTTTGACAGTAGTGTTCAACAACTGGTTTCGGTCGGGGTCCATCCCCAATCGCATTTCCAGGGGTGTGATCACTCTGTTGAAAAAGGGCAAGGGTGTTGGGGGGAAACTAGATGATTATAGGCCCATAACTCTGCTAAACACAGAGTTAAAGATTATGGCCAAGATCCTGCAGGAGCGTTTGCAGTCAGTTGCCGAGTCTCTGTTGGGACCTGAGCAGACTTGTTCTGTGAGGGGCCGAACAATTCAGAGCAACTTGCATTTGATCCGCACGATCGTAGAGGGTGTAAAAGACGACGAAGAAGCCGCGCTGATCAATTTGGATCAGTCCAAGGCATTTGATAGGGTCGACCATCGCTACCTTGCTGCTGTCCTGCAGGCCGCCGGATTCGCACCCGACTTCTGCCGCTGGATTAGCCTCCTGTATCGCTCCCCCAGTGCTGTGGTACAGGTGAACGGAAAGTTGTCGGGCGCCTTTGTTCTGTCGAGGTCGGTTCGTCAGGGTTGTCCGCTGTCGCCTCTCCTTTATGCCTTGGCGTTGGAGCCTCTCCTGCGCCGGCTGAAGGACGAGGCGTGCAGTCCGGCCCTACGCGGGATCGCCGTTCCTGGAGGGTCTCGAGCCAGGGTTTCCGCGTACGCCGATGACGTATCTGCTTTCGTGTCGTCCCTTAACGACATTGAGGCGGTACAGAAGGCGCTTGATCGGTACGAGAAGGTGACAGGGGCCAAGATAAACCGCGACAAGTCTTCCGGCTTGCGGTTAGGTGCCTGGAAGGGGCGTGATCTTCCAGGCCGCTTCGGTTGGACGGACGGTCCTGTCCGCATTCTTGGAGTGTGGTTTGGACCCGACCTCCAGCTGGAGAAGAATTGGTCTGAAGTACTAGCAAAGGTCGTTTCTGCCGGTAAGACTTGGAATCGACGGAGGTTGTCCGTAAAGGGCAGGGCGGAGGTGTGTGTTGCATACATTTTCCCCCTGATTCTTTATCGCTTGTCAGTACTTCCTCTCTGTAAGGCCCACAGGAAGGCGCTCGAGCAGGCGCTATCCTCCATTTTATGGGGGGGAGGCGCGCACTGGGTCGACAGACGAGTCTGCACCAAACGTCCGTGTCATGGGGGGCTGGGAATGCCACACTTGAAGAGTCACATCCGTGCCTCTCGGTTGGCTTTCCTACGCCGCGCATTGACTAGAGGAGATCCGATTCTGGAGGGGATTGTTAGGGACGCCTTCCCTAGCCTTACCATCAATCCCCCCATCTCGAAGGCTGAGCGCCATTGTAAGTCTCGAGTCGAATCGCTTTTCCTCAGCGAGTGTCGGTCAGCCTTGAGGGCTATTCCGCGGTCCAGTGACCTTTCACGGCCTAGGAAGGTCTTCTATCGGGGATTAGTGGAGGGTCGCGCGAAGGATCCTCTACGTGATACGCTCGACTGTTCGGAGGAGGAGTATCGCTCCTACTGGTCTTGGGCGCCAGCGGCGGATTATCTCAGTAACCCTGAGTTTTCGCTTACCTGGCGATTGGCTCGGAATCGGCTGCCTCTCAACGACATGACTTTCATATGGGGCTTGGCGGATTTGCCAGACTGTGAACGGTGTGGCCTTGGGTTAGAAGAAACGGCTTCGCACGCCTTCTACCATTGTCCCCTTATGGGACCATGTCGGAGAGCTGACGGCTCGTCTCGCTCCCGAAGAACTCGTGTCCATTGATCGCGCATACGCGTGTGACAATGTGTCGCCCCCGTATTCCGGGGTGAAACGATTGGTGTTTCTAACGCTGCTAGCCACGGCTCGAATGGTGGTATGGACGACGCGAAAGGAGGAAGTCTTGCGAGGCAATAGTCTTTCGCATCAGGATCTGATCCGATGCTTTGAGCATCAGCTCAAGATGAAGATTAGAACTGATAGAAAACGATTGCATTCGACAGTCTTCAGCGAAAGGTGGGTAAAAGAGGCGAGCTTGGTTCGTTTGAACGGGGTTAGCCTTGATTTTCTTTTCTAGGTCAACCAAAGTCACATCGGGGTGGTTTCCTGTGGAACCCTCCCCTCGGTTAGGTTAGACAAGCTTAAGTGTACCTAGTTAATATGAGTAAGTGTTGTTCCCGGCCTGTTTCCCGGCCATCATTTTAGTTATGATCCAAGTCGAGATTCCCAACCTCCCTAGTTTGTTTTGGCCTCCTTTTTCATCTCAACTGGATCAGCCTTTTTATCTCCCCATGTCCCAGTTATTTTATCTCTTTCCCACTCCCTTAGCGAGAGTGCTTCTTGATTTTGTCCTCTGGGCAGAATACAGCGGCCTCTCTATTTTGAGGGTTGGACGGGCCCTACTAACATAAATTATGTTTATTTTAAAATTTGTTGAATTATTTAGTTTGTTATGGGGTTCATCTCCCTCCCCTTTCATCTTTTCATGGTTAGATTTTTATGTACTTTTATTATCATTAAATTTTTATGGTATGGGGCGCGTTTTTGTAGGTCCCCCCTGGTGAGGATGTGGTATTATGGTGTATGGAGGATTGAATGATGATGGGCAAATTCTTGTGGTGAATGTGTCAATTGTAATGTATGAATGGGTCGCGAATCTGATTAGCTAGGTATAGGATAGTAAGCAATGACCAGCCTGTACCCCTCCCCTTTTTCGGCCTTGTGCCACAATTTGTATTTTATACGAATAAATCTTCAGGCAAGACACGTTCATACGCGTTTCGAGTTCCGGGGTAAGTCATCACAACTGCCCCACTAATTTCTACTGCACTAATCTATTTGCCGGAAGTCCCGCCCGTTCAGTAAAGTCTCTCCCTCTTTTCAACAAGGAAGATCAAGGTGAAGGAGAAGCCTCCACCTCCATATAAAGGTAAAGTTGTGGCAACGCCACTTTCTCTGGTGGCTGCTGTATCTGTCCAAGCCACTGCTGCTTCTGTTATCATTGTTGAAGGCCCTTTTGCTGCTGCTGCTTCTGTGGCTTCTTTGATGGAGCAGCCTCTTTGGGAAGGATCACCTGCTGGGGAAGAGAGCATGTAGATTTTTTTACCCTCCTTACTACCTCTGTCCATTTTCTTGATCTCACTCTTTCATTAGCTACTTCTGGGGTTGATGCTAAGGTTGTTAGCTCTGCCGGCTTTGCTGTTTTTGTTGTTGGTTGTTGGCTGAAGCTGGGTTCTTCATAGGGCACATCTTGGCCAAGTGACCTTTGGCCCCACAGGACCAGCATTGATGGTGGCATCCCTCCACAATGACCAAAATATTTCTTCTGTGACAAGTTAGGATGTTAGGGATTTCCATAAATTTGTCCCTCAGCAATGTAATTTGAAGGACATAAAATACTCCCAGCCGCTCCTTCATTATATCTAAGGGCATCCTGTGTAAGATTACTTTGGTCCTCCAGGTACCCAAATATTCCATTACAGGTGTACTGATTTTGACACTAGCACACTGCCAGCCAACTTCTCTTCTTCTTCACTCATCAGTAGAACATGCCATATAGCATTGGAACATCTGATAAGTACTTTAGTTTGTATTTGGAGGCCAGTTAGTGCCTCCTCGATTGTATCCCTGCTAACACCAAAGAATCAACATGTTGTTACATCAGTCACCAGCAGCAATATTGTCTGAGTGGCTACTGTCTCCAATGCCTTAGGGATTTTCAGAAGGTGCATATTTTTCTTGTAGTGCCACATAATCTTGTGGGCTCTTTTTCATGGGTTTATTAGTGACCCATGCCAAAACTTGAGGTGGGGCCAAAGCCAAATGCTGTTGGGGAGACTCTGCCATAGAAAAGGAGGTCCCATGTCAGTACACCTGACAACAAAAGTTCAATGAAACAAGTCCAATAAAACAAGTCCAACGAATAAACATGAATATTCAAAACAATATTCACAAGTGAAAGAACACAGACAAAAAACATATCACTTACTTTGTCTCAATCACCATAGGAATCAAATCTGCATGGAATGACTGCCAACCAATCTCTTATGGAATGGCCCACAATGGGAATGACTGCAAAACACTTTCCCCTCCCCAATTTATAGGCAGAAGCACACAAATGCATGTGGAGATTTCTTCCTAGCCAATAAAATAGGCAGTTTTTGGCTTCATCTAACTGAGACCGAGTTTGTCTTGCCTTGAAGTCAGAACATTACATTCGCTTACTGAATTTGTTCTTGCATGTCAACCCCAATTCTTAGTTTGTGAACTTTTTCCCATATTACTCTTGCTTTGCCTTATTCCTGTTAATTTGCCTTGCATATATTATTTGCTTGCTTTATATTATTTTTTCTTTTCTTTTTCTTGTAATTGTTTATTGCAAACTTTGTCGCATCTGTTTGTCATTTATTTTACATTTAACCATGATCATGCACTCTACATTCATATTAAAGAGAAACTACTATGAAGATTATTATTTCATATGGTTTGTGAGTAGGTTGAAGCATCACTGTAGGCAGATTTGCATCTCAGGCTCTAGTTTGCCCATCTCTTGAAGAAATTAGGAAGCAGAATTGATTTCCTTTCGTGCATGCATTGAATTCTGAAATAAATTTAGAAAGTCTATTTATTTTTAGTGAGAGATTTTTAATCTTCTGAAACAGATTCAATGCACCACCAATGCAAATGAATAAATTAAACAATTTCACTTACAATAATTTGTCTCCAACAATCCATTTCTCACAATTTAAAAAAATCACTTTAGAAGTGCATTTTCTATGAAGCCCAATAAAAGACATTTTTTTTATATTTATCAAATTTAATCACAATTTGTTATTGTTTTTATTTTACAATATTGGCAGATGAAAAAAGTTATATCAAATGAAGTTTCTTTTGCATTCTTTTCTTTTTCTTTTAACAAATCAATTATAAATTTTGATTTATTACTAAAAGGAAAACATAAAGACGAAAGCTAAATGTTTATCTAATGAATCTTTCAATTGACTTTTTGATGAATTGGATATAAAAGAAAATTTGAAAAGGAATAACTTGTCTTCTCTTGGGCACTGGCAAGAAGACAAGAGGGCAAAATAATTTGGAATGCATTTTTTTCTTTATTTTGTTTCACTGATAAGAGATGGGCCTAAACAACAACAGATAAAAATCCATTCACCTTCACAAATATTAAAAATTGAAATGGCAGTGATTGTATAAATTACCTTTAAAACTAGTAGTGAAAGGGAAGGTTAATGAATTTAATTTTACTAAAGTAATTACTGTTAGTTTATCATTTGCATGAAATCATACATATATACCATTTTATCTATCTATCTATCTATCTATCTATCTATCTATCTATCTATCTCTCTCTCTCTCTCTCTCTCTATATATATATATATATATATATATATATATATATATACATAAAAGTGAACATAGAAGTCAACACTTAGAGGCGACAGTCTGTTTCATGCTAGATGCAATCGTTGGGCCACCTGACGATTGCATCTAGCATGAAACAGACTGTTGCCTCTAAGTGTTGACTTCTATGTTCACTTTTATATTTACACACGCTCTATCTCTGATATTGAGCACTTTATCCCATAAATATAGCACACTTTAAGACTATATTTCTTCATATATATATATATATAAATATGACAAACTGGAAAATTTATTCTGAAACACGCCACAAGAAATTTTCCAGTTTGTCATATTTTTCTAAATACTGTTTATTGATATATAAAATTATACATCATTATATAACATATATATATATATATATGCATAATTATTACATTTTTTTCATCACAACCCATCTTTTTTTTCCATCAAAACCCATCTTTCTACACTTGAGAACTTGGTCTGACAATTTTTGCTACAACTTGCGACACATGAGACAACTTTTCCCCCTCCCAATCTATAACTCTCTCATCTATGTTTACAATCTCACTACACCCACAACACACACTAGTAATAATAGACCTGCCTAATGCTTTTACACCAATCAAAATTTTTAATCTAATTTTATTTTTATAAAATTTTTGCACATTTTAGGAATCAGAGAGAGAGATCAGGTTTTTGCTAACAATACAATTTCCACTGGAAAATAACCCATCTATGAAAACATCTGTCAGTGAGTGATGTTTATTTTTCAGTCTGTTGATGAAGGACACAGTGTCTGGTAATTTAATGTTACTTTTGTTTAGGGAAGTACTTTTGTTTAGTGCTTGAATTATACCTATATAGGATTTGTTGCATTTTGTGCACCTGAGCACATAAATCACATTTTTGGAGTTACAGTTTAAGTTTTTCTTCATTGTGAATGTTGTTGTGAGGTTTTCAAAAGTATAGGAGTTTCCTTCTATAATGAATTCACAAATCCAATATTTTTTTGTTGCATTTTGTGACCCTTTTGACTGTGTGTTGATTAAATTTGGATGAGGTTAATATGTGTTTTACCAATCAAAAATATATTAACCTCATCATTTTCAAATCTAATTTGTAGTATTTGAAATGAACAAACAATTATTAGAAAATATATTCCAATTAAATACATGAAACATAAGAATGACTTCCAGGGTCTGTACATTTCAGCTTGGACTCTTTTCCTGTTGCTCAATGGTTGTTGCCAGACAAAAAAGCAAATTAGATGTCATAGCACAGATGACTATTTCAATTTCTTTCAAATTGTGTGTTTGTGTGTATGTACATTTGCATGTGCTTTTAATTCAATGACAATTTTCTTAAAAATTTAAAAAAAATATAAAAAAATAATTTTATTTATAACTGAATAATTTCCCAAAGTACAATAAAATTTTATAATTATGTGATTTTAGGGCTTAAGAAATGAGTTGTGCCATTTTCCCTTCTCATTCTGCATGTACTATTTACCTGAATTCACTTTTTTAAAAAAACTCAATCTAAATTCACTTTATTGTCATAAATAATAAACTGGATATTTACTTTTTACTCTCAGGTTCTAGTTATCAATAAATAGTTATGAATAAATTGATACTGATATATGATAGATATGAATAGATTGAAATAGACATGAATAGACTGATATCAAGTGAAATAATTATTGATGAGATATTAAAGCTCTCTCGCTGTAGGTAAGAAAAATAAAACGTTGATCATTATCATCATCATTATTATTATTTCACAGTAATACAAACATGTATTGTGTATACTTGAGTTTTTATGATCAGTTTTTTAAAAAAAATAGGGGATTAACTATATACAGGTAATATTTTTCTGGAAGGGTTAAAATTCATACAAAACAATTCAGGGGTCAGACTATACATGAAGTCAGCTTGTAAACAAATATATATGGTAAGCAAAGAGACAGTTTGATGGAAATTAAATTTTCTTTCTTTTTTTTCCCTTCATTTATGTCCAGTTTTATGATTTTATTGCTCAACCTAGGTAGGGGTCATCCAAACTGAGTGGGAGGGAAATGTATTATTTGAATGTTTTTATTTCAAACTCATTCAAATTGTGTGTGTATATATGTATGTATGTATGTATGTATGTGTGCTAACATATACATTAAATGACACAAATACATGTATGTCACTCACATACAGCACATACATTACATAGTCCACACAAAATCACATGAAGACAGTTTGTGATGGACAGAATCAACTCTTTTATAATATAGATTTCTTAGTATTATTTAGGTAAAATCTTTTTTAGCACCCACTTGTAAAAGTAATTCATTCATTTATAAAACTGAGAATGGTAGCTGAATTCAGAAAATGTAATTGGTGAACAAAGTTAAAATTCTGTTTCTCCTGCAAGAAAAACAAAATTTTTAACCAAAAGTTTGAACATGCTAGAAAGTGTAAATAATCTAATAAAATATTTAAAAAAATACTTTGGTCTTTTCTCTTAATAACAACATAAAAATTTTGAGGATAAATCTTTGTTTTTACCAAGTTTGCAGCTTTTTTTCATTATGGTATGCTCTTTTTTAGAAAATCTTTGGAAATATCTGCTTTAAATTTTTGCTGCAGAAAATATAAAATGAAGGAAATTCTAGCCAACAATTATGTATAATATACATAGATAATTGATATTTGATTGATATAAAAGTATGGTTGTTTTTATTACCCAAATCAATCACATTATTTTGTTTGTTAATTACCTATTGATTAGTATGTTGTTGTAAGTTACTTTAATTACTTTATTCAGGACACAATATAATAAGCCTGTTTCTTCAGTTGTAAGATAGCTAGACAGAGAAATATTTATCAGTTATAGTGTTGTAATAAGGAGTAGCCATATAGAAAAATTGATTTTTCAAACAATACATTCATGTATAATTCATTGTCCCACTCATGCTTTGAATAATAATAAAATTATTTTTTTACTTTTTGATAAGCATCAACTCAAAATGAACTTTAAGTGTTATGAGAACCTAAATAAGTTCATATCAGTCATTAATTAATAGCCAGAGGGAGAAAAAAATCAAATAAATTTAATTTCTTTGGATAGATAAGGTAGATTTGGGGGCATGTAAATCTCATTACAATTGTATATTGTAATCTCATATATGAAATACAGTGGACTTTGTGCAATGCTGCACATGTATTAATAAAAATTTGAAAACAATCGAGTTTTATTCCACTTATCCTCATGCATTTCTTCCATGTTCCATGTTCATTAAGAACATGAGCGATCATGACTGTCCACAACTTCATATCTTTTGTAGCTCTTAGCAATGTTTGAATTTTTACTGTCCCTCTCACTCCTTGTTCTGCCGTCCATAAGTAGGTTACTCACTGTTTAATCATCTCAACCCCAGTATAATGCCACTAACATGTAAGGGGTTACAGATGGTGAAAGAAAATGAGAAAATTATAGTGATGAGGAAGCACCATAAGAGAACAAGATACAGGAAGACGGAGAAAGATGACGATTGATGTTGCATTTAAATTTTTGAATATCATAATTGACAGGAAAGCAAGAAGCTGGAAGAGAATTCTACAAGTGAGATGTGTGAGAAAAGAAATGATTAGAATAGTACTTATGATTACATCTAGCTATCAAAATGATGAGACCTAATTGACAATCTAGTAGTACATTTAAATTCATGCAGTCAAGACACCAAGGAGGGGAGCTCCTTAAAACAATTAGCATGAAACTATTTATAGAAAAGGTACAAGGGAGCATGTTATGGTGGTAGGGAAGTGACTGAATTTGAGATGCCAGGTTAGGACTAATAGCATTACAAACTCTTTGGATTTTGTCAGGAATCTCGAGATATACAGCAGAAGCATTGGACTAGATGTGACAGCAAATATTCATTGCAAGAATGAATGGTAGATTTATAATTTTGCATAATGGATTCTGACAAGAAAAAGTGTCTGGTACAATGCAGTGCACCAACTTTCCCAGCTGTTGATTCAATATAATCATTTCACTCGGGCAGTGGAAAACATGCAACCAAGAATATACAATGAGTTGTTGAAAGTCAAAAATGGTTATCTAAGATTACTAAAATTTATCAGTTTCTCTTACCTTCAGTATCTCCTATGAGTATCAAATTCCCTAAGCCTTCTTTTCTCATTCTGTGAGAAAATTGTCCAACGTTTACTGACATATGAGGATTTGATATTACACAACTGTTCAGCACTCTATTTTTTGTTCCGAATAAAATTTTCCTGTTTATTCAGCTATTTGTTCATTCCTTTTGCAAATTAATTCCACTTTATGATATCTCTCAGGGTAAATACATATCCTCTTTTCAAATAACATGACACAGACTGGACTGAGTTACATGGTACCATCAACAAGGATGAATCTCTGATTTGACGTATTAAGATGAACTACTTTTACAAGGCAAAAGGTCATCAAATACTCTGCTATAGTCTGTGCATGTGGGGGAAACAGATTCATTCCTCTCCCAAAGTTTATACTAGAAATCAAAGGTAAACTGTCCCAGCAAGAGTTTGAATTCACTTTACAAATTCTATTCTCCATGCTACTAACCATTAAGCCATCCAAACTTCTTTAATTCGATTATGTTGCTTGTTAATTAAATTACAAGAATTTATCTTCATTGGCATTTTCTTGGCACATAATTACATAATTAATAGCAATCTCCATATCAATCTCATCACTAAACTGATTCCATTCAGATATATATGATGAGGTGATGATTAAATTCTGGACCTGGCCCACATTTCAAAATAAGTATTTCAGAATACTGGTTTTGGAAAGTGGGTTAGGTTGAGAACTTTGCAGCTCTCTATTTATACATACATTATATACATATATATATATATATATATATATATATATATATATATATATATACCATATATATATATATATATATATATATATATATATACCATATATATATTTGTGTTGAAACAAAATGGCTACTTTTATCGTGATTTTATAACATATTTATGTTGTAATATTCAAATAAATAATTATATATATATATATATATATATATATATATATATATATATATATATATATATATATATATGTATATATATGTATATATATATATATATATATATATATATATGTATATATATGTATATATATATATATATATATATATATATATGTATATATATGTATATGTATATATATGTATATATATATATATATGTATATATATATATATATATATATATGTATATATATATATATATGTATATATATATATATATATATATATATATGTATATATATATATATATATGTATATATATATATATATATATATATGGTATAAGGAACAAGTAAGAAAAGTTTATAAATTTTATGTTTTATGTTTGGCTTTTATTTAAGCTTCATCAAAAAATTGAAATATGGAGAAGAAAATAAAATTTACACTACAACCAAAAGATAAAATAAGGACTAATCATAAGTTTGTATCTCATTGCCTTTAGAATATGTAGGCCAGAATACCTTGATGAAGAAGAGAAAGACATTGAAAAAATCTCATCCTCAGTGCTAGAAAAAAAAGCATATAATGTCCACAAAAAAGTTGACTGACAACATAGGCATTTCCAAGAACAAAAACACAAAATTCATAATCCTACCCTCCAACACTCTACCAACAAAATTTGAAAACAAATTAGTTATCCCCAACACTAAGATCCTTACCAGGACCTGCAAGATAATCAGAGATATAGTTAGGAAGAAAAATAGATCCAACACCACATCAGATGGTGTAATTTGGTACATAAAATACCTGCAATATAGGCCAAGCTATAGTGACAAAAGATCTAGAAATCTAAGTCTTCATTTACAAACATAACAAAGACATATGTTGAAACAAACTTTTAAACTCACTCAGAACATACAGACAAAACAGGCCAAAACTTTGGTTTTGTAAATATCACCTTAATTAGAAAAGAACATAATTCATTATCTACAAAATACTTCGAAGTGATTCTGATAAACATTTTGCCATTTATAAACACATGTCAAAGACACTATATTATATAACCAACTTTTATAAAATCCATACTTAAAGAATCTGAAATATGTCTACCTACAGCCAGTGTAACTTACATTCTTACAATTTCACACAAAACAACCCCAAATCAACATATGGACAATTGCCAAATACAGATGAAAATGCCTACTGGATGCTCAAACAAACACACATTACCACTTGAATCCTGCATAGACAAACTAGAATTATGATACACATACATACATGAAGTATAGACACCTGCTTGACAGGACAAATACATATGCGCTCTGCTTAACCAATAAAAAACAAAGAGCACAAAAATTAAAATACCAGAATTTTCTTTTCTCCACCATATTTCATTTTCTGATGAAGCTTAAACAAAAGCAAAACATGTTAAATTTATAAACATTCCCCATATGTTCCTTATCCTATCATTGCCAGATTCTAATACATATTTGATCCCAATTCATATATATATATATATATATATATATATATATATATATATTTGAATTGGACAAGGTCCGACAATTTATTTAAAGACATTTTTATAAAAAGAACGTTAAACATATCATAAAAATGTCTTTAAATATATATATATATATATATATATATATATATATATATATATATATATATATATATATATTGGACACTCTCATCATTTTTGACATATAAGGCTACAGCACCCAAAACTAACCAGTCAGACTATCATCACATATGATTTGATTATAATGGTGAAGGCAGAACCAAACACAGTTTTCAGAATAACCAAATATGGAAAACTATTGCACATAGTGTGTCACAAGTCTCCAAATGACTCTCCTCAGGTTTTGAATTCAAAGTTGTCCTTCTCCTGGCCTGATTGCCAAACAAGGCTGTCCTGCTATTTATTTATAGGTGGGGTAAGAAGAGATGGATTCCTACCTATCCCTAGTGTATTTGCACATAAGTTAATGTAATGAACTTGACTGGAATTCACACTCCAATTTCTCAATCTGAGCTGCTATCCATTACAACAGCATGCATTGCATAAACATTTAAATTAAAAAAATAACAATATCAAAATCATCCAAGAATTAAAAATCAATAATAACATTTAAAATACAGGTACTTTGATTCTTGGCAATGAGTGAAATCAGTCAAAAGTTTGAAATACTTGAGAAACAGACATTAACTGCAGGCAGTCCTTTCATAATTTCAATTCTAATATATGGGAACATGTCTGTCAATTATTAAAAATATTTTAAAATATGATAGTTACAATTTTATATTCTCTTGAACAAAACTTATTTAAATGAAAACTTTCTGCCTAAAGAGACCTAAAACATACATATATACATATATGATAAAAATAACAAATATTAGCACCAAACTAAAAATATTGACCAGAAAATTACTGGAGGATAATGCATTCAAGGTGAACAGGCAAATAAAGTGGTCAATATTTAAAAATAGAGCATCAGTAGTTAATGAATGAATAACTGATATTTTTTAATCATTTCACTCCAAGCAAGGCAATAAAACCACTAAGATGCAAGGGGTAAATGGGTGTGATAGAATATGAGAAAAAAAAACACTATTAAGCAGAGAGAACAATAAAAGAACATGAATTAAGACAGCAGAAGATAATAATTGAAATTGAATTCAAATGATATAAATAAATGATAATATAAATGAGAGAGGGACAGAGATTAGTAAAATTGTTAGCAAGCTCATCTCACAGACCAATTTACTAATATAGTGAGTTTAGTTTGTGATGGGTGCCCCAATACTTTGATCTGGAGCCAGACTATTCTAAACTTAATACCCAATGTATGTATATATATGTCTATTTTGTATATATATATATATATATATAAAATAGACAATGCTAAAAAACAAAATGTCTGTACTGATTCAAACAAGCCTCAAATTACTTTGAGACTCAATATTTCACAATCAGGTATTGGAAAAAGGTGTGGTTTATTGATTATTGCTAAAAAAATTGATGGCATTCAGAAACCTATCAAAGTACACACACAAACCTGCACATGATCTACTTACAGATATTTTGTCTTTCACATACAGACCTGATTTACATGACTGCACATAAACACATATATGATTGAACATACAAACTATAATTCTATAGATAAACATATGCTCACACCTTTGTACATGTGATATGATATACATATATAAAGATCTGTGTAACTTTATAGTCATCTTAACATATTCAAATAGGCTTATCAATTTAATGTATACAGGCTACTACAGATATACATATGCATGCAACTTTTGCTAAATCTTTTTATGTACTTATTTATATGTATACCATCTGTATGAATATATAAATAATGATATATTATTTATGCCGTATATATATATAAAGGACCTCCATCCTGTTGTTGACTGGGGCAAGAAATGGCTGGTTAATTTTAATGCCTTAAAAACAAAACTGCTCTCTTTTACCCACCACAGAGAACCCTCCCCCTGCCTCCCATTAGAATGTCTGATGCTCAACTCCACAAGAGTGACTGCTTTGTCTCACACTGCCCACTGACCTGAGATGGAACAAATACAGTGAATCAATAGCTTCATCTACTGCAAGGAAAGTTGGTTCTCTGTGTCATGCCAGAAATTTTTTCTTGCCCAAGTCCATCCTTCATGTCTATAAATCAACCATTCGCCCTTACAAGGAATACAAGGGCCATATATGGTCTGGAGCCCCCACTCTTCATCTTAAGGTCCTCAACAAAATCCAAAGACATATATGCAATGTGATTGGTCCTGATCTGGCATCTCATCTGCAGTCGCTCTCTCACAGATGTGCTATTGCTTCCCTCTGTCTTTTCTACAAATACTTTCATGGTAACTGTGCCAATGAGCTACTTTCCCTAGTTCCCAAACTGCATGAATTTAAACGCGCTACTAGGTTCCACCCTTTCACTGTTGAAATGGTTAAATATAGCCATCTCTTCTACTCCAATATCTTCATGTCTTGCACTTACCGTCTGTGAAGCTACCTTCCTCTTACTTGCTTCCCTGATAGCTATAATCTCCAACTATTCAAATGCAATGTCCATCAACATCTCCAGATGCCTTGATATTTCCTCCCTGTCCTTCTCTTCATCCTTTCCTCTATCATGCCTCTTTACTCTTGCTCCCACTCTCTGTAACCGCTTATGTGCTAGTAGCATCCCGCCTTGCTTGGGGTGATATACTTAAAAATATATATATATATATATATATATATATATGCACATACACACAAACATATGTATATTTGTATACTTACACAATATTTTTTCATACCTATTTATTTTAGGTAGAGATATGTATTAGGGATACTGAAGAGTTCTTGGTTCTGTCCACTTCTAAAATTTGTCTAAATGATCAAAGAGATGTTTTTTGAAGGGCTTCATTGTTAAGTTATTTATCTATGAATAGGTAAATTTTTATGTACATAGACACATATAGGGATATGCTCTAATATATACACTATCCTTCTCAAATTTCAAATTTACATTTTCATACACATATATATATATATATATATATATATATATATATATATATATATATATATATATATATAAATCATTTGAATTGCTAGAAAAGAAACTATTAGAGTATAACTTATTGTTATATCTAACTATTCCAACTGTAAAACAATGAGACTTATTTGCCAATTTAGTAGTACACTTAAATTCATGAAGTCAAGGTACCAAGGAGGGGAACTCGTTAGAACAATTGCCATGACAATATTTATAGGAAAGCCAGACCAGAAATGTCAGCAATATTCAATGCATGGATGAATGGTAGATTTATAAATATACAAGATGGATTCTGGCAAGAAAAATTGAATCAGTGAACTAACTTTCTGAGCAGCAAACTGCAGTTGATTCCTTATAATTACTCCACTTTATATCAGTGGAAAACATGAGACCATGAAAGTGCTATAAGTAGCTCTCCTGGAGGTTAACATCAACCATGCTGATGGAAGTAAAAAAAATGGTTCTCGATGATGATTAAAAGATTGCAGTTTTATATTTGCATTCCATTTCTTGCCCCAGTTAACAACTGATTGTAGGTCATTTTGTGAGCAGCTGTTCATTTCACTTTTTGAAAACTTATCAGACTTACTATTAAGACAGTAGTAAATAATTGTGTCATGAATATAAATACCGAGTAGGGAATCAATGACATTGGGAAGGTCATTGACGAAGATAAGAAATAATGTAGGTCCAAGGATAGAGCCATGAGGAATACCACATTAATGTGAAATGATCTAGAAGTGTGGCTGTTCATCACAATCTTCATTACATGATTTGTTAAGTACAGTTATAATAAGTATTTGAGCTTGTGATGAAGGCTGGCATGCCAAACACTTTTGTGATATTTTTAGCCACAGCTCAAGCATCACTTTTCTTATCTAAAGCCTGATAGACAAATTCAGTAATAACTTTTAACACATCAACATTTGATGTAGAGAATAGGAAAGGCATATTATTTATCTGAAAGAAGACCATGTGAAGTGAGGTAATTAACCAATTATGAATATGAACTTATACATATACTCTCCTTCTCAAACGTATATAGACATTTACACATGCACACACATATATGAGAAAAAGTGGTAATGCTTTTATATGATGCATTTTGCTAATGTGATGTGCATTTGTTTTGGCTTTGTCAGGCTGGAATGAAAGTCAAAACCATGTAAGGAAAATGCATTCGAGAATAAAAGGGGCAATAAATTAAATTACCTAATCAGATTCAATGACCAGAGACAGAAAGTGTTTTTCTTATACATATATATATATATATATATATATATATATATATATATATATATATTACAGCCATTGGTGTTTCTTTGGATTTTAAATCATTTTCCTTACACACATTTTTGACTTTCATTCCATCCTGAAGAAGCCGAACCAAAAACGTCACATAACTGTAACATGTCACATAAAAACTTTTCCACTTTATCTCATAATCTACACTTTTGTTTCAGATTCTATCATACATCCCAGAAACATGCATACACACATGCACACACACACACACACACACACACACACACACACACACACACACACATATATATATGCACTTATACATATGCTGTCCTTCTCAAATGTCCTATAGACATTTACATACATTCATGTTCACACATTTTTCTTTATGCACTTACAAACAAGCATGTGTACATTTATACATATATAAATTGTATATTTATACATATATAAATATACATATATAACTTTAGATACAATATGTGGCAATAGTTGGGTTATTTGAAAATTTTTAGGTAAAAAGATTTTTTTTCTTTCTTGAAACCATTTCTGTTTTCACCATTCCTCCTCCTCCTCCTACTACTACTTCTACTACCACCACACTAAGTCTATCATTAATGATTCTGATATGGAAGTCAGCCAGCCATTAGCAGTAACTCCTAGGGTTGTGTTTGCTTCCCTGCTCTTCTCTTGGATGGCAAGACAGAGTATTAGTTTGGAGAAAAGAGTATCAGGAAGGATAATCGATCAGGCTTAACAGTAAGAGTTGTTTTTCACCATCTT
Source organism: Acanthosepion esculentum (assembly GCA_964036315.1). Taxonomy (NCBI): domain Eukaryota; kingdom Metazoa; phylum Mollusca; class Cephalopoda; order Sepiida; family Sepiidae; genus Acanthosepion; species Acanthosepion esculentum. The sequence goes on from OZ038484.1 coordinate 74,874,464, forward strand.
ACTCAGACTCTTACTTTTTTTCCATGCCATTTTCCCCCAGATCATTCTCTTCCTCCTTCTCCTTCTCCTCATTATCATCATCAAATTATTTGCTATTTGTTATCATCATCCTAGTTTTTTATCAAAATAATTGTCATTAGTAACAATAGCTTTTCTTATTTTGTTTTTGCCATTGTCTTTATAGCATTGTTGTTTTAGTCATATCTTTTTCATCTTTTCTCATCTTTCCATCTTTTTGTCATTATTAATCGTTGCTATTATTATTGCATTTCATATTGTCTATATATGACAAAGCTCACAGAATCTGCAACAATAATACATTTATGCTGACTCATTCAGAATTATCTGCCATAATATGTCTTTCCAAGACACAAATAAAGAAATGAATGTATAATTAGAAATTCATAGAAAAACTTTCAGACCCAACATGACACAGGAACAGAGATGATTAGAAAAATTTCAATCAATGTTACCATTAATGGCCAACCATCTGAAATTCATCAACAAATGCAGAGTTCTGAAGTTAATTTGATCCAGATTAAGTTTCAAAACTTTATTAAATATTAGAAAGGCAAGAACAATTGTGACAAGATCAGGTTGGGATCTATTTGAGGAGAGAATCTTTCATAATTAATTTGATAATGAAGGAAGCCCTTTAATATAATCATAGATAAGATTATCAACTGTTAAAGTTATCAAAATCATTCAGTATTCTTTTAAATTAAAAGAATAATTCAATAAATTTCATAGTAATTTTTTATAACATAAACATCTTTATAACAATGAATGTAAATTGTTCATTTTTTAAATATCCTTTGCTTAATGTTATCAGATGGTTATTATCTCAAAGACCCTGTCCCAATGTGATTACAATAACAAGCCATTTCCTCTATAACAATAAAAACTATCTTGATAGTATTATTCTTTTTTATTCATTTCACCTCAAGCAAGGCAATAAAACCACTAAGATGCAAGGGGGTTACTGAGTGTTAGAATGCTTGAGAAAATACTATTAAGGAAAGAGAATACTAAAAAACAGATGACAAAATTAAGAAGACAGAAGATAACAATTGACATTACATTTAAAATTTGACTGGAAAGTAAGAAGCAGGAAGAGAGTTGCACAAGTGGGAAGTGTAACAGAAGAAACTGTCAGTATAGAACTTACTTGTTTAAGTTACATCTAGCATTTTCAAGTGTAAAATGATGAGACCTTTCCACAAATGTAGTACTGCACTTAAATTAAAGTCTACGTACCACAGAGGAAAGCTCATCAGAAAATATTTATAAAATGCACAGGGAAGCTATGCAACAGTGGGAAAGTGACTGAATCTGAGATGTCAGGGCCAAGACCAATAACATTGCAGATTCTTCTTTGGATTTTATCAAGAATCTCTAAATGTAAAACTGAAGCACCACACTAGATGTGACTGCAATATTCAATGCATAGACTAATGGTAGACTTATAAATTTGTAATATAAATTCTGGAGAGAAAAATTCTCAAGCATGATATAGTAAGCCAACTTTCCTAGCAGCAGACCTAACAATTGATTTAATATGGTCTTTCCACTTCATTGGATGAAAATATTAGCTCAATCACTCTCCTGGAGGTCAGTATCAGACATATTGATGAAAGATAGAAAGCGGTCTCTTAGATGATTGATAGAGAGCAGTTTCATTTTGGAAGCATTCAAATTTACAAGTCATTCATTGCACCAGTTATCAGAAGATTGTAGGTCATTTTTTAGATCATCTACTAATTTGACTGTAACAGCTTGATCAGACTTACTATTAAGACAGGGATAAATAGTTATATCCTCAGCATAGATATCCAGTTGAGAACTGATGCCATCAAGAAAGTCATTGATGAAAATTAGTAGGTCCAAAGATAGAGCCATAACCTTTCAACTTGTAAAGAAGACCATCATTTGAAACTCTGTCAAATGCCTTTGAGATGTGCAAAACAACTGCCTGAAGTTCACCAGTCTTATATAAAACTTGATAGACTCTTTCAGTAATAAGACTTAATACATCAGCAGTTGACCGCAAGAAGTGAAAAACTGCAGATAAATTGTTTGCATGTCATTATCTTGGCTCTAACAATATATTTCAAATTTATTTTTGTAAAACAAATATGAGTATGAAATTAATTGAGGGATTTGGTTTTTATGGCTTATCAACCTTTATGGCTTATCAATATTTTGGATTGTAATAATAATTTTTTTAGTAAGTTAATACTGCATTAACAATTTTTTTAGAATAACTGATTTTTCCAGATAAACATCCTACTATTTAATCCATAGCTCGGGAGTAGGTGGATTGCTACCTTTCCCATGTGTATTTGTGTGTAAGTGAATGTAAAAAATCCAACTGGAATTTGAACTTGGCTCTCCAATTCCTCAATCCAAGCAGCTATCCATTACACCAACCACACATCCACATGTGCATGAAAAGCAAACAGTTGCATTAACAAAATAAGATGTATTCTCAATAGAAAATAGCAAAATTATAAATATCTATTAAAAAGATAAGTTTCTAGTATAACATTAAGGACATAATTTCAGATATCTCAAAATATCATATACAAAATCAAGTGTCCTTGATCAGACAAATATCTACATTATAAACAAGTAAGTAAACAAACCAGACAGTTTTTCAATATCTCTTCTATCTTTGATGCTTTCAGGTTGGCATCAACATTGTTTTTGCTTTTAGGCATAAAATGGATGAAGGCCAGCTTGGTTCCAGTAAATTCCATCTCTAGGCAACACCTCCTTATTCCGTTAGAGAGAGAGGCTTGGGGGTTACTCTAACACTTTTTCAGAACTGGGCAGTTTTGCTTCTACACACATATGCCTGTAGGGACTCCCATATTACACCCAATGTTGTCATATTTGCTCTTGTGGAAGGCAAATAAATACTAATATAATTATGTAATATTATAGATATATCTCATGTTGAACAGATTTATTTGTCATCTGTAGTTTTTTTTCTCTTTTATTATAAACAACTTCCATCAATAAAGTTCTGAGAATGTAGCAACTGAACAATAAAATAGTGACAAAATTTAACATTAATGAAGTCTGTTAATTAAATACTGATTATCTCAAGCATGATTTTCTCAATTATATTCTTTGATGAGCATTGTCATTATCAGAAGTGCCTATAATAATCATCATATTATTAATATATCTCTTATATTTTACCAAATGCAGCTGATTTAATAATCATGAGTTTCCTTACTATCCATGGATCAATTAATTCATTGGGCTAGGAAAATTGTGCCATCAATAATAGTACATTTGGTTCTATTCCAAATTTTTAAAAAGGTTAGAATAAACTTGTTATGACTACAAATTATCCACAGACAAGTTTATGATCCACAGACAGAACATTGCAACAAGTAAGACTTAACACTTGCAGTGAATTGTGTGGGCCAAGAATAGAACATTGGAGATTTTCCAGAAATTAAACAGAACCACTGGAAAGAAGGTATTAATCACAGTAGTGTATGGTGGATAAAATGAGGACAAAGCACAAATTTCAAAAAGGGAAATGTTAGGTAATTAATATTGTTTTGCACTGTAATGGGATTGGTTTAGCTGATAGGTAATTAGCATAAAGAGAGCTATAATGGATTTACTTTTGGCCATTGCAAGATGTGAAGCCATTAGGCAGAGTTCGTTAATGACTTACCCAGCTGAAATTGAAAATTTGACATTTAAGTCAAAGAAATAATATTGAGAAATATTCAACCAAAGAAAAGACATAGACAAACGAATCAAATTCTTAGCATTGAGACAGAATTTGGGAAGCATATAAGGAAATATCTAAGAAGGTTAAGAGATACCGGCAGATATTGTGAATTTCATCAACTAGGACAACAAGGAATAAGCACAGAGGAAAAATTAATTCAACTCTGAATGGCAGAAGGACTGTACAACACCTCTCATATGATAAAAATTTTAGTGAGGTTACAGACAAATCAGACTTAAGAAGCTTGTATTGACTTCATACAAGAGGAGTTAATTGAAAAATTTAATACAAATGAAAACCAACCTGAGCTTATGGACACATGCAACAAAAAGAACAATGATAAAAATGTGGTCAAGATTTTTTACCCTAAAAAGGACATTACATTAACCACAGATGTGAGTGACCAGTCTGTATCAGCAATTTTATCTCAGGAAGGACACCCAGCGATGTATCTTTCCAGGACATTAACACCAACTGAATTGAACTACTCAAATATTGAAAAGGAGGCACTTGTGATTGTATGGAGTTTATGACTAGAACAAGACAATTTTTATTAGGAAAAAGTTTTGTTGAGATCTGATCATAAGCTCTTAGAATTTATATTCCATCCTAGGAAAGAATTGTTGAAAGTTACATCATCCAGAATATTAAGATGGGCTATGAAGTTAATGGCTTTTGATTATGATATAGAATATGTGGTATCACACATGATACTACATGATACTAAACATGATACCACGTGTAGACACATTGTCCCAACTACAATCTGAAATGGAATAAAATGAAAAAAACATAAAAAATGTTGAGAACAAATTTTTGCATTTGGTGTTGCCCATGAATAGACTAGTTATGGAGACGTTACAAGATCAAGTCTTAAGTCAAATTTTATCTAGAATAAGGAACAATAAATGGAGTAATTGTTCAAAAGCAGAAAGACCATGCAAAGAAACCAGGTGCAAACTATCAATAGAAAATGGTCTAATTTGTAGTGGGGATTTAATCATACCACTGGAAAAATGTAGAAAAGAAATAACTAAAAGTGTACATGATGATGTGTATTGTGGGATAACTGCTACACAAAAACTGTGTCTAATACTGGTTGATGCTTTTTCCACCTGGCCTGAAGTTTTCCGAGTTCAGGATAAAAATCTATTACTGTAAAACAAATATTATGCATAATATTTGCTAGAAATAGAGTACCAAAAACATTAGTAACTGATAATGCTCCCGAATTCTGTGATGAAAGTCTTTGCTTATGGTTATGGAAGATTGGCTGTCCCATATAAAACACCTCCTTACCACCCTCAATCAAATGGGATTGCTGAACGAATGGTCCAAACAATAAAGATGGGATTGAAAGCATTTTCTTCTTGGCAAAAAAAGATTAAAACTTTCTTACCAAGATTATTGTTCAGTTACAGAACAATACCATCTGTATTAATGGGCAGATAGATTAGAGCTCCATTAACCACGTCTTACTCTATTAATGAAAACATATGGTATGAAAGAAATAAAGAAAATGAGTTGGAAAAGGCAAATTTCATAATGAAAAAAGGATACAACATGGAATTATATGCAAGAATGGTAAAAATAGTGTTGCCCATGCAGACAAGTGTAAATAGATGGCAGAACAGGTTTTAAACATAACAAAATTTATTAAGAGCTGCAAATGACAAGAAATTGTGGAGAGCCATGATTCACAATGTCCTGAAGGGAACGCTACATAGAAGAAGAATTAATGATCTTTAGCAATGAACATGTAAGAAGAGGAAAATTTCCAATAGATGTAAATGACTATTTTTGGTAATTTCTTTAAAATTAGGAATATTTTTTCATCAAGAAATATGAATTAATAAATGGCAATATTAGCCGCGTTTACTTATGACATATTCAGCATTCATTACTTGAACAGCCAGTGCTACTTCTGGTTGAAGTTTATAACAACTTCCTATTAAAGCAATTTTTCAGAAAAATAGATTTCTCAAGACCAGTAGCTGTTTCCAGTATTGATGGAGGCTTCCTTCCTTGCCTTATGTTTGAGGTAGTATAGAATGTCAGCATCTTGATTACATCATTGTTCGCTCTTTGAATTATATATTTTATTTAGGCTTATGGCCATATCACGTTGAAACATCTGTTCTTATACAATCATTAAAGTTAAGCAATGTCGAGCTTAGTCAGTACCTAGATGGTTGACCACTTGGGAATATCAGGTGTTGTAAGGTTGGATGTGAAGGTGGTGTAATGTATAGTGGCTCAGAATTGTTAATCAGAAAGTCGTTTCAATTTCCTCTTGCATTCATTATATTTATTTATGTTCAAATACTCTCGGGAATTATATGAATCTACCTATTCTCCTGCAGGTTAATTAGTAAAGCCTGTATCACTACTAAATCATTATCATCTCCAAAAATAAAATTATTGCAATCTAAAAACTTTTTCTGGCTTTAAATAACCTGCAAGGGATTGATATGCCATAGAAAATGAATTAATGTATCAATCAATCGAGTTGTTGCTGTTGTTGAAAATGCTCAAATAATGTGGTTTCTGTTATTTGGTACACTTCCTTATGATTCTGTAACGCCAATCCAAAGAAGGCTGGTTCTTGTTGATACCTACACTTTTTACTCTCTTGAAATGAAATGGTTTTAATAAGCTTAGTGGGGGGGGGGGATGTCTTAACTACCTATAATTAGTAGATTAATATTTCCAATTTATATATCATAGGTGTGTTCCTGTAAATACCATGAAGCTGACATGTTATATCAAATTGAGTTACAATTTAGCATTAGGTGAACCAAGTCTCCACATTGAGAATAAGAAATTATTATAAATTTGAATTTGTTGGTATGTCATTTCCTGTCATGCATTGTCGCCAGTTTTATATTAGTATATAATTTTGTAGATAATGTGTTCTTACCTGTAATGTGTTGTCACCATGTTGTATGTTAGCTTATATGAAAACACTTGACTTAATCAGATGAACAGAGAAATGAGTATTATGTAATTATTAACAATCTTTTAATTTATTTTGTCTTTACGCCTCCATAAGAATATATTCTGAATATATCTATCTTCTATCAGTAAGAAATATTGTACTTATATTAAAAACTTGCATTTTGTAATGTCAATCGACGTCTCCAGATGCCCTGATCTATCCCCTATCCTTCTCTTCAGCCTCTATACTGATTCTAGTTTGACAACCATCACCATATATTCTGTTGCTCATATGTTTTTCATGCTTTTTGATTTGATTATACTTTTATATTATAGCAATGTGTTTAATAGAATTGAATTTAATACAGATTTGAATCTTTTCTCTGTTATTTCTTGCAAGAAACTTCATTTTTACTACAAAATCAATATTTTTCATATAAAATAATGTATTTATGCTAAACCATCATTATTAACCATTTTCTTGTATCCCACCAACATTGCTAGAAAGATAGATTTTTTTCTAAATTTATTCAGTTCAATTGGCAGAGAGCTGTAAGTTATTTTGAACAATTTAAAACTTGAATATTTTAATTTCAGTTGCATCTTCTTTTTCTCTCTTTTAATATTCATATAATGGAAGTTTTAAAAAGTCTACATTGCTTACTTCCCTACAGTTTGGTTTTTGAATTTTGGTAAACAAAAAGATTAATATATTTCTATTTTTTTCAATAGTCAATATTTTTTATTTAAAATCTACAATAACTAAGAAGCACACACACACACATACACACACACACACACACACACACACACACACACACACACACACACACACACACACACACATACTCATTTGGGAAATTTTTTAAAATTGTCATTAAATTGACTTACATTGGATTCGTTTTTATTTTGCCTAGACATGATTTTAAAAAAGTTAAACTTTATATTTTTTCTAAGCTGATGTTTTGAAATTTGTTAGATTAAGCATTTTTACTAATATTATTTATTACTAGTTTTCGCCATCTTATTATTGTTGCTTGTTATCAAAATTAAATGGCAAGAGCAAACAATGTAAAATAGGAAGTAATTTATCTGTTGATTGCTCCTTCTTTACTTCTAAGTTTTTGTTTATTCAATCAGCTGAAAAGTGACCCATTATCTTGAGATAAAAAGCAACAATAGTAAGATAAAGTAAAACTAATGAAAAAAATATTATTAGTGAAAATATTTTAAATAAAAAAATATTTTTTTAAAATTTTTTAATAATTTATTTATTTTTTGCCCATTTATACTTTTTTAAGATTTATTTTTCTTTTTTAGTCTTTGGAGAAACATGTTGATGTAGAAACCAGAGTAAATGCTGAGATAATGCAGTTCCTTGGGAAACAACAAAAGGTAATTTTAATATTGTCTCTTTTTTCTTATGTTTTAGAACTTAATTAAATCTTCCTACCTTGCATAATGACAATCAAATATTTACAAAAAATAGGATAAGTATAACAAACAGATAAAGTATGAAATTAAATTTAAGACATTTTACAGTTGACTTGTTCAAGGAAAATACAAATGTGAGTGTTCAAGATTATAGATTATGAATTTCTCAGATGAATGGAAATTTGAAAATCCCAAGAAATATCAAGATAACTTAAGTTCAGTCTGTTAACTCTTATAAGTACAACATCAGCTTATAACATTGTAACAGCTAATAAGAACACAAAACTAAATCTCTCATATGTAATATTATTTTTGTCTGAGTTTTGGGGATGAGGAGTTATCATTATTTACACTATTTATATTCAAACTATTGTCCTCATTTTTGTTGTTTTCATTACAATGTTTTGGCTGTTGTGCTCTCTGGCCTTCCTCTAGTGTATATCAATCTGGGTACCTTACAAGGAATTCTGGACTGAACCTTTTATTTAATCTACAGGAGTAGACTGTTCTCACTCCACTGCCCATGTCTAGGGATATTGTATAATTCTAATTTTATTTAGTATTGTTTGGTTATTGTTTGCCCATTTCCACTGAGTGCAAATCACACTGCCCAACCCAGGGATTGAACTCACAACCATTATGTTGTCAAATTCACACACCAACACTTTTACCCACTGCCCCATAGAATAATTGCTGGAGTAAATTTAAACCTTTAAACCTGACCTTCACTGCTGATTTGGCTGCCACTACTGCTGTCATGTTTTGCTGCTGCTGCTGCCCATGTTTCTTATTGCTGATGCTGCGCTTGAAGAATTGCTGTCATTTGTCTTTCTTTCTTTATTGGTGGTTCCCATATTGTATTTATTTCTATGCTAAGGAGGTCCTCATAGCCCAGCATATGCAATGATTTTTTTAGACGTCTGACCCTCCTGTCCAGTATTTTCACTTCATTCCACAGAGGCTAATGACCCCACCCCTTTCCCTCCATACATGTCTGATTTCATCGTCTCAGCACTTGCTATGTCTTTTCAATGTTCCTCCAGCCTTACTTTTAGGGGTGACTTGTTTCACCTTCATATTCTCTGCCACAACTGCAAGGAATTGAGTACACGCAATTCTTGGTCATATTCTCTACCATGTTAGGCTTTACATGGCAGAGATTTCTTTGTAGAGTGAAACTGCTTTTGAATATTGTCCTGATGTTGTATGGACCACAAATCTTCTAAATTTTTCTGATGAGCCCTTGACATAAGGTAGACACAAGCATTTTTCTGGTTCTTCTCCTTGCCCATTCAGCTCCCACCTGCTAATGCTGATGTCATATTTGGTGGGTTGTTGTTATTCTGAAGGGTACGTTTGATGCTGATCATTTCTTGTTGGGATGTGTCTGGGTTGTCGCTTATAATTTTTGTTCAGTGTCATAGGTATCAAATGATTCCTTTCTTTACACAGTACAGATGGTGCGAATCAAAATTGAGGCATTGTTCAGTGAAAGTTGGCTTGTGATATATACAGATGTTTTGAACTCATTCTCTTTGTGAGTTATTAGTATGTCCAGGAAGGCTAGCAGATCATTATTTTCTTCTTCCATTGTGAATTGGATCAAAGGTCTTATTGAGTTTAAGTGTTCTAGCAGTATTTGTACAGCTTCCTGGTTTGGCCAGAGTATGAAGGTGTCATCCAGGTATCTTAGTCATACTGTTGGCTTTAGTGGTGCTGTTTCTAAAGTCATTTTCTCAAAGTATTCCATGTATATGTTTGCTATCACTGGTGACAATGGTGAACCCATAGCAAAGCCATACTCCTGTTGGTATATGTCAGACTCTATTTGGGAGAATGTTGTCTGTACACAGAATGTCAACATTTTCATCAGATTATCTATTGAAATGTTAGTATGTTCTTCTAGGGAGGGGTCTGATTCCAGTCAATTCCAAATCACTATCAGGACCTCATCTGTAAGAACTCTGGTGAACAGGCTTACCACTTACCATCTGATTGTTATGAATGGATCAATTTCACTAAGTGTTCTGAGTTTCTAACATAGGGTGAAGACTTTCCTGTTAGTGGTTTGGCTATATCTACTAAGAATCTGCTCAGCAAGTGGCATACTGCAGCTGGTTTCAATGGAATACCAACTTTGTGAATCTTGGGGAGACAATACATGTGTGGTAGCTTGGTGTAACATTGAGTCAGCTGTAGGTTACCCAGACTGATATGCACCTGAAGAAGTCTGGAAGGTACAGCATTCAAAACATTGTGATAAAAGCAACAAAACTGACAACAGTAGACCAAATATAAATAGTGTAAAATTACTGTTCATTCACTTCTGAACTTCATCAATTAATATTAGCGTGAGGATATGTGTGGCCTTGTGGACTTTCTCCAAATATGGATTCTCCTTCTCACTAGGAGTGCAAAGACTCTCTTTTCCCTCTTGGGTGGGAAGTTATATAACTTCCTGTTATCTGGTTGTTCTATATGTACATATCTTATGCACACCTAAGTTGATTACCATTTTATCTGTTGAGAGCAGCCACTGACATCCTGTGAAATGTGAATCTGTATATGGTGGCTGTGAAGATACCTTTCAGGTCAGCCCTGTCATGTATCTGACTACTCTGATGACACTGAGTTGAAAGTCTATTTTAGTATCTCTTAGGGAGAGACTGCTACATATTGGGATCACTGCAGATCAACTTCTCTTAGGTTCCTTATTGACATTAAATTTGATTCAGACTATTTGCTGTTTCTTGGCATGAATTATATACTACATTGGTTGGTCATCTGAAGCAGTTGCTTAATACTCAAACATAGTTAAAACCACCTCTTATAATTTGTAAAGATTAGATTGATTTCTCCACTGAACTTCCATAGAAAGTGTAAAAACAATACCATTTGATATTTATGGTTACATTTATGATGAACCTTAAAAATCAGCATTTAAATTTTTTACTTTTCCCTTGGTTCAAACATTAACCACTAGTATTGGTGGAAAACCCACAACTACCTCAGCTTCAAAACAGGTCTATTATATATATATATATATATATATATATATATATATATATATATATATGTTATAGATTTTTACATGTGGACAAAAACAATTGACTACAAAGATGCATTCTTGTTTCAATGCATTATGTGCATCTTGGCTGGTGAGAACCAAAAATGGTTATGGACAATTCTATTCAAAAACAAGCTGCCTATGGCATGTCACTTCCTTAAAAAAACTATAGGTAGATACAACTTAAGAGGAAATAGAGAGAGGTAAAGAAGAGGGAGAAGAAGAAAGGAAAGAAAAAGAGGTTACAGAATAAGATAGTAGTCCATCTTATTCTGTAACCTCTTTTTCTTCTCCCTCTTCTTCTTACTTCTTACCTCTCTCTATCTCTTCTTTTTGCTTGGAGTTTTGATATGGGAGCTTAAATATCTGAGCATTGCATAATATCAAAAACTTTAGCGGACACTTCCGCTATCAAAAACTACTACTATCTTCAGCTTTCAATTTTCAAGACCTACAAATAAATCACAAATGAAATGGAAAAAAAAACATTCCTGGTTAAAAATGAGAGATATTGCTAGCTTCTTTATAGAGTGGGAAAAGGCAGAGAGTGTTAACCTATTTTGACAGACTGACCTCAGTTTGTCATTTGAGGATGGTGGAAGGGTTTAAAGTATAGTTAGTTCATTGTGAAGCTGAAACAATCTCATCTGTTTCTGTCAACGGCCAAATTTTCAATTCTGATATATTTCATTCAACAAATTATTTGTAAATAGTATTAAAAGAGAACATTTTTAAAAATTTAAAAATTAGCGAAAAAATTTTCATAAGCTTTTTATATAATTAACCAAGAAATTTAAATTAAAATACTTAAGAAATTTGAATTAAATGATTAATATGTTCAGAGAAACAAATTTATATCTAGAGTATCTTAGACATATTTATTAATATTTAGCAGGATATGAATGTACTTTAAACTAAGGAAAAGTTAAATCAGGGTGTCGTAAATAAGAGATGGACTGTGACACTCCTTTACGACACCATATTCGTTTACGGCCCTTTCTCTGGATTACGACAATCAGCCATACTTGAGAATACTAGGAGCACGTGATGTGAACCCTGCTTGTATTTTGCTGAATAAAGCTTGGATTAACTTATCTTCCGAGACTCAGTCTTCATTCTTGACACAGGGTTAATCCCCTGTATTTCATTCAACAAATTCTATAAATAATATTAAAAAAAGTGTCTGGTCCAGAACATTTTTAAAAGGTTTTACAAAATTAGTGGAAACATTTTTTTAAAAATTAAATGTAAATTAGTATAAGCTTTTTGTATAATCAACCAAGAAATTTAAGTTAAAAACCTAAGAGATTTTAATTAAATCATTATTAATTATATGCAGAGAAACATATTTATAAAGGTTAAATACCTAGAGTCCTGAACTTTTAGTCCTAGACGTATTTATTAAGATTTAGTAGGATATGAATGTACTTTAACCTAAGGTAAAGTTAGATCATAGTTAATCCTCTAGTGTATATTTATTAATTTTATGAGTTTAGTTAAAGACATATTTCATATTTCAAAATAGGTCAACACTCTCTGCTTTTTCCCACTCTCTAAAGAAGATAACAATATCACTTGTTTTTAACCTGTAATATTTTTTTTTCCATTTCATTTGGGATTTATTTGTAGGTTTTGAAGATTGTTTTTAGAGCTCTCATGAAATAAAAATTATTACCTATGGGATTTTAAGTGTTTGATATTCTTTTAATTATATATATATTTCATTGGGACCATAAATAAAATTAAAGTGCAAATCACTTTTTTTAATTAAATCTCCTATTTGACATTTTTGAAAGTTTTTCAAATGTAAATCTAATACTTGAGATATATCTAGTTTAAGGATTGAGAGTAAATGAAGTCAACATAGTAAACTCATATTTATTGGTATTTAAATACCAGTTTTCAAACCCTTGTGTTTCACTTCATCTGGTACTAACTCTATATAAAGACAGTCATTTAACTCCCAAAAATTTCAAATGCTCATACATTTGATTATCTTTTTTTAACAACTTTGTAAATGAAACCACTGTATATTATGTGTCTATATACTCCTTCAATAATCATGTACCAGTATGCTTCATTAATAATCATGTACCTGTAGGACCTTTTGATAATCATGTACCTGTAGGACCTTTTGATAATCATGTACCTTTATGCTCCTTTTAATAATCATGTACTGGTATGCTCCTTTTAATAATCATGTACCTGTAAGACCTTTTAATAATCATGTACCTGTAGGACCTTTTGATAATCATGTACCTTTATGCTCCTTTTAATAATCATGTACTGGTATGCTCCTTTTAATAATCATGTACCTGTAAGACCTTTTAATAATCATGTACCTGTAGGACCTTTTGATAATCATGTACCTTTATGCTCCTTTTAATAATCATGTAGTGGTATGCTCCTTTTAATAATCATGTACCTGTAAGACCTTTTAATAATCATGTACCTGTAGGACCTTTTGATAATCATGTACCTTTATGCTCCTTTTAATAATCATGTAGTGGTATGCTCCTTTTAATAATCATGTACCTGTAGGATCTTTTAATAATCATGTACCTGTAGGTTCCTTTTAAATTATAAATTATAACAAATTTTCAAACAGGACATTGGTTTTAAGAATTAAGCTTAATGAATTGTTTAAAATTTATAAATTATATCAATTTGTCTAAAGAAAAAACATTCAGCATACAATTTTTTTTATTAGGTGAAATGAAAAATTGTAGTGTAATATTTTAGTTAAAAATAACTAGATAAATAAAATGAATGTAAGAAAATTGGTTAAGCTAATAAGAAAAATTGACAGATCATATAATCATTCAATTCTCAAATCTTTCTCAAAGAAAATGCCATTAATAATTCAATAAAAGGTAATATTTAATAGTAAAATATTATTAAAAAGGTTTTTAAAAGGTTTTTTTTTTATTTGAACCTTATTTTATTTCCTATTTAAAATAGTTTTTGAATTGTTTATTTTGATATTTTGTCCCAATAGAATTATGTAAGTAACTTTCAATTTTTCTTAGTATCAATGTTAACAAAGGCAACTTCATTTCTTTCTATTATCAAATATTGATTATGTACAAGAATGTTTTCAAAAGCAATCCATTGTATACATTTTCTTTTTTTCCTTCATTAAATATAAATTTTATGATTCAAAATCAATTTTTTATAAAGGAATAGACTATTTGGTATTATCTAAAAGCTTTCTAAATTGAAAAAATATTTTTTAAATAAAAAAAGTTAGTTTTAAATTACTTTTACAATGAATAACTTTTATGATCAATTTTTGTAGAACTGGCAAGCCAAAAATTGATATTGAATTTTCAGATTCTTTCAATCAATATCTTGTATTTTTCCTGAATAGTATCATATGTTATGTTTACTTATCTATATTATCTGCTCCAAGCAAATATCATAGGAGATAAGCATGACATCAAGCTTCTTGATAAAATTGTATTAAAAAAGTGTATATTGCTAATATTGAATGACAAATGGCTTCTTTTAATGTCCATTTAAATAAATACTTCAAAACTGAGTAAGTATATTTATTATCTCAAACAAATAAAATGTGTGCAAAAAACTGGAAAAGAGGAAAACAGCATTAAACAAAAAACCCATTCTTCAATGGCAAGAAAACATGAATGCAATTTGATAAAATATGTTAAGAGATACAACATTTCTGATACAATTTCTTTGACTAATGATGATCAGGATGGCGGTGATTCTGCTGCTGTACATTAAGTGCTGGTTCTTGAAATATAACAGGAAATATCTGAGTGTCAAACAAAAAGACTGTCCAACACATATTTGTGTCTAACAGGAAACTGGTACTAGAGATAAGAGGTTTGCTGTAAATAAGTAAAAGGAGGAATTAGTCATTGGACTGAATAAGTAATAGAGGCAGTTCATTTTGGTAGGGACTTTAGTTTGTCTTTGTGACAAATAAAAATCCTTTATATGAAAAGAATAAATAGAGAAAGAAACACAAGAAATGTATATGATAAAGTAAGAGTAAATGATTAGAATATTTGCTAAAAGTTAGGACAGCAAAAACATACAAACATATACACATCTATGCACGCATAACAGACACATATATATATCTACTCATTAAGTACCTGTTGTTTTGCTAATAGTAAGATGATCAAATTTCTAAACTTTTTTTTAATCAGAATCACCTCAAGCAAGGCAGTAATGCCACTAAAACACAAGGGTTTACAAGGTGTGGAAGATTTAGGAACAGAAACATTAATGATGAGAAGAATGAGAAGAGAGTAATCAGGTGGATAGTAGATAGCAATTGACATTGCATTTCAATTTTTGCAGATTAAAGTTGGCTGGAAAGCATGTAGCTCGAAGGGAGTTCCACAATTGAGAGAAGAAACTGTTAGCATTGAATTTACAGCCATATCTAGCCAGCTCAACTTTAAATTGATGAGATCTCGATGCCAGTTTAGTGCTGCACTTAAATGCAAAAACTCTAGGTACCATAGTGAAGCACTCATCAAAA
Source organism: Acanthosepion esculentum (assembly GCA_964036315.1). Classification (NCBI taxonomy): domain Eukaryota; kingdom Metazoa; phylum Mollusca; class Cephalopoda; order Sepiida; family Sepiidae; genus Acanthosepion; species Acanthosepion esculentum. The sequence continues at coordinate 74,890,175 of OZ038484.1, forward strand.
CAATTACCATAAAAGTATTTATAGAAAAGACATACAGAGGTAACCTTATTGTGAGGAGAAAGTGACTGAATCTGAGCTGCCAGATCAGGACCAATAATATTGTAGATTCTTCCTTGGATCTTGTCAAGGACCATATGTGGCAGCAATATTCTAAGCAAAAACCTAAAATGTTTTTCCATTTAAAAGATTATGTTTATTAGAAATTCCAAATGTATTAGAAGATATTGTTTCCAGACAGAAAAATTAAAAAAAATTTTAAAATTAATTCTATTTATTAATAAAAAAATTTTGAAAAGTTCAGTAAAATCTTATAGTTATCTAATTTTTTGTGTTTAAAAAATTAACTTTATGGGTAAAAATTGGTTTATAATGATTTTATGTATAATTTTAATGTAAGATTTACTTTTAAGAATAAAATAAAAATAAGTGTTATGCATCATGAGTTGCCACAACTGCAGATGCCTCCTTTCAGAGTTTGAAGAGAAGATTGCATAATAAGACTATGCATTATGATATCATCAGGTAGGTGTCTGTGATATCATCAAATAAAGAGATGTTCTGGTTCATGAAGTTCTTACTTGTATATAGCACCCCTTTAAAGTGTTCAAATTATTTAATGTCTGTCTCTCTTTCTGTTGTTATTTTCTTTTCTTTCTATTTAATTTATTTAATATGCAAACTATATTTCACAAGCTGTTTCACAATTTATTTACTTATTTTAATTATTTCAGCATGGGCTACAGTTCTTTCACACTTATTCAACAAATGTTCTTTTGTCTCTACAATTGCATCTCTTCATATTTCTATTCCCTGTCTTATATACTAATCATGCTTTATTCTTATCCATTTAATAAACCAAACACTGAATAATATTTCTTAGTTCTTTAATCTTCTAATAATGCTCTTCAATTATCTATTCTTTGTCTTTCATATTTTCTAAACATAGTGACTTTCTTTCACATTTCTCAAATGTTAACTGATATTGTTTCAACACTAGCTTAGTCTTCTTCAACTTCATTCCTTAGTGCATTGAAACAGTTACTTAACTCCTGATCTCAGGTGCATGCTTTAATTTTCTGTTGGTTATTAACAGGGTGCCCTCCACTTCATTTCTGATACTATTGTATCTATGTACTGTAGGTTTGTAGACCATCATTACTTTCACAGAAATAATTATTATATTCATATGTGTGAACCTAAATGTTTTCTACCAGATAATTCATTTCACAAGCAAATTTAAGCCTGGAAGAATAAAAGTTTCTTCTTCATTATACATTATAAACATACATTAAGCAAAGCATCTTTGTTCTTAATGTATGACTAGCAAGGCTATTTAGTGTTACCCAGGTAAGAGAAACTAGCTAATGAGTTAATTCCTGACAAACAGAAGCCAGCAGAAATAGACAATATAATTAAACCTTTTACTGTATGTCTTTATCTGGAAAATAAATTTAGCAGATCCTGTTCAGATTTTATCCAAAGTTCTTATAAAATATCTGGATATAAATAAATGTTGGAATCACAATTTTGGATTATTGGTAGGAATTCACATTCATAATTTGTGAAATAAGATTTGATTTAATTAATGTACAGAAAATGTGGACAAAAATTCAAGCAATACTTTTATATTTTTTAAGGTTTTCTTTCTCTTTATATTTTATTCATATTTAGCACCTCAGATCTACATGGAATAAAAGAAATGCCTCAAAAATTCATTATCAAAAGTTTTCACTCAAAATTTGAAGACATTAAAAATAGTCAAATAGTAAAAAGAAAAAATGTTTTTTTATTGTTTCAACAAATATACAATTAAAATTTTGAGAAAAATAACACAAACTTTTGCAAAATTTTAGAATCATGGTATAATTTTTATATATTTGGTGAAATATGATTGAATCTTTTTTAGACAATTCAAATCTAAAATGTTTTACCTGAGAAATTTTTTTAATGATCAAAAATAACAAAGAAGTAAAAAGCATCCCAATTTACAATGTAACTTTTTGAATTCAGTGATTGTAGATAACTGGTCTGTCAGTAGTTTTTTCTTTCCTTATGTCTATTAGAACATCTGGAGAAGACATGTCCTAAATAAATGTACATTAGTTTATAGTTATATAATGGTGCTTCCACTGAAGTTTAGTTAATGATTTGTGAATATACAATAGATAGTACTTGACTGAATATTGATCAAGTGTGATAGTCATTTAGTTGACAGTCAAATAATTCAAAAGTCTTATCAGCACAAACAAAAATTTAAAAGTCCATACATAAAGTTGTACTAATAAACAGCAATACATGTACATATCTAACTCGTATATATATATATATATATATATATATATATATATATATATATATAAGACAAATATCTAATATTAATCTGTTTACAAAGTGCGAAATTGGAGGCATAGACCTTACTGTCATTGCAACTTCACTGGGCTGGTTAAGTTGTGCATATGAGTGATGAAAAGACACTGAAAATCCTTATCTACAGGCAGGCAACTACATGATTGTTTTCAGAAGGTGGGAAGACCCCTGTTGTGGTACAAGGATAAACCTAAGCAAAACCTAAATTCTATTGATATCCTTATGTTGTCCTTTGAGGAAGGAGGTTCAGATTGTACCAAGTGGAGGACTATGGTCATAAAAGGCATTACAACTTTTGAAAGTTCATGAATTGAACATATATATATTAGAAAGTAAATCATTAAACACTAACATCTCCACACCTTTCACAAGTTGGGCTGTTCCTTGTCCTGTATATGGAACATTATGTGGGTCTTGAGCTGGGCATAAAAGTCATCGAAGATGCAAACACAGGCAGGGTATTAAGGGTAATTGAACCCTTATGCTTAAAAAAAAAACAACTGGAGAGTCCATCATATATATATATATATATATATATATATATATATATATATATATATATATATGAATGATGTGAAACATTAAAAATTCTGGTGTAATTCATAACTGTTGACAAAAGAGAACCTTATGTAAATAAACAAGTTATATTATGTCATACTCTTCAGGATGTAAAAATAGTTTTGTAGAATTATAACAAATATTTGTTGCACAAACTCCTTCTCTTTGTATGTTTGTATTGTCCTTTTACATCTGAATGTTTTTTTTTTGTTTTTACAGTAAGGCTCACCCTGTACAAGGTTCACTCAAGGGAGGGGGTTATGTTAAGAGGCAGTTTGTACGGGTAGGAGAGGTAATGGTTAACCCTAGACCTGAACAGGTTAAGATTGTAGTGATTGGGGAAATATCCTCTTGGGAGTCAGTTCTAAAGAGCAGTGATTCATTGGAAGAAGCTGTTCGAGTGGAAGTTAAAAATTAAAACAGTTTAATAATTAAATCCGTTTAAATCCTTAGCTGATGAATGGAATAGAGATCTTGAAATATGTACCAATTCAATAAAAAATGTTATCTACATTTTGTCTAAAATTTTATCATGTTGATCCTATGACTCAGGAATTTTTTACTTCACATATAAATATGAAGACATGAATATTTCCATCTTTCAAAAACTTGAACAGTCATGAAAATCAAGGAAGATAAGCTTCGAAATTGAATTTTTGTAAAAAAAGATTGTCAACAATTTCAATATATATTCCATATGAATTCAAACTAAACTATAAATTTCTCAAAGTAAACATTGAATTTGCTTAATTGACTTCAAATTTGCCAAAGTAGATTTCAAAACAATTTATGTATTAGAATATGTGCATGATATTGTCTCCAATGTATCCAATGTATTAGGAAATGATTAGAAGAAATGGGTAAGAATTAAACTCTGATATAATAATGTAAAATCAATCAACATAAACCCCAAAACACATCTTTATATTCAAGTGCATTGTGCAGATGCACATTAATATATTATGGGAATTTGAGTGATGTAGAACATGTGACCATTGCAGTTTCAATGACTTGCTTTAAGATCCTGAATTGATGGTTGATAATTGTTTCATTGCTATTTGGCACATCCAAGATTTCTTGTTGATGCACCAGCAATTCAGCCATGGCTTCAGCCATAATGACCCAATGGGACTGAACATTGAATAAGGAGCAAGGCAGGATATACTTGCAACAAAAGTCTGTCAGAACCAAAGTGCAAAACCACTGCAGCTTATATATACATTTCCAAATATACACATGCATAAATGTACATAAACTCATTTATTGTCATACATGAATACTTATGTAGAAAAGGATCTAAATTCATAACTTAAACAAACTTATATGTATATAAACATTATAGGTAGGTACATCAATAAATCTGTTTGTTTTTTTTATAAATGTTTTTAATCATTAAACTAAAAACATTTATTTTACATAACAAATATTTATTTTCTTACATAATCTCTTTTCATATCAAAGCACTCAGGGATGAATACTAATTACATAGATTCAACATTACACAGGAAACATTTTAGATCAGCATTCAACTAATAACTATGTATGAAGTTGTAAACTTATTGATTCACCTTGGAAGATATTTATATATGAAAACCAGTTGAATTTTAAATTTTTATTCTGTTGCCAACATTTTGTTCATTAAAAATGACATTGGAACAACTGAAAAACTAAGGAAAAAATTTTGACCATGTTAACCTTGTTACTTAGAAACACTATGGTTAATTTGAAAAAATTTTGAAAATTGAACACTAGCAGTTAATAAAATTAAAAATAAATATTTATGAATAAAATAAATTTCTGTGAAACATCAATGAGATTTGTATATAGAAAAATGTTAAACTAAATGTAAAATATAGTGATTTCATGTAGGAAGAATAAAGGTTATAGCAAGAAAAATAAATTAGTCACAGTGTTTACCATAAAAAGTATTTTTTTGTTAATTTTTCAGCTGTTCTGATGATGTTAGCAACAGAATGAAAAGTTAATCATACAATTGTTTCTTATATTTCATGTTACATACTTTGTTCAGATATTTCATACTAATAATTTTATCATATATATATATATATATATATATATATATACAGAATGTTCATGGGTTATGCTGGACCCGACATACAGTGTTTCATGGTTATGGTGCCATCTCCCATAATATAATCTGTCATCACATGGTGCTATATAAGGAAGATGGTGTTGTTTCTTCACTGCTGTCCACCATATTGGATGGGGTGCATTTACTATTTCTCATTATGACTCTCAAGCATAAAGTAGACTCCTGGATGCTTATGTAGGTGAGTTCTAACATATGTTGAAAATCAAATTATGCCGTGTCATACAAATGGATCTCCGACATAGTTTGAAGACCTCTTGTGTATAATGTCTGACTAATTGTTTCTGAGAAAACCTGTTAATAAGTGCTAGCCAATCCCTGTTGCAGATGCCTGCTGAGACATGTGTTTGTTCATCCACAGAGCCTGCTTGTAGTTTACACTGCAACTACGCTGACCAGACCTTAGTTACAATCTCTGGGGGAGAGAGCATGCAATTTGGCAAGATCACTGGTTTGAACACCAGTTCACTCAAACTGTTGGTCATGGTGGCTTGTGTCTTCATACAAGTCCAATCATCTACACAATTTTCATTACAAGGATTGTGTCAAGTGATGATATGTTCTCCTGGCACTTTCCAAATGTGCCTGGTGGTCAGTTCCCCAAGTTGATAACATCAAAAAGTCAGCATCCTGATAAATTGGCCATAGTGTGTTTCAGAGATGGATTGGAAAGTGAAAGTTCTAATCACAAAGTACTAGCAGCATGGCCTGGCATTGCCCGTGCTTGATTAAAAAGTTGTACGACTCATACAGCAATCACTATCACTTGACTTAAAATATTTTTACCCTTCCTTGCCTTTAAAGGAGTGCCCTTTGTGGTGCTGATGTTGCTACATGCCTTACTTCTTGCCTATCTCACACTGCAAATTTTTTCTAAGCTCTATACTAAACATTAAATCTGTTACAAAAAAAGAACTAAACAATTGAACACAAAACGATCAGCTTTAAAAAAGAACATGTATCTGGAAAAACCAAATGAAAAAAGAATGTTAACAACAAATACCTTTTCACACCCAACCCAGTTCTGTGGAATCAGAATCAATGTTGAGTTTAAGCAAGCAAATGAGCCAATTGGAGTAAAGTGCCATGCAGATTTAAATTTTTTCCACTTGTGACGAATGCAGCTATCGATTTTTTCATGCTTGCATGCTAGTTAAAATTCGTGTCAGTCCGCTGTTGGCTCTCACACTGGCCAATAGAATCTTCCTGCCTATTCGTGGCAGCCAGCTATAGGCTCTCACTCTGGCCAGTAGAAAATGGCTGCAAACTACATGAAAACTGCCATAGAAACATGAAAAAATTGATTATTTTCACTATCGATGAAAGTTGGGAAATGCAAAGTCAGTCTTGGCCTTCCCACTAACTTGAAGCATGTGCATGTAAATTTTGGTGCAAATCTGTTGAAAATTACGGCTGTGCATTTGTTACACACACACATCCTGCCTTTTATATATATATATATATATATATATATATATATATATATATATATATATATATATAGTTAAGTCACAAAAACTTGGTAATCCGTATGGATAGTCTCAAGGAGAATGAAATCCTGAGAGCTCAATGTAAATTCAGAGCTAATAATTTAAAGAAAAACAGACCACTTTAAGGCTCCATGTAATAATTTATTTCACCATAGCCCTTTTAAAGGACGCTGGATCATCAGACATCACTTCCAAAAGGTGAAACGAAAAATGAAATGAAAATTTACACTTTTGACGGGTAGTATTAAGTTTATGTAATTTAACAGAGAGGGGTAGTGAGGAGTGGTGTGAGAGATATGATCGAGTTTAGAGAGGGTTTATTTTAATATTTCTATCTATCATACTTAGTATTAGGGGAGGAGGGACCAGTCATTGACCTATTTAATCGGTTAATTTAACGGAAGTGATATATTGAAAGGGAAGGGGGAGAAGAGAGAAAAAAGACAAAGAAAAAAGAAAGAAAGAAGGGGGAAGTAAAGAGAAAGAAGCTGTAATTAGGTTTTATGAAGGAAGAGGAGGAGTGGTAATTTTTAGCAATTTATGTAAAAAAATAGATTTTAATGTTTGATAGTAATTTAAATGTTTAAAAAATCCACAAAGAAATTAATTTGATGTTTGCTAGCAATTTAAATATTTAACTCTTTTACAAATAATTTAGGGATTTAATATGAATTAAATAGTATATTTAAAAACACATTCATAGAAAGTACATTAAAAAAATTAATTTAAAATATAACAGTTTACTGATAGTAATCTTTTAATATTGTAAATGATTGTTAAGGTAACATCTCTATCAGTTTGAATCTAATTCATGAATGTAATTTGTGACTATTTTTAGATGGGTAATCTTTTTTACTTAAAGTTTAGGTTTTAAATTAAGATGGAGTAATATTTGAAGGCAATATTAAAGATTTTGTTTTATCATATATATATATATATATATATATATATATATATACCACATATATGTATGTAAATCTCACATATACATACGTTCATTTACATGTGAAATTACACACATAGGCACATACACATGTATCAATAGGTACCTATGTATATTCATATATCAATACTTACACATATATTTTCAAATATTTACACATATTTATATTTATATCTATTTAAATTTTTCCTTAAATTTCACAGTTAATGTTTAACGTTAGGTGATGACTTAAGTGTTTAAATATCAAAACAAATATTTCTAATTTTAATATTTTACTATCAATATTGATAGTTAAAGAGTAACATATTTAAATTTAAATTAAATTATCAATTTAAAATGAAATTACCTCCAGATGAAAAAAAAATTTCAATCTCACAATTCTAATTAGAGAATATTAAAAGAGAAAATAAGATAAAACGTTAATAAAAGAACTTTAAGTCCTTCCCTTAGAATACTTTATTTATATATATATATATATATATATATATATATATATATATATATATATAGTTTATGAAAAATTAGGTAATCCGTATGGGTAGACCCAAGGAGGATAAAATCCAGAGAGCTCAATGTAAATTCAGAGCTAATAATTTAAAGAAAAACGGACCACTTTAAGGTTCCATGTAATAAATTATTTCACCACAGCCCTTTTAAAGGACCGTGGATCATCAGACTTTACTTCCAAAGGTTGAAATGAAAAGAAATTTACACATTTTTGACGGGTAGTACTAAGCATATGTAAATTAACAAAGTGAGGGGGGAGAGAGACATGATTGAGTTAGATGTAATTTAAAATTTCTATTCTTTCATATTTAATATTATTTGAGGAAGTCCAGACATTGACACATTTAATCGGTTAACTTAACAGAAGTTATATATTGATATAGAAGGGGGAGAGGAGAAAAAAGACATAAACACAAAAAGAGAGAAGGAGGTCATGAGAGAATGTGTCACTAACTTTCTTTGGAATGAAAGGCCCGAAATAGACACTGTCGTTTTGATTTACTTTGAGAGTGTTATTTTGGGGGTATAAATTTGAATGTTTAAACAGTCTATAAGGAATTTAATTTGATATTATTATACATATTTATATTAATATATTTTACATATCTTCACACATATTATATATACAAACTCACAAATACTTACATTTATATATACACATATATACATACACAGACCACATGCAATCCTATATACATGACACGATATATATATATATATATACACATATATATATATACAAACATACCTCCCTAAACTTACAAATACACCTATACACATATATATATATACATATACATATGCATATTTTACATATGCGCCTACAATACATACATACATATATATGCATACATACATCTCTATACAAATGCATATACATATACACATAAACCACATCAATGTTCAAGTTCATCTACATATTTGTATACATACAATTATGTGTCTGCATCCATGTGTGCATACAATCATTTCCAAAACCAAAAATAACATAATATTTTCCTTTCTATATAGTTATTTCTAAATATATTTAGTTAGATTGAGGTGGTTTTTATGTCTACATTTAAAAATTAACTCATTATGTTGGTTCAGTAATATATCCAGATCTTTATGTTTTATCATTAGGATCTTCTCTTTTATGCACAAGTCGCATCTATCTCTGAAATTTATTGGAGTTCTGGCTCTCGAGATGATTTTCCATTTTACTTGTGGGGTTAAGCTGCTCTCCAACAAATCCCAATAATATTTTGACAGTGCTGTTTGGTGTTTTTTGGATCTATTTGTGAAGGACTGGCAATGGTTATAACACCGTTGCTTCCAATTTCCTGCCGATATTCCTATATATATCTTTTTCTGTTCAATATTCTCCTTGGGGAAAATTGTAGCTTCATATATCACATTTTCTGCCATGCATATTCCTTCAACTGGACAATTGGATCCTGCCCTGCAATTATAGGTAGATGTTTTCATTTGGTCTGCATTACTTTTGTAGTTGATTATTATTATATATATGAAGTATGTTGAAAAAAGTATCTACCCTTTGGGCATAAAAAATCAATTTTGGACATTTCACAAATTTTATTTAATCTCTTTCAAAGTACCCCCTTTGGAGTTCACACACTTCTCCCAGTGGTCTTGCCAAATTGATAACACCACTGGAATGTCATCTCTGGAATTCTATGGAGCTCCGCCATTGCTTTTCTTATAATTTCATCCTATGACTGAAATCGTAGGTTGTTATCATAAACCCATGTCCCATCAGAAGTGATTATGGTCTCCATGAAGTCTTGGTCATGGTTTGCACAGTCAAGTAAACCCTGAATGATTTCCTTGCAGATATGCTTCTGCTGCTCCACCAACACCTCAGGGAAAAATTTTGCCAACACTTTAAACTTGCACATATCCTCTAATAAAATGGAATGCAATGACCTGTGCTTATTCTGACTCCATGAGCAATTTCCTGGATTATTACACAATAGTCTTCCATGACTATTTATTGAACCTTCTGAATCAGCTCCTTGTTTCATCTTGTGGATAGCCCGCCTGAACGTGTCTTCTTTACTGAGGTGTGGCCATGTTTGAAGCAGTTGTATCACTCATTGATCTGAGCTTTGCCTATGGCATCATTGCCAAAAGCCTGCTGAGTCTTCTGGATGGTTTGATCTCAATTATCTCCAAGCTTTTGGCAAAACTTAATGTGATATCTCTAATGAGTGGGCACTACACATCTGTACTCTAGATGAAAAATTTCATGCATGCACAGGAAGGGTGTGTCACCTCCTATCCAAAGGATTTTGCGCATGCAACATTAGTTTTGGTGGGGAAAAATTAAGTCAGATACCTTTTGAATTCACCTCATGTATATGACACAAAGACACTTTCAGAAATGACAAAATTATAGACAATTAGACATAACTTTTTCAAATATATGCCTAGATACACATAAAGAAACACTAAAAAATGCATACATATTTATAGTATCCACCCTTAGAGATTTATGTTCAGTACATATAAGTTCATATACTTGCCACTGAAAATAAACCCATCAAATGATAACTTGCAGGTCAAGCTAATTTTGTGATTTAAATAGCATTAGCAATACCTTATAATGTTACCAGACTTTGTTGATCTTCATTTGTGGGTGCACTCTAAAATTTCCTCTGAAGCAATGAGGAAACTTTTAATTAACTAACCAAATAACAATGGACATTGATCAATTAACAGGATCTCAGCTGAAAAGGAGATATGACATTCCAAGTTCAGTTGTCTAAATGCAGCATTTCCATTATTAATTCCATTAATATAATTGTCACATGTTTCGAGGAATCCAAGATATAAGTTCAGATTTCATCAAAGACTATTTTTGAACAATGCTGCTTACTTCAGAGTTGGAAGATACAAAATGACTTCAGTGTTATTTATTATTAAGAAAGAAAAACTAATGAAAAATGAATAATGAACATGTTTCATCTTAGAACTTACAATTAAGTCTACTACAAATAAGTGTAAAGAAAACAACAGGATATGAAAAAATAACCAGAAGAAAGAATGTAGTTATACAATTAAATTTGATTTTCACCAGCTGGCTGGTTTCTAATCAGTAAAATGCTGTTTATATCAAGCAGGGTGCTATTTCTTTCTTTCCAAATAAATGCTGATTACATATTAGTTACTGAATATAAAACAACAATAAATATTTTTCTAAACTAGCAAAACTGAGTAATTCTAAATCTTATGGCTATTGAATGATAATATTTTTTCTTTATACTTGAAAGAACTCCCAAGACTGTTCTTCTTCATGGAATATATTATCATTGTAGTTATCAAACTTTTATTTTGTGTTTTGCGGCATTTTTTGGCAACCTGGCAAAAATTCCTATAGAATACTCAGAACCATTCCAGATGTGCATGACACTAGCAATATTCCCATATACATTTCATATGTCAGATGTCTTTGATATCTTCACTTTGACTGGCATAGGTTGGATGCCATATATTCCCTTTTTCAGAAAACTTATTCTCTTTAAGTTCATTTGTTTCAGGTCACACTATATCAGTGGTCATTCTTTGATATTTTCTACTTTGTTCTCTCTCCTCAAAGAGAAGCTTTTCTCTCAGGAGGAAGTATTACTTTTACCATTTTATATTCATTCTATTCTTGATATTTCAAATGCTAATATTATTAAATAGAGAACTTCCATACCAGGAAGATCAATGCTATAAATTCTTCCTGTCCTTCAAAAATATATAGACTTGTAAAATATGAATACTCACATAATATAAATTATCTATCTATCTATCTATCTATCTATCTATCTATCTATCTGTGTGTGTGTATGTGTGTGTGTATGTGTGTGTGTGTGAATTTATTTATATATTCATGTATCTATATCCCAAAAGTCAAACAAGAGGTTAATGCATTAAATTACTTTAAAATAGAACAAAACTGATGACCTCTTTAAACAGAAGATAAAAAGTGAAATAATCTTGGAACCAGAATCTGATTTTTATTCAAAATTATTTTTTAATCAATTATTAAAATTATTTTGTTTTGTATTAAAGTATTAATAATACTCGTGAAATAGTTATTACTTTTCAGAGACATAAGTTGATTTTTCACTGGTTTATCAAGATGACTGTTTATTATGTAACCTATTGAGGATTTTCTATTAGTTAGAGCTCTCTATCTTAATGGAAACAGTTTTTAAGCATTTTATTGTCGTGTCTACTCTGATACACAGTTGATCTCTCATGAAAACTCGAAAAATTTTCATCTCTTATCTGAATACATTTCATAGTGTGTCTTTTAAATGAAACAGAATAATTCATAAATTTTAATAATGCAGAAAAGAATAAGTACAACAATTTAAATATCTAGGAAATATTTTATCCGGGGATGGAAAGAGAGACACTAAAATCCAAAGAAGCATTGGAATAGTGAAAATACTTACCTTCCAAAAGCCAAGTATTAAGAAACAGGAAAATTTCAGTAGAAACAAAGAAAATAATACTGAGATGTTATATAATATCAGTCCTTATACAAGGCAATGAATACTGGGCAATCTCATCACAGAGGAAGAAAATACTTGAAGTATCAAAAATGTGGTTCTACAGAAGGAGGCTGAGAATACGATGAACTGAAAATGTGAACAATTACAAAGTTTTATAGAAAATTGAAACAAAAAGAGCACTTATACTTAACATCAGAAAGAAAGTTGAAGTTTCCTGGGCAGATGATGAGGAAAGAGGCTTTGGAAAATTTGATACTCACAGGATATATTGAAGGCAAGAAGAACAAGGGAATACAACACATAACCTACCTAGTGACCTTAAGTAAATGGATGGCAGAACAAGATTTAAGAGAGATAGCAAAAAGACAAAATTTATTAAGAGCTACAAAGGACAGGAAATTGTGAAAAGCCATGATTGCCAACTTCCTGAAGAGACATGGTGCATAAAAAAGAATTTAGATAGAACATTTTATGCACTTAATGTGATGATAGCATTATTGTTGATTTTTAAGGACTTCAAGATCTTATTTTCTATGAAAATATTTTTCTTTTGTTGTTTTTCTATTTTTGACTATATTTTTCATTATTGTAGCAAGATTGATGCCGGGCAATAATTTTCAGCACCATCTTTTGAACAATTTCAGGAACATCTTGGAAGTTTCTTTAAAGTTTACTCCAGTTTTTATAACAAATGCAAAATCAGTCATATTTCATACATCATTCACAAGTCTTATGAAAAATTCAGAAGAGAGGAAAATTAGTTTGACTACATTACAAGAAGAAATGCATTTTTCTGCATAAGGGAATCGGCTAGGAATTTTTCTGCATCATGGTGGCTGCCCTCAAGTGGCAAATGCCAACAACACACAATCCTGCAGTTGAGAGAGATTTTTCTACTTTAGGTATATTCTCCAGATCTATCCTTTCCAGACTATTGCTTGTTTCATTCTCTGTAATATTCCTTGTCTGGTCAGTTCTTCCACGTTTAAGACATTGAAAAATTCTTCAAAAATTCACCAAATCAAAACTGAAATGTGAAGTAAAGTCAGAAAGCTAAGGCAAATACTTTGATGACTGAATAATGATGCTATGAATTTATGAATAAAAGCGCAAAAATGCTGGAAACTTTTGTATCAACTTTAGTTTATTAGAGGATAACATACCACTAATTCTTTTGTTTTTGTTGTCAGTGTCACTCTTTCTCCATTATTCTAATTCAAATAAATCAGTATATAATAATAATTCTCCAGCTCACATATTCAAACAAGAGATTAACAGAAGTACTAATCTCAATCTAGAGTAAATATTTTTTGTAATCATTAGTTCTGTATCCCAGTATATCCTGATAAGTTTCCTTTAGAATTCATTTCTAATTTTTAAAAAGATGGTAACAGTCATTTCAATTTCCTATGAGCAAGATGAAAAGAAATGCTATTAAAAAGACAAGAAAATATTAAATAAGTTAATTGTTAATAATTTCTGTTCAAAGAAAACTATAAATGTTTCTAATTAGTCATTGTTGACTTTAAAAAATTGTATTTAAAAGCAATCATTATAAAGGTGCAAAAGCTTCATTTTCAGATGTAAAACTTTTTCCCACCTCACATAAGTTTTCTTTTCTTCTCACTCAATTTTTTCATCATCAACCTTAATAAACACTCAAAGTAAAATATCACAAGATAAATTATATTGTTTTTAACTCAGAAATTCAATAAAAGATTTGATATTATGACTACAAAACTTTTATACATTACAACATTCTAGATAATTAGTTCCTGTCTTCTCTTCATCATCAAACACTTTTCTCTGAAATAATTTAAGTATTAAAGATGAAGTAATCAATATCTGATTAACAAATGATTTATGACTGATTTTCTTAATATTTCAGTGTTTATTCACAATGTCATCAGAATAATATAACATGTCCTTCATTGTCTGTTTCTAAGAATAAATAGATACAAAAAATTAGAAATCAAGTGTATAGTGAGAAAGTAGATAGAATTAAGAAGACAAACCAAATATATGAAAAATATGAGTTATCTGTTACTTAACCACTGATTCAAGGATGTAGACTTTAGTAGTTGTTAAGAACTTTTTAATGAATTGTCAATCATTAGACAATTAGATATGACTTAGGGCAATATCATGTTTAAACACTAGTTATCCTACAATCATCAAGTTAAGCAAAGTCAAGCTTGGTCAGTATCCAGATGAGTAACCGCTTGGGAATGCCAGGTGCTGTAAGCTTAAAATACAGGTTGCATAATGGATAATAGCTTGTAATTAGAAATTGGAGAGCTGAGTTTGAATTCTAGTTGGGTTCATTATATTCACTTATGTACAAATACCTTTGGGAATGGTATGAATCCATCTCTTCTTCTCCCCTCAGCTATGGGTTAATTAGTAAGACTTGTATCAGTAAATCATTATTATCACCAAAAATGTCTTATAATCTAAAAATATTTTTTGGCTTTAAATAATCTGCAAAAGTTTGATACGCCATAAAAACAAACAAATCAATCAATAAAAAAAATCATTAGATATATCCAGTACAGAAGAGACAATAGAGGGGTTTTGTAGACAGTTCATCTTAAAACAACTCTGTAAAATCAGGAAATATAGGTTTGCGAAATTTGTCCTCAACCCACTGATCCAAATAAAGTAGGTCTGAACAATCAACACCTTGCAGGAATCAAGTCAGAATTTGCCCAATTATTAGATAGAATCTTGTATTTTGTATGCATAAAATGTTATATTTTCTCTTTTGTTCTTAATTTTTTTAATGCCATAATTTAGACATTTTACTGTAAAAAATAACATACTTGTTGTTAGTAAATTGTCTGCTTTTTTATTATTTTAATCAGAATTTATTATTTTGTTTGAGAGAATTTCTTACATTCCTTTCCCATCTGAAAAAAAAAAAAACATCACTCCACCTAACACACCAAATATATTAAATTGCAAGGCTGGATTTAACAAGAACTTTTAACTTTTTAAAGAAGATTAACCTGCTAGAAAAATTACATCATCGAGAAAATTGAGTTAGCAAGGAGAAATAATCTCAGAATAGACATGTGAATGTGAAATGATCTTCCTGTTCATCCTTATCAAACTCTTTGGAGGTTCTATTTACTGTGACAACAGCTAAAAGACTGGTCCTAACAATTTTCTCTACTTCATCTTGTCTATTATAATATTTGCCACATTTTCTTTGATTCTATCTTGATACTTTGACTTGATCCTGCTTAATTTTAAAATAGATTGTTGTAACTATTCCAACTTATAAATTCCACTTCAATCCTTGTACTAATTATTCCTATGGTTACCAAAAATGTCTCCTATTGCCTTATCCTGCAGGCATGTTGTTACACCCACCCTTATCACATCTGCTGGCTTGACTCTTTAAAACAATCTTTTAAAGGTGTATGCACTCATATCTCAACTCACCAAGGTGGGATACAGTGTATGCTATCTCACTAGAAATTAGCCACTATCTTCTGATAAGCTAGAAAGATGGTAAACACTTGGATATTAAACAAAATCAAGAACATGCAAATATATACAAATAGCATTCAAAGCATAGCTGAAGACTAAGATATGGGTCAACTAATGACAGAACTGAACAAGATCACTTGGTATATGGTAGGTACTAGTAAGACTTGGTAAGATGAGTATCACTTGGCATATGGTAGGTATTAGTAAAACTCACAGAAAAGAAGAGAATCTCTTCTAGGTGAAAATAATTGTCTACTTTATTATAAGATGAAAGAGAATAATGACTTTAGTGGTGTAGGAGTTTTTAGCCACTTGTGTTATTGTGGGCAATATAGAGAGAATTTGTCAGAGAGAGTTGCTTGGATAGTAACCAGAATATACAAAAAATACATTCTAAAAATAATCCAGCTATATGCACCAATATTAAAAAGTTCAGATTAGGAAATTTTATGTTCCTATCAATAGCATTATAGATGGAGGGGAAAGAAATGACACTATTTTGAGGGACAGCTTCAATGAGCAAGTAGAAACAAGAAAAGTAGAAGTTAGTGTAGGGAAATTTGGAATTGAGAAGAGAAATATTAGTCAACTTTTCAGAGAGGTACAAAATGATAATTATGAATACATTTTTTCATATATGAAGCAGCCATATATGAACTTGGAAAAGGCCAAATGAGATTAGAACTATTAAAAATGTAACTATCAAAGAAAGTTGATATAGAAAGCAGTCACAGAATGATAGCTTGCAAAGTCAAATTTGATTTTATACTTAAGAGAAGAAAAATAATCTATACTAATTAGATCAAAGAAAATATCACCAAATATTAAGTAGAAATCAAAAGCAGATTGCAGACTTTGTAAAATAATAAAAAATATCAATGAAAATATGAATAGGAAATTGATAACTATAATTAAAGCAGCAATAGAGATAAAAGGTAAATCTATGACAAAGTGGAAAACCTTTTCATATTTTATTGTCCAACGAGGTAATGTGAATTTCCTTATTTTTTGCTAGCTTTTTTAGTGCATTTAAGTGTTTCTATAGCAGTAATTATTCCTTAATGAAGCTGTTAGTGAATCTTGTGTTGTTGTTTCTATAACTTTTAACTATTGTCTCAACTAGGTTTTCTTATGAATCCTGGGGACAAATTTCAAACCATGTCATAGATTTTCCTGGAATTGTTCTTGATATATAAAAATTTATATATCATTTTTCCGTAACTGGTAAAACAGACGGAAATAGCAATAACAAAGGGAAATAACTCAGTCAACACTTGAATTGATGACAAAAAGGAGAAATGTAGCTGTTAATACTCATATGAGATAATATTGAAAATGCAGAATTCAACTAATCACCAAAAAAGTGAAACCTGGAAAAACAGGAAATTAAATAGAAAAGAGTAGAAAAAGCTATCAGGAAAGAGAAAAGTTTGAAAGAGTTTTAATCTGCAACAAAAATAGATAAACTACAATTACTGGCATTGAAAGACAGAAACAAAATAGATTCTGGAATAGTAAACTAATAGCATTCCATTTACTATTGAATGGTTATGAAGTGGTATTTGTTAATTGTAACAGAACATAAATGTCTAATTTGAATGTCACCAGAAAAGCCCACTACACAAAGATGGGAAATTATGCAATTATTAGAGATTGACAATTGTAGGTAGTGATTTATATACAATGCCAAATAGACTTGTAGGTAATGATATATATATATATATATATATATATATATATATATATATATATATATATATATATATATATATATATATATATATATATATGATTAGAATGTTACTTATATATATATATATATATAATAGTGAACTGAATGATGATAATTCTGAAAAAAATACCTTTCTCAAACTTTCCTGATTGTAAAGATTATATTCTTTTATTGGTACAAGTGAAAGAATAAACTGAGTTGTATGATTAAATAAGATTCTTGAGAAGAATACAATAGAAAATCATTATCAATTTTGACATCTGTCTGAGCCACTCAATAGCTAATTAGCAATGATTTGTTGTCTTAGATTAAAACTGCATATAAATTTTTGCCAAGTTTTTTTAATGAAATTTCAAATTAGTCTATTTTCTTTATAAAGCATACTTCTAAAAATAATAATTTATTGCAAATGTTTTCAATATTTATTTTCATTATCTGATTAAATGCAAATGATGACTGTGAGACTTTTTCATCAGTAAGTATTTCTATATTGCAAATATTGTTTACATAATGAAATTCTCTTCATATGATATCTTTTAATGATCCTTATCCTGATGATCACAATGTCTTCTACCTTGCATATGAAAAACACCCTAATTGACAACTTATGGTTATCTATTTTTGGGCTATCTTTAAAGGGAGAAATCATCAGTCTTAAGATACTTAAACCTGCTTAGTAGGTTACAGCTGGATATTGTTTCATTTCCTTCTACTTTCTGAAGTCTGTAAACTATTTCAGTAGCTTTCAGGACAGTTTAAAGTGATTCCTGAAAATTGTCAAAATGTCAATACTTCTCTCTGCAATTATAGCATATGAAAAAGTTCAATTTTTTTTTCATTTCACCCCAAGCAAGGTAATAAAGGCAATTAGACACAAGGGGTTACTGAGTTTGAAAGAATATGAGAAAAAAAACATTATTAAGGAGAGAGAACAAGAAAACAGAAGATAACAATTGATATTAAATTTAAATATTTGAAAATCAAAATTGACAGGAAACTAAGAAACTGGAAGAATTCCACAAGTGAGAAGTGCAAGAGAAGAAACTGTTAGCAAAGAATTTATGGTTACATCTAGCCAATTTGACTGTAAAATGATGAGATCTTGCCACCAATCTAGTACTACACTTAAATTCCTAAAGTCTAGATACCATAGAGGAAAATTCATCAGAACAATTACCATGAAAGCCTTTATAGAAAAGGCAAAGGGAAGCTATACTACGGTGGCGGGAAAGTGACTGAAGTTGAGATGTTTAGTCAGAACCAGTAATATCACAGATTCTTCTTTCTATTTTATCAAGATTCTCTAAATATACAGCAGAAGCACCAGATCAGATATGGCAGCAATATTCAACGCATGGACAAATGGTAGACTTATATATATGTAAGATAGATTCTTGTTAAAGAAATTTTCTAGAATGATACAGTGAAGGAACTTTCTTCACATCAGACCTAGCAATTGATTCAATATATTCTTTTCACTTCATATCAGCAGAAAATGTTACCTTGAGAAGGTGCAATGAGTCATTCATCTGGAGGTTAGCATCAGCCATGCTGTTGGAAGGCAAAAACGTTCTCTAAGATGAGAGCAGTTTCATTTTGGAGACATTAAAATCAAAAAGTCATTCCTTGCCTCAGTTAACAACAAATTGTAGGTCATTTTTTAGATTAGTTCCCAATTTGACTTTCTGGAATGGATTAGACTTTATATAAAGACAGGAGTAAATAGATGTATCATCAGTATAGATACCAAATTGAGAACTGATGACAGCAGGAAGGTCATTGAAGGAAATTAGAAATTTTTTTTTTTAAAGCTTTTCACCCCAAGCAAGGCTGGAAGCCACTAGCACGCAAGGGGTTACAGAAGATTTGGAGCAAGAGCAGATAGGAGTGTTAGAGGAAAGGATGTAGAGAAGGATAGTGAATAGATCAAGGCAACTGGAGATGTCGATTGACATTACATTTGAATAGTTGGAGATTATAGTTGTCAGGGAAACAGGAATAAGGAAGGGAGTTCCACAGGTGAAAGGTGCAAGATTTGAAGCTATTGGAGTAGGTTCAAGGTTAGAGCCCTTGGGAACACCTGCATTAATGCAAAAAAGATCTAGAAGAGTGGTCCTTCAAGACAACTTTCATTTCACTATTTGATAAGAAAGATTAAATCAGTTAAAAAATTAATTCAGAAATACCATAACCTTTCAACTTGTGAATAAGACCATTATACAAACCCTGTCAAATGCCTTCAAGATAGCCAAAGAAACAGTCCAAACTTCACCATTCTTATTTAAAGCTTGATAGTCTCTTTCAGTAATAATTATTAATACATCAGTAATTGATCTACAACAGTGAAAGCCATAAGAAGATTCTGTGAGGTGAGATGCTTAACCAATTTGAAGTTGATTATAGATTCTAGCATTTTGTCAAGATGTAGAAGGCTAATGGGCCAATAGTTAGGATAAGATGTTTTACCTAAGTTCTTAAAGATTGGAACAACAGAAGAGGATTTATTAACAAGCAGGAAAGCAAGAAGCAGCAAGGTATTTATTTTAGAGAGAGCAGGTGCCATTTCAGGTGTAAATTTCTATTGCAGGGACATCATCAAGTTAACATGCTTTTAGGGGATCTAGGTAGCAGAAACCGTGGATGGAATTATATACATATCACTTAATATAAACTCAGTTCTAAGTCAGGCAAAGATACTCCAGATGAGTTGAGAGTAGAATTTGAAGAGAATTTACAAGCAAAAAATTCTGCTTTATCAGAATAAATATTTATTTTTACGATGAAGTCCTAATGGATGAACTATGTCACAAGTAAACTTTTTGCATTTTGTCTTACAATTCCCTCAAATAGTGTTTTTGATGTATAAAAATATATATGTCGTTATCTCAGAAACATCTATCACAACAGTGAAAGGAACTTTACTGGCAAGTATAACAGCTCCACTACAAGAAAGTAAGTAAACATTACTGTGCATCAAAGATGCTTTTATTTTTAAAGAACTTTACTCCAAAGCTTATTTCCATCATCATCATAATCACCTTGAATTTTGTATTCATAGTGGGAATCTGAATGCAGAAGCCATATTGAATCTTCTCCACAATGGTCGATCAATGGCAACCATCACACTTTCTAACATCACACAATCTTTATAGATTCTTCATTAGATGATTCTATATATGCCATTTTAATTTTGAGTGTAGATAACCTTTTTGAAATCATAAATAATTTACTTTTTTTTCATTTTGTTGACAGAATTTCTAATCAGCTGTTCAGTTCTTGAGTTCAGTACACAAAGTAAAATTAAGCTTTGTCATCATCCATCTCTGTACAATATCTGTTTATTTTTTTTTATTTTACTTAGATAAGAAAATCTTACTGATGGTGAAAAATTTGCTTGACATATTTTGACAAGTGAGCACTTTTTAAGCAAAGTCATTTTTATTAGAGAATCTGAAAATATTCCAGTATAAAGTTCTCAGCTAAGACATTTTAAAATACCAAGGAGTTTTTATATGAAAATTTAAATCTTTTTATGCTGCTACATTTTTATGGTTTAGACAAGCACAAGAGATGCTATGTCAACTTGAGGAAGTACATATAAAAATATAGGTGAAGAAAAGTTGTTAGATTCCTTGTTCTTTTATTATAATAACCAAAATGTTAGCAATTAGAGAAGAAAAATAGATTTTGCCACATCAGCATTTTATAGTTCACTTTTGTGTAAAACAAAAATAGTCATTGTAAATCTATGCACCTTTTCTTTCCTCTTTTTCGGTATTTGCCATGAGAAAGTTATCTTCTTATGCTACTGTTAGAGACAACTCCTTTGTTATGTCACTGAACTTAATTCTTCACAGGCTGCTATCTCCAAATAGATACCTGTGGATATCAAACTTTTGATTACAAAATGTTTCTGTTACATAACTACCTATTCCTTCAGAGGTGGAGGGGTCTCTTATTTTGATGATACACTTCCTTTTTCCCCTTGTCCCTAGAGCTCTAATTGGTGAACCTTAATATACTGTTCACTTTTAGCTATGAGCTATAACAGACCTGTCCCACCATAACAATATTAGCCTATTTATATATTTTTGTAGTTTATATTTTATTTTTAAGTCTAAGTAGCTAATAACATTTTAAAGGTATTTACTATGAAATTTATTCTTTAATAAATAGTTTACATTTTGTAATATTGTGTCAGTGATATAAAAAGAATAAAATGTTATCATAGTTTTTTAATCAACAAATCAATGATTATCTACTCTAAGGCTGTCGTAATTGTTTTATAAGACAAACACTAATATGGTGTCCATATTTACCTCTCTTTGAGTAAGTGTAATCTTTTATCAGAACTAAATATCTTGTTGATGTAACAATTAACTTCTTAATATTATTTTATTTAAGGTAATTTATGACTTAAAAAATTATTCAGTTTTCTTGAGGATAAAATGCGACAAGAGTTAGGATTCTTCATTATATTCAGAAGATAAAGTAGATAAACATTGGGATATAAAAAGACCCCTGGCTCTTGTCTGTTAATCAAATATTGATTGCCAACAAATATGTTTTTTCTTTATGTTTAAACATTTTTAAGAGACTACACACTGTAAAAAGTCTTCATGAAATAGCAAAAATATTTCTTCATAAAGATTAAACAGGCTTAGAAAGATAAAGAAAAATAAAATTACTTTAAAAAAAAACAAATAGATATATGTTGTTCTCATTGCAGTCCAACCGGAAAATTTAGAAGAAAAGAAAATAATAATAATATTTAAAAATATTTCTATCAGCTTTAATCTTATTAATCATTGAAAATATTTTGAAGAGGACTCATATGAAATTAAAAGACTTTGAATCAAATTTGGTTTTAGATGATATTTTTAAAAATGCCATGTCTCTTCAGGACTCAGATAATCATGGTTTTCCACAGGTTTCTTTTTCTTTATCTTTGAATTTCCATGACATATTAGAAAAGATAGCAGAGTGGTTTCTTACTGCCTTCTCCATGGTTTTGAATTCAGAGCAGTCCTTCTCTTAGAAATCCTAGTCTACCTTGCTATTTAACGCATAGCTTGGGAGAAGAGATAGATTCATGTCTTTCCCAAAGGCATTAGAAGAAAATAAGAGGAACAGATTAGACCAGAATTTAAACCATACCCACTAATTACAATTTCCATGCTGACCACCACTACACTACTTGTTTGTCTTGTGATTTTATTACCAAAACTAAAAGAACTTTACAATGAAGAACTTCAAAACAACTTTGTTGAACAAAGAGGAAAACATTGGAAAATTTTTCTTCTTTGAACCAACATTAAAAGTTCATTTTTTTCTAATATATACAAAATCCTTAAGATGTTGGAGAAAACTGCAGAGTACAAAAGCTATAAAAACTTACTAAAGAACCAGCTCTTCCTATTATAGGATAAAGTATTGGAACTATATTTGTGTCTGGAATTTTCAAGAAAAGACTGGAGACTATTTTTGGTCATCTGTGGTGGGAATTAAGGCTAATTAACACCAGTTGAGGAACCAATAAAAAAGACTATATATATATATATCTATATCTATAGATATATATATATATATATATATATATATATATGCATTTTTCATTAAAAACGATAGACAAGGTACTACGATTAAGCTTTTTATTTAACTTTTCTTGTGTTTGAAAAAATGCTTTCTTTTTTTGACCCAGAGTGTGTAGAAACTGTTCAACTGTTCTATAATTCCAAGCACTTTCGGCTATACTTTTAGCCATTATCAAGGGTGTCTGGATAGGCAGGTAGTTGTGTGACCGCTGTAATTACACACAATTACATGCCTATCCAAACACCTTAAATTACATCTATCTGACCATAGCTTTATTAGAACCCATTTAAACACATACACAAACTTACCAGACTCCATTTGAAACATACTAGTAGAAAACACAAACATAATAACCTCATCCACCTAAAAAAAAGATTAAAAATAATGGAAGCCCTAATAATAAAAAAGAAAAAGCCAACTCTTAACAATATTAACTACGAACAAAGCCACAATGTGCTAACCATGTTTGGAAAATAAAACATCTCTATAGCACAATAAAAACATACACATAATGCACACACTAAATTAAACTGAAAAAAATAAAATCATCCTTGATAATGGCTAAAAGTATAAACAAAAGCACTTGGAATTATAGAACATTTGGACAGTTTCTACACACTCTGTGTCCAAAAAAGAAAGCACTTGTTCAAACACAAGAAAAATGAAATAAAAAGCTTAATCGTAGTACCTTCTCTGTCATTTTTAACAAAACATGCATAAATGAAGGGTTGCTGCTTAAATATACAATATATATATATATATATATATGTATATATATATATATATATATATATATATATATATATATATATATATATATATACATATATATATACATATACATATATATATATATATATATATATATATATATATATATATATATATATGTGTGTGTGTGTGGGGGACAATCCCAAGAAACTGAGAATCTCTGTTAAGTTTGACTTCAAATAGGAAATCAACATTATAGTCTGACTACCTTTTCTCTCCCTACATATGATACATTCCAATAATATTACTTTTGAAAAAAGAAATTTCAGTTGATACAAAAAAATAAGGATATATTTTTCTATGCAACATGTTTGTATTCTTGTTCTAGTAAAGATTGTAAAAAGATCACCAACATGGTGCACATTTTTTCCCAATCCTTTTTCTTTTAGTTACTGACTGAAGGCATTTAGGTAAACACCACTTATCTCTTGTAGAAGACATATCCTTACAATTCCCTGACTAGATACTCCATAATTACCGCCAGACTTTTGACACACACAACCAAAAATTCTGTTCAACAAAAAAAAAAACACAAGAATTACTACAACTGAGAATGTAACAATGTGCAATATGACCAAAAGTAATAAAAGTTGTCTGATTTGGTTAACATGATTACATAGTAACACAGCACGTACATTTAAGCTCAAATTTATACCTGCTGCTTTTCAGCAAAAATATCCAAAACAATAATTTTCTCTCTATTGTGAATATAATGAAAACCTACAAATCAGGAAATTAGTTGATATTTAACTAAAGAAACTGGACATTTTGAAAAAATTACATTAAGACTTTACAAATATTACATATTTTTCCAAGAATTAAAACTGTTAAAAATCAAATTGGTATTTATATTAAGAATTTTGTGAAAATAAACTTTGAACTTTAAGGTAGCTTTATCAAAATCATTGCATTTCAATTTAATAACATTGATATAAAGAGCAATCCATAAAACTATGATTATCACTGTTTTATATTTAAAAATGTAGAAAAATCTTTTTTCCAATAAGAGATTTAACAAACCATTCAATACAGATTTTTAACACAGTTTACACCAGTGGTTTGTTAATTTTGCCTCTATCATTTGGGAGAAGGTTATGACATGCTATTAGAAATTTAGACTTATAAAGAGCTTGAGTGAAAGAATATTTCTTTTCTTACTGATACTATTCACATAGTTAACTGAAAAGGTAAATAGTCTGGACAATGGACAATATATTCAAAGTACAGAACATTTTCAAAGAAATAAAATCAAATTTTAAAAAATATTATAATTTGAAGATTCTTTCAGGGCATCGGTGATCATGGATTGCCACAAACTTCTATCTTTTGTTGCTCTAAGTAGCTTGAGAAAAGTAAAACCGGGTTTCTCTCAAACTTGGTCTCAATGGGAATGTAACAAATTCTCATTGTATCTATTGTCTCTATCTACTATAGTGACCACTAGCTTTTTGTAGTCTGTCTCACTTTTCCTTTTCTTCTTCACTGCTTTCGATTGAGAACATGTTCACATGAATCTCATGATCATCAACTTTTGACCCTTTACCATCCTTCTTTGTCTCTGTTCTGCTATCCATTTAAACAAAGTTTAGGTTTACCCCTGCTTATCTTGCCCTCATTACACCCTGTGAGTGTTAAATTTTCTAGGCCTTTTTCCCAAAAAATTTCAGCTGCCTACTTTTATTTATAAGTTTCCTTATAATTCCTGTTTTCCTTAAGACTGCGTCATTGCTCACATTTTCTATCTATGGTGTCCTGAGCATTTTCTGGTAGAAACACATTTTTTTACTAGTGTTTACCCAATATAAGGCCCAAGAGCCACTCAATGTAGATGGTTACTATCTGGATTTATATTAGCATAGGAAAGAACATGCATTAGGAGTATAGAGCTGAAGCAGACTTTATAAGGAATGAGGAACCCAATCTTAAACAGGAAACAAGGGATAAACTTTTACTCCTGTTCAAAATACTAGGGAGGAGTGTGAACTGGATGATAGGTAAACCTATTTACTCCTATTGGAACATTTGTGTTGCTTTAAGTTTCTTTTTCCTTACCTGCCATTGTGGTTTTGTCGCACACAGGCCTTGCTGTCCACTCGTTGAAACATGTGGCAATTGATCCTCAACCCCTTGAGCAAAATGGCTCAACCACATGTTCCATCTGTCTAAAAGTTTACAAAACACCTGCACCCCTTGGGAAATATATGCGTGTCCATAAAAGTTGAGCATCTCTTTATTTTATTGAACACTCATTTATTGTCTGCAACGAGAGAGTCCACCATATTATTTCTGCAGCACTTGCATTCATTTCTGGCCACTGATAAACCTTTTTCTGATTTTCAATGAACAATATATTAGTTGAGTGTAAAAAGGTATTAAAATGAATTTCATATGAAAAATTTCATTGTTTAATCATTTTTTATTTTCTATTGTTAAAAATAGTTTTTTAGAGCAGAAAAGGACTTAAGATAAGGAAAGTAGTCATAGAAACATTGTCAAGACAGTCAAGAAGAAAATCTGAAAATTTGTTTATATCTTTTGAATTTAAAAGGAATTAGTTCTTAAATATAAGTTATTATTGTTATTTTTTCCATCACGAGCATTTACTATGTCACTAATGATTTGAGGAAATGAATGATATCATTGGTTTTGTAAACTCCAGTATATTATAAAATGTTTAATCCTGCAGAAAGAAAATGAAAACATTGACTAAAATATTGAAGAGTGTTAATCTTAAGCAAACTTGCTCAAAATGGTTTTCCTGATAGCAGATCTTTGGTACTCTGGGCTAAACATTGATGGTTTCCAACAATCATAATACTTTCATGTTCATCCACATATCGGTTCCTGAGATTTTAAAAATAAAAAAAGACAAATTGACTACTTTTATAATTTACTTTTCTCGTTGTTTAAATCTCAAACAAAACAGACAATAAAAATATATAACTGGCAGACTTATACTAATTTCTGGTATCAAGCATAAAAATCTTGTTAAATATCATTTAGTTAAATATCATTTATAAACACTGAGGATGGGTCAAAAAAGTAACTTATAATAATCCATATAAGTTTTGTAATTGTAACATCATATTTTGTATCATTTAATGCTAACACTCTCTGATAATTGTATGATAATTAAAAGGGACTGAGTCTGTTTTGTTGAGTCATTCAAAGTGAGTTTGATTCTCACTCAGTGCTCAAGATGTGTATCATAATTGACTTCTTGCTTGAAATTTGTATATCAGATTTGGAAAATGACAATGATTTACTTCTCTTAAGTTTAAAAATTAATTATTAAGTAGTTTGACATAAAAAAATATCATCATAAAGCAATTTTAAAAGATAGAAGATAATTTTATGAACTTTTTAGTTGTATATATAATGTTGCATATTTTAAAATGTTAAAAATCACTAATGTTCTAGCAAAAACTACATGATTTTCATGCTCATAAAATCCTTAATAGTGTAGTTAGTTTTAAAGCAACTTGATTGAATCATGCAATCCTTTGAGATATGAAAACTTATAGGACCTTCCACAGAGCATTCCAGCCGGCCATATGCAAATCACTGAAAGGATGGAAGAGTGAGAAAATACAAAAGTATGAAAGCAAGAATGAGAACGTTCAAAATATAGAATATATGGAAAGAGAGACAACAAAAGACATTGTGTTAAGGAGAAAGAGAGTAAAAGTGCTATAGAGAAAGGGTGACATAGCAAAAGGAGAGAGAAAAGACGAAACAGAGGAAGAGAGAGTTGATGGTATGAGTGGGAAATGCATTGTCATTCTTCATCGCTGATGTAAATAAAGATGAGTTTTGCTTTTCATCTACCTTCAGAAATTGAATATTGTTCATTTATTATTAATACATTTGTATTTAAAATTTTTACCCTTTGTGAAATCTATCAATAAAAAATCTATTGATTTGTTTGAATTGTCTTGAAGTGAAACAAACACTTAAAATTGGTTTATTTGTTAATATCTTTATAATAATATATCTTTCATAACATAAAAGGCATGACCTTGACCTGACCTGACCTAACCTACTTGCACACAAAAGTTTTACTTTTACAATTTTAAACCAAAACAATTGAAGAAAATATATGAAGTGAAGATCTGACTTACTTTTTGACAGATTCAAGAAGATAAGCTTACTGTTTACATTTCATCAAAAGGGCATATATGAAATGCAAAATTGTCAGAACACATGTTAAGAAGGGCAAAAACAAACTGACTTGATGAGATGAATGTCACATTCAGTGATTTAGATCTACATGGTTAGTGAGAGAAGATCAGGCTCGAGCAACATTGTTCTGGACTGAAATGGAGTTGATTAGAACGAAGTAAGTGCCGGAGTCACAACTGGCAGCCACAAAAAGGGGGAGGGGATCATGTATGGTGGATCACTATTGATTTAGGGTTCAAAAAGTAGAACTCAAATTGTAAAACTGTTACAGACCTCCTAAGCGTGTATTGTTATTTGTGGTCCAAGTACTGAATCATCAAAGGACCCATCAGCAAGTAGGTGAAAGGGCTAATGTCAAGGTGTTTGTAATTTGATACAGGAGAAAATGTTTGCCGTTCAGAAGGAACAGGTCATGTTTTTTGTTCATTAACAAGCATAAAAACAACAGTGTTGTAATGCTATTTTCACAAGTGTTTGTTTTCATCCTAGATAAAAGTCACAAACAAGTTGTTTTTAGAGAAAAGACTAAAACCTGAGTCACCTTCACCTACACATGGAAAATCATAACCAATTGAAATAAGTGGTTCTTGATTGACTTCAATACTTGTTGTTCAACAACTCTCTGGAGATGAAGTCTCTTGTTGTTTTTGTCAAGTGGTACTATTTTTCATTTTTATCTAAGTACATATATATATATATATAATTTCTTTTTAATTGGTATCACCCCAAGCAAGGCAGTACAGTCACTAACATGCAAGGCATGGCAGGGTGTGGAGGAATTAGGAACAGAAACATTAGTAATGAGTAGAAAGAGAAAAGAGCATCAAGAAGATAGTGATTGACACTGCATTTAAATTTTTGCAGATTAAAGTTGGCTGAAAAGCAAGGAGCCAGGTAGGACTTCCACAATTGAGAAGTGCAAGAAAAAAACTGTTAACGTAGAAATTGTGGCTACATCTAGCTAACTCAACTGCAAATTGATGAGATCTTGCCACTGGTTTAGCATTGCACTTAAATTCATAGTTTGGTACCATAGTAAAGAGCTCATCCAAACAATTACCATGAAAGCATTTATAAAAAAGGCACATATAGGCAACCTTACTGTGATGGGCAAATGTTTTTTTTTCATTTATTAACTCAACATATTTTATTACTTAAATGTTATTTTACTCATATTTGATTAGATGTTCTGTTTATTTATTAAACAGCATATTTATTTATTTTTATTTACCAGTTTGAATATTCAAGAAAACTTAATAGGAAAATAGGAGCTCTCTGGCAGGATTTGAACCTGTGTTCCCTAAAGGGAAACTGTCATTATATCTGACATGCTTTGATCTCTCTGCTACAGAGAACCTGATGGCTGAGCAAAGCCCAAATCATGCTTTTAAATACAGATTTCTCCCAACTCTCAAAATATATATTTCTGCTCAGTTTTTTTAGCAATTTTTTTAGGAATGAAATTTTTTAATTTATTTTATGTATATTTCAAGAATAGGGGTGGGGTGGGGGTTAATGCACAATTTGGGATTTGCTTGGCCATTTCAAATTACCATTGTCAATAACGCTTTTAATGCCATGTAGCTGCTGATATTTCACTGTGACTTTCAGAGACTTTAAAAAAAAACACACATTTTGTTCTCAGTTCTCTTGTTCTCAATTTCCATATTTCTTGTGTTGTAAAAATAAAATAAAATAAAAACTTCTCTATTTTGTAGCACTCATGTTAATCGTTTTCAATTAACATTAGTTCCACTACAGGATAAATGTTGATAAAATTTAATTATTTAATTTTATTAATATCTGAAAGCTTTTTCTTTGGATATGATCACTTAAAATACGGACGATTTCAGTTTTGTAAAAAATTTCAATGAGGATTGAAACCGAAAAAAAAGTTGTTTTTTCAGTTAAACCGACCATCTGTATCAATGATATAGATTGAACATATACGGTGGGAATTTCAGATCCACTTTTGGAATATGTTTACCACAAATACACAAGTACAAACACAAACTCCAGATTTGCTTTTAGCTTCCAATAAAGCCTTTCAATAAAACCTTTATTTTCTTCTGTAGATTCCCTCTTGTTTATACTGTCAACAAATCATTTTTTGCAATAACAACCAAGACAAGGATACTAGTCCAAACAAATCAGTGCTTAATATGCACCAGTGATTTTCATTTGACATTTTTCTGTTGATGTCAATAGACATTCTTGGTAATTGCTCTCCAGTGTGATTATCCATAGTTGTTGAAATTTATTGTATTGGTTCCCAAAAATGGAAATTACTTATGACTCAATCTAATAATTCCTAAAAATGTCTTTCAACATCTTTTACAACCTAAGAACAGCTGCTTTTTCTTACAAGTAAATAGACATGACATGCACATTTTGCTAGATCATCTATAAAGGCAATAATGAAAACAGGAGCTGAGGTAGATGATAAGTAATTGTTGTCCAGATATGTCTGATTATCTTAAAGTAGGTAACTTATGCATTTAACAAACTTACTTAACATTTCATTTCCAATATTGGTGATACTTTCATCACAAGTTTAGTTTTACTGTTTTATGACATCTTCCTTGGGTCCCATGCCAATTGATGTCAATAGCATTCTGGATAATTGATCACAGTAGGATTATCTACTGCCATTGATATCTATTATGTTTGTGTTTTACAGACATAGTACCTGTACCCTATGTCCAGCTGTGTTTTAAATTTGAAGTTATTATTCTTCTAGACTGGTTACGAACCATATCTAGGGAGTCAAGTCCACCCTGCTATTTAACCCATAACGAGGGAGGGAAAGAAGAGATTCATATTCATATCTGCACATCCAAATAATTTTTATTATCAGAATTATTTATTTGCTAACAAATATTTAACACCTTTCAGGAGTCTTTTTCAAAACCATATTAAATAACATTTTTCATTATGAATAAGTATAAACTCCAATACATTTCATGAGCAGAACTTATTTAACAAATTTATGTAAACTTTAGTTTGCTCCAATGATTATATATATATATATATATATATATATATATATATATATATATATATGAATGTAATAAAATATTGTTTTAAGATAAGCTATATTTATGGGTCAAAGTGCTCAGGCCTGACAATTGTGTTTAGCATAAAAGACACTGTTGGCTCTAGATGTTGACTTCATTGAACCCAATGTTTTGGGTTTTGTTGTGGATTCTGGGATGAAATCCGGTATCAAATAATAAGAAATGCCAAGAATGAATATAGGAAAATAAATGTATTAACGTAATAATACAAACTGGTAATACAGGTTAGTAGTTCCAGGAATGCGGGTTAGTAGAAAAATATATATTTAGTCTTTGATATCGACATATCACTGTATGACTTCTTACTGAGTCTATGTGCTCGTTACTGTGACTCTTGCCGCTACGTTATTCTACTCTTCACTGGCAGTAGTATATGTATACCCTGGGTGAGTCCATTTGTGTAAAAAGGGGAGACCTCTCAACAGTTTTCTTATCACTGCCTACTGACTTTAGTCCTACTACAATACACTTCTTCTTAGCTTTTTTATCATTTTTTATGTTATCAAAATATTTCTGATAATAGAAAATAAAATTAGGATCAAACACCAAATTTTATTTAAGATTAATTTTAATAAATTTTAGCACTCAGTCTATATTTTGTGCAGCAAAAAGTATGAAAAAGAGGGACATTTTGGTCAGGACTTAATACAAGTATTACTCACAGGCTATTATTATATGTAAAACATTTTTGTTGATGATAGAAATGCTCTTTTATGACTGAGTAGCAAATATAAATATGTGGTGATGAAGGAGAAAACCAACTGTTATCATGAAAAAGAATTTATATTCTTTGTGCTATCTGTCAAAAAGAAAATCAGAATCAAGATTTGGTCAATTTTAGTAGGTCTTGAAATATGGCAATTGTTTGTGATTCTCTTTCCAGTCTCGACCAATCATAATATTTCTTACCTCGATCAAAGAATGTTACTTCGGATGACAGATGAGTCTCTTAGCTCTTTGTGTGTAAAGAAGGTAGTTGTGTGTTACAAATTGAGGATACAAATTTTTGATCCCTTTTAATTTATGTCCTTGGCATTTTCTGATGTTGAATTTGCAATACTGTTTTATGACCCTTGGAATTACAACCTCTGACTTATGATTTTGGGGATTTGAACCGTCTCATTACTATTTTCTTACAAAATATTAAATACATTTAGTTGGTTATTGAAATCAAGATTTTATTTCTGTTCAGTAACATTATCATACAGAAACATGTAATTATGTAGGTTAAATATTAAACTGAAAACTTTGACAATAATAAACTTAAAAATATTTGTAACCATTTCTACATTTACAGATGGATCAAATGTTATTGATCAGCAAAAAAAAAAAATTTACAAAAAGCTAACATTCTTGACTGAGAAATAAATTTTAATGGAGAAATTATATGAATTTAGTTTAACACTGACTTTTCAAATTCCTACACATCAGTCTTTTTGAAACCTGTCTTTGGCCTCTGGTGCTTGCATGCCAATTATTGGATTATATCTCCCGCAATTCTGGCAGAAGAGGACCAAGTGCTTATTTGCAGATCACTCTGCATGCATACACACGACTTAAGTTGGCCAGTCTGCAGAATGACTTTGAGGGGTGCCTTCCAGGCTGTTAGTAGAAAATTAATTCTTCTTACTTTAATTCAGACTCTAATCCTTCTTTCCAAATTCACTTCCAGTGCTTTAATAAACTAATAAGACCACTTAATGCATAGTAAGAAATAACATAGCTTCTGAATACATAAGATTTGGGATTGACCATGTAAATTCCAAATTTGCAAATTCCAACTAATGTTAAGATATACAAATAAACTTTCAGTAATGCCTTATACAAAATCACAATGATCTTTTAAGAATAGTTTTCCTTGCTTGCACTTGAAGTTTCCCTACTTATAATTTACAATATATTCATAAAAATAGAAAAGTGCAATGTTGCATATGCTGTTCCTGTAAAGTAGTTAACAAATTCCAGTTTTAAGATAAACAATTTTAGTAATTTATATCTTAATAAAATCTATTATACAGGTTATAAATAAAATATCATATTTAAAATACAAAAGCAAAAATGGATATAAATGAAAATGTAATATTTACAAATTAAATGATAAGTCAGATTAATATTTCTCCATAGATGAAAATTTTGAATAACCTTTTGACACATTTCAGGTGTTACTGCCTCATCTTCAATGAAATTCTTTAAATCTCGAAGTGTTTCTGCTTTTTTGTTGTAAACTGCATTTTTCATATGTCCACAAACCAAAAAATATTTTATGAGGTATGATCTCAGTGGAGCTTGCTAACCAAATTGGTGGTTCTGCTCTTCCAAACCATCAATTTGGTAAGTTTCTCTTCAAAACTCTCTGAGGACATACAAGCAATCTTAAGATGCATTGTTCTGTTGAAAGATTATTTGCAAGGGCATTCTAGGGAGTTGGAGAAAAAAAGTATTGGTCAAACATGTTCAAATAGTTTTCACATGTAATATTTGCATCAATGAAGAAAGTTCTGCAAATTTTTGCTGATGACAACCTCATCCAGACATTTACCTTTAGATCTGTGGGACATTTACAAATTGTTACTGTAGCTGGTTCAGTGCCTCTCATAATTTTCCTTTTTTCATTTCTTAATAAAAAATATACTGTCTACTTTGGATTTCAAATTTGGTAGTTACTTTATTTAAATTTAGTTTGAAGAAATTTAACCAAAATTTTACATAATATAATTTGAGTTTAATATTTAAATTTGCAATATAAACTCACTTTATTGGATAATGTACAGAATTTATTCCAAAGTTATATACATAATTAACAAAAAATAAAATTTATGAATGTATTGTCAGTATTATATACAATAAAAATAAGCCCAAAAGTTTATTTATTTAGTGAATTGTCAAATCAGATAAAATAGTAAAAAGTGCCAACACATTGTGATTCTGTTTATTCAGACAAAAATTCATGCCAAATGTTAAGATCAAAATAACTGGATATTTTAAATGCTAACATATGGATATTGATTAGTTGGTTAAGAATTACATAGCCTAAAAATACAACTAAAAAAGAGCAAAATCTGTACCAGCCTGAATGTGGCATTCCTATGCTTTTTCTGTAAATATTTTCATGGAATTGGCTATGATAAACATTCCTCTATTGTACCTAGACTTTATGAATTTGATCCCAGTACTAGATTGGAGGAAAGGTCTCATGATTTACATTTGAAATGCAGTAGTTTCTTTTCACTTTGCAATAGCCTCATGAAAGACACAACTTCCCCTCTCCCAGTAGGCCAGGAAAGAAATTATTTTCTGCTGATGTTAACGTGCAATCAAGATAAGATGGACACTGACCAGTGGCCACTGTTGCCCTGAGAAATGTCTCAATGGACCAAACATGCTATTAAGTCATAGATTAGCTTTGATTATACATACATCTACAGATCAGATAATTGAATAAGCATGATTAATCAATTTTAATTAAATATATATATATATACATATATATATCAATTATGTAGTGCGTATTCAATTTATGTAACGTATTTGTTTTTCGTATGAATGATTTACGTTACATAAATATATATATATATATATATATATATATATATATATATATATATATATATATAAATAATTTGGTGAGAAGGTGATTATTAAACACAATAGATGGACCACTGAAAACAGCTCTTTTCCCACAAGAGCATTTGAGCAGGCAGATGGCCAAATATAAGTATACACTGTTTTATTGGCATCTTTCACATAGAAGAACATTTAAATATTGGTGGCTCTCTATTTCACTCAATGTTTAAATGCTCCAAAGCATTAAGAGAGTAATTTAAATGATTAAATTACAGTCTAATAATCTATATACACTGATTCTTTTTTTTTTTAACTGGACTGATGAAAAATACAATACTTTGGTGATCTTTGAATTTTCCACATTATTTCTCTTCCTGGAAAAAGAAAAAGAGCAAATAAAGTGGAAACATGAGATTAAACTGAAACTTTTACTGGAAATGCCACTCAGAAACATTGAAAAAAATGATCATTTATTTAATTTTTCAATAAAGAATATTATCTACAAATAGACTAATTTGATTTTTTTTATTTTCACTCAAGAATTTAGTGGCAAAACTTGATTTTTGGATGGAGAAGCATGAGAAAAAAGACGTGGAAGCAAAGCAATTGGAATTGGATCAATTGAAGGCATCAAAAAACAGTGACTGGGAAAGACTTCTTGACTTGACACGAAAGGTAAGTGGTTATCAATGATAATTCTAGTAATTTGCAGAATGGGTAAAATATAATTTTTATACAAAGAAAATTAAAGATTACATTATTTGGTGGAATTTTAACAGGAAAATTAAAAACACTTTACCTGTTTATATGAATATTAAAAAAGTAAATATGAGAAACACTTACGTGAATGATATTTTACTCATGCCATAAAAAATGATGACAAATTTTATTACGTCTTGACTATTATTAGGTATTCTTCGCATGTAAATTTTTAAATATAGTTTTTACAGTTATTATTGTTATAGTCTGCTCTTTCCTGAAATTGGTCTTTTTGATCACCCAGTTTCATCAATATCTTGGAACAGTTTATCATTGTCACATCAAAAAAGCTCCCACTTGATATCCCCAGTGCAAGGAGATGTGTTTGCCACCTGACATTATGTTAAAGACAAAAACACTTATAAATAAACTTGGCATGTTATATATGCTCTAACAATGAAAATATTAGATAGGAAAGTAACACTATTTTGCAAAAAATAATTTTCTTTTAGGAATATGTATTTGGTATACAGTTGCAGTACTGGGCATGATTTCCTCACCTCTTTTTTGCCTGGATCTCTTCAAAAGTGTTTTATGTATGCTACAAATAGAATCAAAATGTCATGCTATAAAATTAGCATTTCTAAAGACGATATTGACACAAGGAGCAGTTTGGAAGCCTTTTATGCAAGAGTTACATTTTCTTTGATATGGACTTTACCAATAAGGTACTTAAGTATCATCTGCCTGATGCTAGCCACTTCTGTAGATGATAGTGTAAAGCACGTAATCATTTTTAATTTATTTCCTTGAATGGTTGCTGATTAGAAAAGGCATTTTACCAAAGGATTGCACTGCAGCATGTGACTTCTTTTCCACTTTTTGGTGATTAATACAGGATATTTTGTTAACATTGTGAATGATGAAAAACACGCATTCAATTAGATGCTGGACAGGAAGAGTCTGATTATGTCATCAATCTACATTGTGGAGTCGAAGAGGAGACAATAGTTTTAAATTTTAAATTGCTGTAGATAGGCATTTTTCATTGGGGTCAGTAGTGAATTGCATCTCCCAGGCTCAGTGTGCAGCTTAGCACTAACCAGAATGTGACTGATAATAGAAACAATTTAAGGGAATTGTTAAGGTCAGAATACTTGTTTACTTCTGTTTGGTTATATCACAATATTTTATGCTTGTTACACCCTAAAGAATTTTAATTAAA
The DNA here is from genome assembly GCA_964036315.1 of Acanthosepion esculentum. NCBI lineage: Eukaryota > Metazoa > Mollusca > Cephalopoda > Sepiida > Sepiidae > Acanthosepion > Acanthosepion esculentum. The sequence goes on from OZ038484.1 coordinate 74,926,998, forward strand.
TTTGAACACATGGATTTGGTATTAAGAAGCACATTTTGGATGAGATTTAATTTGAATTAAGGAAGTAGTCTTTGGATGAGTTTCAATTTAGTAGGAATAAGTAGACTTTGGTTTCATCCAATGACTACCTCTTTATACCAAATTGAACCTCTTTTAAAGCTTAGTTCTTTCTAGCAAATTGAACCCAAGGCTCTCATAACAATGTTATCTGATGGGAGATTCATTGTTATCATAGATCTTCACAATCTCAGCATGCATTTTTTTTTCATTTAGTTTGGAACGTTAATCTTTTTGCTTAATGGAAACTCTTATTTGCTTTTCATTTGACATTAATAAATTACTAGCATTCCTACTTTTGTGATTTAGGAACAGTAGTAAATAAAAATGACAATTTATTTCTGGGGTTGACTGTGAATAACTGAAGCTACAAAAAAGAGGGCACAACACTTTATAATTAATAAATCTAGGTCACTTCTAAATCAAAAGAAGTATGCATTATATAATAGTCAATATAGATTGATCTGGTTTTTATGGCTTATTGACCCTTTGTAAGTTGTTTAAAACTGAAACATATTTTGTGATTGTAAGAATTGTAAGAATAATTCTTTTCTTTTTTTGAGTGAATATTGTATTATCAATTTCTTGGAGATAATAATGATTTTCAGATACAAGTCTTGTTACTATTTTAACCTTTAGATGAAGTGGGAAGAGATGGATTCATACTTTTCCGAAGAGTATTTGCATGTAAGTGAATGTAATTAACTCAGCTGGAATTCAAACTCAGCTTTCCAAATTCTCATTCCCAGCCATTATCCATTACACCACTCACACATCCACGCTTACAGAATCTGGTATACCCAAGTTGTCACCCATCTAAATACTGACCAAACTCGACGTTGTTTATCTTTGGTGATTTGACAAAAACTAATGTTTCAATGTGATATGGCCATAAGCAAGATCAAGAATTTATACATATATGAAGTACCGCTATTTATAAATATATGAAGTACTGCTATTTATACATATGATACAAAGCTGCAAGCATCTTGTGGCTGTCTCATGTCTTAGTGACTTGTTTCTCTTCCTAATATTTTCAACATTTGACAAACTAATCAAGCTGTCACTACAAAAGTAATTTCGAGAAGTAATGCAACAATTTGCATAAGAAAATAAAACTTGCTTTTGGATTCTTAGTTTTCTAAATTTGAAAAGAAAAATCTTGTGAAGAACCTTTTGCAAATATAATAGTTGATAACAAGAGATAGATTAAGAAAGATCAAACCTTGAGAGATGCTTCTTTTTGCATGCAACATATGATATTCATAAATGATAACACATTCAATACTGGCATCATATAATATTGCTGATATTGTATAATATTATAATATTGCTTCACCATGCATATAGAAAATCTGATAATGATAATTAAAAAGCATGAAAGATGTCAATCTAAATCAAATCCAGCCCTATTAATAAATTATTTTTTAATAATATCCAAGATAGATAAATGAACTGGCTCAGTTGAAATTTCATCATATATACTCCTGCAATTTTTCTGCTAATCTTAAACTTATTAAAGTTATTCTCCAGGTAAGGTTTAAATGTTTTCTTTTTCCTTTATGCATTCATCATAATGTCAGTAACATGTAGTACTGTGTTGTGCTTTAAACTCATCTCAAAGTATACATTTATATATTTTGTTTCATTCAGACTAATTTCATTGTCCTTGTTTTTTTTTGTCATAACCTTTTGGTTGCTATACTCTCAGGCTTTCTTTGGGGATATCTGTTGTATTTTGGAACGCTGAGGCTTGATCCTGGAACTTTCCTCTTTTGACCTATATATTGTACCTATGACCTTCTAAGTAACTAGGAAAATGTTTTCAACACTTCATGAGTCATGTTTATGGAACTACAAATTTATTGGTTATTTTTGTATTCATTGTTCTTATGTGCTTTTAGAGTCTATGCTTGGTTTGTTAACTAATATAAGCACAGTATGTGAACTATCAACCATCTTATTTTTCAGTACTCTTCTCTGTCTGTTATTTTAACTGCCTTCCATGATTTGCTATTCTTGAGTTTAAAGTATTTCCAGTGTTACTTTAAGTCTTAGCCCTGGGCTTCCTGCCACAATTGCATGAAATCTTGTACATTTTTTGGTCAGGTTCTCTTCCAGTATACACTTTTCTCTGTACAGAAAATTTTACTTCCAAGTTTAATTTGGTGAGTTTTGATAACATTAAATTGAAGCCTCTTATTTGAACATTTTTCCTAACAAACTTTTATTCATTTCTTTTTTATACAAACCTACTAACTCCATTTTGATGATTTTTTAAAAGAAACCATATTCAACTTATTTTGATTATTTTTTCTCATAAACATTATTTATCTTACAATAATTTTTATATTTTTATACTATTCCAACATTTTCTTTTTTATTATATAAATAATTGTTATTGAATGAATCAAAATATAAAGGTTACAGCATCTTGATGTAAAGAATTCAGACAAGAATCAAAGTAATTAGCTTTGCAGCCATACATTTCCATAATTGATGAACAGACTGAATAAATATAGAATTGATTCATTTTTTTAAATAATATATTTATCATAAATTAAATCTGTAATTTTACCAATAAGAAATCATTCCCTCCTGGTATTCTACCTTTTTGCAGATTAAAGGTTCCTAGTTGGATCAGAGAAGTCAATGAACATGAAATCCTTATTAAAAAATCATATTTAGAAAGCGGTTTAAGGTTTGAACAGATTTTATGAAATAGATAATTGACTATTACAGAGATCAATTGAGTTTATCAGCAATAATGCATAATGTAATGGTACAGTTTGTTTTTCTTAATTCTGTTATTAATGTGCTTTATAAGAAAATTTGCAATATGAAACTTGACAAAAATCTTAACCTTTTTACACTTGTAACAGACAAAGAGCAAATAGAAACTATTTACAAATTAGACTAAAAGTGCTAAATTTAAACAAGTCTCCTCCTCAATTTTGTGCCTGCAAAATATTGTGGAAAAGTCAAAATTAATACCGAACAAACATTAACTGTAGAGGATGAACTTAATTGTAAAGAAAATATAGTTAAATAATGTTTGATATTCACTTGAAAAAAAAAAGGTTGATTTTGTAAATATTTGTGTATTTGTTCAGTTCCTCTTCTAAAAAAAAACTATCATAAAAGATGACTCATTGTGTGCTTTTAGAAAAACCAAAAACTAAATAGAAATCCAATGAATAAAATTAGGAAAGTCTCACAATAAACAAACATAAAAAAATTAAAAAAATTAAAGCAACACCAAGTACATTTTCTTGCTTGTTAATCAATTATTGATTCCATACAATTATTTTTTAGTTACTTCTATTGTTTATGTACAATCAGAACAATCAGATGGATATGGTTTCTAATCATTGTAGATTAAACATTTGGAAATTGCATATAGAGAATAACATGGTAGTCTTAGGCTTTATTCTCATTTCAAGAAATACATTGTCAGTATTAAATGTAATATCTAGTATAGAATGCATTTGAATCAATAAGGCTATATATATATATATATATATATATATATATATATATATATATATATATATATATAGTGGTCATGTTTAATACAATCTCTTTTTCTATTTCTATATACCATGATAAGGGTGATCATGACTCTTTGCAACTTCCTATCTTGCTTTACTTAGTGCTTTTATGTATTCTCTTTGTCTTTGAGGTACTTGTTTTGCCATTCATTTACTCAAGTCTCATCAAGTTGTTTATGAAGTATTTTCTCCTGCTTCTCTTGCCTTCATTGTTTCCTTTGAGTGTTAAATTCTCTAAACCTTCTTATGCACCCAAAAATATCAGCTCACTTTCTGACTGCTTGTAGCAGTTTCTTTGTAGTTTTATTCTCCTTACAACTTCCTGTTTCTCACATAATCCATCTGTGGTGTCCTTGGCATTTGCCTATAGGACCAGATCTCTGTTATTTTAAGACTCTTCGTCTCTGATAGAAATGTCTCACATTCATGGCCATATAAAAGATTAAACATTACTTTATAATGCAATGAAGTATCGCCTCTCATTACAAATGAGAACAAGACTGAAATCTTCTTTGTGACATTACAGTTTATTCAATTTGACTGTCAATTATTGTTAGTCAGTGTGTGTGTGTGTGTGTTGCTTCAGACCTTCAACAAGATATGGACCTTGCATTCTTATGTGTTGTCTAAGTGAAACTGCCTTTTATATGTCACACAGTTTTTTTTTCATACATACTTACCAGATGTAGAAAGGCTGGTCATGTGGATCTGCATTTGTTGCTCAAGAGAAAACCTGAGGTCATCTCTATACCTGGCTTCCCTGAAGAACACTGGCATGATCTAGGGTCAAAAATATACTACAGTAGTTCAGAATCCTTTTTGTTATTTCTAAGGATATTTTAGGGGCCTTTAATCCTTATTCAGTTTCAAAAAACCCTCCTTCACTATTTTTACAGCTCTCTTTTGTCATACTTTCATTTGTCTGTTACTATATTGCACAGATAGTTAAATTTCCACAACTGCTTCATTTTGACATCCCCAATACATAATTTACATGTTGGACTGTCTCTTTTGCTGACAATTTTACATTCAATATCTTTACAGTTAATGTGTAATCCTTTTTTCTTACTTTCTTCAATTACCTTGTCTAATAATTCCTCCCGAATCAATAATAAATTCTGTAACATCAATCAAATAATTACACTGAAAACTGAGTTGATCAATCAGATGCCTGCATTTTCAGCTAAAATTTAAAATTTGTTTTCTACTCCACTGTTATTTCTTGCATAAATCAGACTTTCTTCTGTAAGTCATATATTTCCACACACTGCTCTGTATGTTTTATTGTTATTTAGTGATGGGAAATCAGTTTAGCATATGAAATAGAACAAGACAACTAACATACATCATAACCTCATCAGATTTTCTAACCCAATTAAATATATTTGTTAGAACTAACATCATCTGTTTCTTTCTACCCAGACGTTGTTCATATGCCACATGTTGAAAGCTACAAAACAAGACAAATATCAACAAATACTACTGTGTGTTTGTATGTGTGTGTGAAAAACAAAAGAAAAAATAAATTATAAATTTATAGGACAAGCAAAAGTCATGTAGAATTCTATGGACCAGAATTTCTATATGTTTATGAATTGGGATCAAATATGGATTAGAATCCAAAAGACTGATAGGATATTTGTTCCTTATCCTATCATATATATTTATGTACATTGAATAATGTAATATTGCTTAAAGAAGGGAGCTAAAGTGTCTGTTTTTAAAAGACGTTTTCAGAAAAAAGTTTGTTTCATATTGTTTTTGAAGAAAAGAAAAATTCTGCTTTTTCCAAACTCGTCAGTTTTCAATTTTGATTCTGCAGGCAAAAACCAGAATGATTGTTATGCCTTGCTGGATGAGAACAATATCATATTTTCTTGACTGTAAAGCCTGTCTCCCAATATTTCCTGAATGTAAGGAGAAACCCAAACAGTATTTGTTCACTTCTAGTCATGTCTTCTCTTTGTATCAAGTGCCATGTCAATTAACCAATCTTCTGCTGAATTATTGGGATGTTGCTCATTGATTCATCCAACATTCACTGTGTGCTCAAATGCATAATCAACATATATGCCACAATCTCTTACATGTCTTATGGGTATTCCCACTTGAGTTCTACCTTTTGAATCAGATGGAGTGATTGATTATATTTTCTTTCCTCATCCTCTTTCTCTGGAATCCTAAACATGGCTTCTCCAGAAACACAGAAGAATCTCTATATTATATATAAGACCCTATCTTTGTGTTCTCTTTATATTCTGCTTGTTATGTTTTTCTCTTTGTATGACATGTGTAAATATCAATATCTAGATTTGTGAATGTCTTAACGGTATAAAAGTTTCTCAGTCAGTTTTAAACAAAGCATGTTGGTCATTCATTTTTCTTTCAGCCATTCCATTCTGTCCATGAAATATGGTGTTATTGTATAACAGATATAATAATGCCCATAATGGGAGAAATGTAAATGGAAGAATAAATTTTTCTAACATCTAATTTTAGGATATTACATTGAAAATGTGTCAAAATCATTACACAATTGCAGACGGCTTTTGATGCTTATCAAATGCATTGCATCAGGCAATTGTAAATTGTTGGTGAGTCCTTCTTGATCAAGATGTTTCAGAAAAATCAGATTCTTATGGATTTAGGAGTTTAAAAACTGCACTCATTGAACGCTTACATGGCTTTGAAATTGGTCTTCTAAGCATTATAAATGACATCACTTTTCATAAAAATAGGAATCAGTTTCAGAGACATTTACATTGTATTGTTAAGGATATTAATAAATCTCACCAAATATTTGTTAAATCTAATAAAACCACTAATTTTTACAAATTTAATTCCAAGGATTACAACGCATTAATAAAAAACAATTTGACTAAGAATTATAAGAAGATAGATATTAACAATTTTATTGTGTTGATAAAATTAACATTGTTTCTAGAAATATTGCTGATAAACTTAAAATCAGCAATCAGATTAATAAACTCTGTACTGAAGAATCTTATGTCTTACTTAAAGATCATAAGCCAGATTTTCAGACCAAACTTCGTACGTGGATCATAAAACCTACAAGATCAGAAATTGGAAGGATTAGCAAAGTTATCCTGAATTGGGTCAACAAACAGATCAAAAAACACCTTGGACTTATACATTGGGTTGGTACCACAGATGTCATTAATTGGTTTAGAAGTATTAGCAACAAAAGCATCTGCACTTTTATCCAGTTTGATATTGTGGATTTTAACCTTTCATCTCCAAGGATCTCTTTACCCTAACATTGGAATTTTCCAAAGAATATTTTAACATCTCCAGTGAAAAGATAAATATTACAATGAACTGTAGAAGATCTGTTCTCATCCACAATAAAGAACAGTGGGTTAAGAACTCTGATGATTACTTTCCAACCTTATATGAAAAATAACGTCAACCCAATTTATATTCACCCCAATTCTAACTCCCCTCCATCCATAATCCAACATAAATCTTTCTCTGTAGAACATAGGATTAACAATCACTTATCAGACAAAGATATGTTTAATAAATATAGCGGTGTTTATAATAATGTTCTAAAGAATAGTGATTATAAGTGTGCTGAAACTAAGTTTAGAAAATATGATGATAGTGGTCCAAAGAAAAGAAATAGAAATAGGAAGATCATTTGGTATACACCGTCATTTAACCAATTGGTCAGTTCTAAGTTAGGCCATAAGTTCCTCCAATTGACTGATAAATGTTCTCCTAAATGTAACCCTTTTAGTATAATATTTAATAGAAACTCATTAAAACTAAGTTATAGCTGCACCAATAATCTTGTGAATGTCATAAAGTTACACAATAATAACATTTTAAACTAATTTAATAATCTGAATCATAATACAAGTTCCAAGGAAAATATTGTTAATGATACTGGCCAGTGTAATTGTAGGAATTATGACCAATGCCCATTGCCAAACAAATGTTTAGCTAAATCTCTTGTTTATCTTTGTACTATCTTTACAATAGAGAATCCAACAGTTGAAAAGTTCTATATTGGTAGTACTAAGAATTCTTTCAAGACTTTCAAATTTAATATAATTTTGTATTAATCTCCTGGTATTATTAGTAACATAGTTAGTATGGATGTATAGGTATTTTTGACATTTTGCATTGATTAGTTATTAACATCAACAATTGCATATTAATGTACCAAGTAATTCTATACATTTAAATTATTTAAAAAAAAATTATGTAGGAAAACTCACAAATCATATAACTTGTTTAACATTTTATTAAATTACTGCTCCATCTCATTTTTACTTAGGAAATGACACTGACTAGTGTGTAAAAAATATATCCATTAACATCCACTCGTGTTTAACGTCTGTGCTGCCATTGATTGCCAATCTACAAGTCATGACCCATTTATGGAAAATAATTTCTTAATTTTTGCTTCTTCACTTAGTTTAAATTTAACGCAGGTCATATTATATTGGTTGATCTGAGTAAAGCCCACAAACCTTATACCCCCACTTTTTTCTTTTTTTTGTAAAAGAGAATTGTATTTTGCTTTTAAATCTAAATAGATCGTTCACTCACCAGTAATTCACAATCATCTGATGAGATGTATTTACTTGGATATATATATATATATATATATATATATATATATATATATATATATATATATATATATATATACAGTAGCGAGCATAAAGATCAGAACGATGTTAAGAAAAGTCTAAATGTGAAATAACTTTTTATTTTAAAGCTTCATAGAACATTTTATCAAGGAAAAATAAGGATATAAAAGATAAATTATATAATTCCAAAATATAAAGCTCAATAAACTTATTTTGATAAAGTTATAAGAATAATTATATAACATCTGAAAAAAATAGATTTAGAAGCTTTAAAATAAAAAGTTATTTCCTATTTAGACTTTTTCTTAACATTGTTCTGATCTTTATGCTCACTACTGTATATATATATATATATATATATATATATATATATATATATATATATATATAATCTTGTGGATGTGATAACATCACCCAAAATTAAAATGTTCCTATCTGCACATTTTGTAGTTTTGAGATATTTGACTTCAAAGTTGGCTAACCATAACTTGTTTATAAATTGAGAGAAACATGGCTTTGTGTGACACATTTCATCCTTAGAAATTCATCAGACTGAAGTGAGGTTTATGCTGATGTAAATACACATGCACATGAAGGAAAAATGGGATGCTGAAATTTTGATCTTTTAAATTTAATTCTTTTTTTTTAATTATATGTTTGGGTATTCAAAACAAAATACTATGCTAAAACTTGAAGTAGGAGTTTACTCTGCAATAATTGCCACAAAAGATTTAAAAGATTAAAATTTCAGTGTCCCCTCTCCTTTATGTGCATATATTTTACATAAAATTCTTTCCAATTTATCATTAATTTTCCTAACATTGTGTCAAACCAAATATTCTATAAATGTATTCTAATACACACTCATAGATACTGAGGACACCATTGTGCTTGATAGATGACCAGGTCTGTATTATGACCTTTTGGAGGCCCCTAGACTAATGAAATTATAGGGCCCCACCCACTTAGATAGAGCCACTGCCTAATTTACCTGCATGTGTTTTGAATATTTTCAAAATGACTCCTTTGATTCCAGAAGAAACTCACCAACAGATATTCCATGTCCATTCTATTTAATAAAATATGTTTAAATAAAGAAATAGGGCCTAAATATAAAATGTTTAATGTATACTTATGCACAAACTCACACACACACAATCAATCATTCAATATATATATATATATATATATATATATATATATAGAGAGAGAGAGAGAGAGAGAGAGAGAGAGAGAAAGAGAGAGAGAGAGAGAGTGAGATAAATGTGGATATAAACCAAATAATTAGATATTAGCAACTGTATATGTATGTGTTAGTGTGCATACACAGATAAGCAAATAAATATTTACTTAATTTCATATAAGGTGTAAACAAAACAGTGCTCAATGTAGTTAGACAGAGCTAAGAAGTATATATTAATAAATATACATATACCTACATAGGTATATATATATATATATATATATATATATATATATATAAAGACAAAAGTAAATCTGATCCTAAGATCAGTTTTACTTTTGTCTTTCGGCATGTTTCATTAAGACAAGTTTTCCTTTTGTCTTTATTCATATTGTCCTTTTACAGATATATATTTTAATTATGTCTGAAATTTACACACACACACACACACACACACACACACACACACACATATATATATATATATATTAATGTATGTTTGAGCAGCAACCTTTTTTTTAAAAATCTTTCTTTAAATGTGCCAGACAAGGAAGATATAACTAATTTTTATTCAGTTTTTCCAGCATCTTTACATATTTCCATTTTGTAGGAGTAAGTGAGTACAGAAATTTTCCATAATTTTTATTGTCCCAAGTGCTTTTGCTCACTTCTCACGTCATTTTCAAGGGGTTTTTGTTTTTGTAATTTTAGTTTTTCCTCATGTTTTGACTGTTTAAATTGTATTTTATTTTTGTTCTCTTTTGAATAGGAGCATTTGTTCCATATATTCATGTGTTGAGTGCGGCTGGAATTTGTGTGAGCCTCTTTCTATTTTTGAAAGACTTTCAACACTCCATTTCTACTGTTAAATAATATACAGGGCCTCTCTAATAGTGATATGTTTCTGGTAATGTGATTTATATAAAATTTTAGTGTTTTTGATCAAACTTTTTCTTAAGGGTTCTTGTAAATTGTGGAGTGATAGATGTTTTTGGTAGCACTTTGGTCTGATAGGTGACACATGAGGCATCTACCCAAAGGGGTGGTAGTATGTCCAGTATAGGTAATTGATTTGTGACAAGAAACACAGTCTTGTAATGGCAGTGAAATTAATGCACTATATTGGTCATCTCTAGTTTAAATTTGATGCAGTTATATTGATTAGTGACAACAAGGTTTGCAGTTTTTCATTTTCTGTAATAGATTATAAGTTTTTCATTTTTCTTGAGAATTACAGCAAAAATATGGTGTTTAATGATTGTTCATATAGAAAATTCATCCTGCTTATAATTATTGTACATCTGGTTGCAGTTGATGTTTCATTGGGTGGCAGTTTTATTACTGGTGTCATGTATTTTTTGTAAACATATATATATATATATATATATATATATATATATATATATATATATATATATATATGTATCAAGACAAAAGGAAAACTTAATTAATATTGTTCTTTTACAGATATTCTCTATCTGAAATTTTTACACATCTATATTTATTTATTATTTATATTATTTTAGTTTGGGATTGATTTATGTATTATATATTTTAAATAATAGAAGGTTATCAGTTAAGCCATTTTCTTTCAATTTTTAACATTTTTATAGTCTTTTATATGTTGGTTTGGGAAAGGACTATTTCTTTCAGGAATGGAGATATTTGAAAAGATTTTGGGCACAGATTTATATTTGGGTAAGATTCAATAGTGACATTCTCATGAATCTTCCATCTAAATGAGTTACTTCTTTTAATAAGTGTAGCATATTTTAGATTGAACAACATTTAGTCACTTTTCTTTATTAGACATTAAATTACATCACTTAGCATTTTCTATAATTTACATTGACTTTTCAGTTAGCCTGATGTATATTTATGGACATTCTTAAATTTAAAAATTTTGAAAAACTAATATTTTTACTTTTGTTTAAAAATACTTGTTTGCAAAATATAACTTACCTGAAAGTCTAACACAGGACTGTTTTGAAAGTTCTTTCAGAGATAGGTCTGTCATTTTTAATTCTTTGTTGAATTTCTAATGGATATCTTGAATTTAAATGTTAAAATTTAGTAATTTTTTTTTTAAATAGGAGTAGGTAGGCTTTCCTATCACCCTGTCTATACTCTTCCCCTTTCTCTTGAACAGGAGTAGAGGCTTATTTCTTGTTTCCTGTTTAGGAATGGGTTCCCAGTTCTTTTCCTTTTCTCAAGCCTTAATAGTGGTGCTGTCATGATTTTTTGTGATATGTGTGGATGGTGACTATGTTTCTTTATAGTGAGGGTACCAGGTTGGCAGTTGCTGCTTCTGACTTGTACTTAGGAATCTAAACTCTTGCTTAGAGTCTAGAGAGGTTTCTCTGATCAACAGTTACATAATTTTGGAGTTCTTGCAGTGCCATTTCATGCATGGAAGGGTATCCTTGAAAGCTCCCCAAGACTACACTATGTTGCAGTTTGTGCCAGTTCCCTTCCTGCACATGTTACATTAAATGACCGACTGCTACTACTACCCTAGACTTTTTCCTTTGCAAAATAACAACACACCATGACTATAAGCAACCAAAGATATAAAACTGAAACAGCTCAACAAAAACGACTAAACCCCTAAACATTCCTTTCTCCAAGATTCGTGGTATATTTAGCAACTTCTCCAATGTGGAATCCTTTCCTCTTCAAAAAGTCTCTGGACATCCTCGCTCTTTGCAAATCTAATCTTAACTCTGCAATCCCTCCTCTGATTTCTCCATTCCTGTCTATCTTCCTCTCTTGGGTAGTGTCTAGACAAGGCCATCTCTCTACACACATTTATAAATATATTTGTTTGATGACTTTAATGCCCACCATGCCCAGTGCTTTAGACAATCTGTCACTGACCTTGCTGACATCCAAACTCTGAACTTCGCAATTTCTCAATCTCTTATGCAAATAGTGGACTTCCCCATATTTTTCTCCAGTAACCCTGATGGACACGCTTCTCTTCTAGATCCCTTTTTAACCTCTATCTCTGACACATGTCATACTATGCAGATCTGCTCTCTTGGCAACCCTGATCATGTGATAGTGTCTGTAAACATCTCTTTCCACTCCCCCACCAGCCAAGAACCTCCTACCAACAGAATATCTTTCTGTTATCAATGAGCAGACTGGGACTCGCTCAGTGATTTCCTTCATGGGATACCTTGGAATGAAGTTTTTAATCATCCTGTTCAAAAATGTGCATCTGAGGTCTCCTCCTGAGTGAGAATGGCATCAATGCTTTCATTCCAGTAAGGAAATACCAAGTCAAATCATGTTCATCTCCTTGGTTCTCATCTGCATGATTGGCTACTGTAGCCCACAGGAATCACATCTTCCACCTGTGTACCAGGGTGACACATCTGCTTGCAACAGATGTCTTTTTGTCTCTGCTCAGAATGAGTGCATGCATCTCCTCAAAGAAGTGAAGTTCCTGTATGCTGATAGAATGAAACAACGTATAGCATCTTGCAAGTTCAGTTCTAGAGATTATTGGCGGCTCTGCAAGGGTGGGTGCTGAACAACAGCAAATCCTCAATCCCTCCTCTTTTCAATCAATTTGAAGTCCTGGCATCTACAGCGGATAAGGTTGAATGCTTTGCCCAGAAATTCTCTTCCAAGTCAACACTCAACTCATTTAGAGTATCCACATCTGATTTCTGCCCCCACCCCCAATCATAGAACAGAGGCTTGACTGAGTGATATACGCATAACCCCATCACTGGTCTCAGACATCATTTCTAAATTAGCCTCTCATAAGGCAAGTAGAGATGATGGGATCACAGCTGACATCCTAAAGAAATGTGCTCCTAAGCTGGCTCGAGTTCTCTCCAAACTCAACAACTCTTCCCTTGCTGCATCCTGGTTTCCAGCTGGTTAGAAGTCCTCCTCTGTAGTTCCTGTTTTTAAGAACTCTGGAGAACCTTCTTACCCCTTCTATTGCCCTATGAGTCTCCTACCACTTTTTGGCAAAGTATTCGCGGCTTTAATCAATGATCTTCTTCATGTCATCAGTTCCCAAGTAGGCATTTATGCAGATGACACTACCATTTACTTCTGTCTTAATAGAAAATCCATCAGAGCTGACAGTTAACCTGGCTGCTGTTCTTTAAAAGAACCTCCAATCAGTGGTTAACTGGGGCAGGAAATGGTTCATAAATTTTAAGGCCTCTAAAACTAAACTGCTCTCATTTAACCACCATAGAGAAACTTTCCTGCCTGTCATCAGCATGACTGATGTTAGATTCCAGGAGAGCAACACACAGAACCTTCTTGGTCTGACTTTTTCGACTGACTTAAAGTGGAATGACTAGATTGAATCAGTAGCTGCATCTACTGCAAGGAAAGTGGCACCAGAAAGTTTTTATCATCCATTTTGCACATTTACATATCTACCATTTGTCTGTGCATTGAATACAGTTGCTATATTTGGTCTGGTGCTCCTGCTATTAATCTCAAAATTCTTGACAAAAACCAAAGAAGGATCTGCATTGTAATCAATTCTGACTTGGTATCTTGACTTCAGTTACTTTCTCACTGATGTGACATGGCTTCCCTCTGTCTTTTCTACAAATATTTTCATGGTAACTGCTCTAACAAACTTTTTTCTCTGGTGCCCCAATGACATAAATTTAAGCATGCTACTAGATTGGCATCTAAGACCTACCACTGTTGAAATAGTTAAATGTAACTGCCACTTCTACTCCAACAGTTTCTTTTCTCACATTTTCCACCTGTGGAACTCCATTCAGTTTCCTTGCTTCCCTGATGACTACAATCTTCAAAAATTTAAATGCAACATCAATCGCCATCTTCTATCTTCTTGAATCCTGTAAATCTTTTATCCTTTCATTAATCCCTACTATATCCTTCCTTTTCTTTCATTTTTACCTTCTGTAACCACCTGTGTACTGGAGGTAATCCTGCCTTGCTTGGGATGAAATGATTAAAAAATGTCCATCAGAGAACAAAATGAATCAGCTAAGAAGTTTTCATTTAGTCTTTATTCATATTGTCCTTTTACAGTTATATTTTTAGTTATATCTGAAATTTGACACAGACATGCACAAGTACATATATGCATCAAGTTGGTCAGTCTCTTGAACTTTTCAGGACCTCCTTGTGTGCATATATATATACATACATATATATATATATATATATATATATATATATATATATATATATTGCCATTCATAAATATATGTCAAACATACTTTATTACATCACCAATTCATAATTAATCTATGTCTCTCTTTCTCAGGATTTATATATATATATATATATATATATATATATGGCCTGACGATTGCATCTAGCATGAAACAGACTGTCGCCTCTAAGTGTTGACTTCTATGTTCACTTTTATATTTACACACGCTCTATCTCTGATATTGAGCACTTTATCCCATAAATATAGCACACTTTATGACTATTCATATATATATATATATATATATATATATATATATATATATATATATATACAAGCAGCATGGCCCAGCATTGCCCGTGCTTGATTCAAAAATCGTACGGCTCATACAGTAATCGCTATCACTTGACTTAAAATATTTTTGCCCTTCCTTGCCTTTAAAGGAGTGCTCTTTGCAGTGCTGATGTTGCTACATGCCTTACTTCTTGCCTATCCCACACTGCAAATTTTTTCTAAGCTCTATACTAAACATTAAATCTGTTACGAAAAAAGAACTAAACAAAATGAACACAAAACGATCAAGTTTAAAAAAGGACTCGTAACTGGAAAAACCGAATGAAAAAAGAATGTTAACAACAAATACTTTTTCACACCCAACCCAGTTCTGCAGAATCAGAATCAACATTGACTTTAAGCAAGCGAATGAGCCAATTGGAGTAAAGTGCCATGCAGATTTAAATTTTTCCCACTTGTGACAAATGCAGCTATCAATTTTTTTGCAAGCTAGCATGCTAGTTAACATTCGTGTCAGTCAGCTGTTGGCTCTCATGCTGGCCAATGGAATCTTCCTGCCTATTCATGGCAGCCAGCTATAGGCTCTCCCTCTGGCCAGTAGAAAATGGCCGGAAGCTACATGAAAACTGCTGTAGAAGCATGAAAAAATTGATTATTTCCACTATCGATGGGAGTTGGGAAATGCAACATTGGTCTTGGCTTTTTTTCTAACTTGGAGCATGTGCATGTAAATTTTGGTGCAAATCCGTTAAAAATTGCGGCCGTGCATTCGTTACACACACACACGCACACACACACGCACACACACACGCACACACACACACACACATCCTACCTTTTATAGATAGAGATATATAAAAGTTAGACATAACAGTTGTATATCATCAACTGTTATGTCTAACTTTTAATATTGATAGTGCAAGATGGATAACTAAACTAATTTCCCTTGCACTAGGAAGATTAGTGTATGCAATGTGGGAGTGTCCTTATTAAAATGGTGGACTGAAGATTTAATATCCTTGACACACACAATATTCTATAATGCACTCAAAAATATTCTAGATCAACCAAATAAATAAAGCTTAGAATGATAAAAAATAATAATAATTTAAATTATAACATAAAATATACCATTAAAATATTTTATAGAACTAATTACACAATAGACACAAATTAGGCAAAATTTATGAGTCGTCTAATGTGTATAAATGTATATCATTTATTAATAAAGGCAATTAAACTTAATACTTATTACAAAAAACTAAAAAGAAAGACCTCTATAAATTCTCTTACTCACTTGGAAAACAACTCTTTAATAAAAAGTAAGCCACACATATATTGGTTACATAATTACTACACACATCTATTAACTTGCCATTTATCTGATAATAGCTCAATAAATTTGATTATCACCAGGTAACACAAGAAATGTGACAAATACCTACCAATAAAGCAAAAAAAACTGATCACCTATAAACTGTGAAAACAACTACAAATACAAGTATGCATAAAATACAAATAACCCAGCATTAATGAATTCAACTTAAACATACTAAATATATTTATCAATTAAAGAAACAGAAAAGCATCACACTACAAACTAATGCATAAAGATGCAATACTTGAAAAAAACTTGACCTTGTACCTATGAATGTGTTAAGATCTAATACTCAAAAGCAGTAAAGAAACAATATATATAAAGATAGCACTCTCAACCCACAAAAACATCTTTGATAATGACTTTTGAAAGCCCAAATACACAGAAGATAACTTGCTTACACAAAGATACTTATATATATATAAGTACAATCTTTAAAAATCCATTTGGTTATAATTTATTTCATGAATATATATAAATATTCATCTCTTCAGACCAAAGTTTTTTTTAATAATAAATGGAGAGAAAGAAAAAAAAGAAAATAGGAAAGGGAAAAAAATTTATATTAATAGAGGAAGAAAAAAAAAATTTCAATATAAGGTTTTAAAATAATTTGTGTGGTGGGGGGAAGAGGGAAGAGTGGGGGAGGGGAGAGAAGGATAGAGCAAGAGAGGGAGGGAAAGAAAAGAAAGGAAAGAAGGAAGAATTAAACATGAGTCGATAGGGTGACCTAGAAATTATTATTTTTTTATAGGCTGAACAAGTTAAAATGCAGGGATCAGACTTAAAATAGGTAGTCATGTGTCTAATATCATGTCATTTTCAACAGCTTCATCACATTATAATCATCACAATTTCAAATTAATATTTGACATCAATATAATAAATTAAGTTAAATTAAAATTAAAATATATAAAAATGTTAATTAAATAATTAAATAAATTAACAGATAAATAAAGAACAAAGTTAAAGAAATAAAATAAATATATATATATATATATATATATATTAATATATATATATATATATATATATATATATATACTTCAAGTGTAAATTCTCCAAAATCAAAGATTTTAGTGAATTTTAAATCTGTTCTTGTGTCTACATTTGAAGGTAAGTTCATTCTTTTGATTCAATAATTCTTTAGAATTTTTATACTTAATCATTTTGATTTTTTCCTGTATGCATAGATTGCACCTGTCTCAGAAGTTGTTGGGAGTCTGAGATTGACAGATAATCCTCCATTTGATTTATGGGGTGAAGCCTCCATCTTTAAGATTCCAATAATGTTTGGATAGAGCAGTTTGATATCTTAAAGAGGCATTGGAAAAGGAATGCTGGTGATTGTAAAGTCTCTGCTTCCAACTTCCAGCAGATATTCCTGTTTATACATTTTTTCATTGATATTTTCTTTAGGGAAAATGGTAGCTTTGTATACCACATTTTCAGAGTTACACTTGCCTCCAACTATATACATATATATATATATATATATATATATATATATATATATATATATATATTGTTCACAAATGTAAATTGAAAGTGGAAAAACCTAGGCACATGTATTGCTTATCCTGGATCAGTTTGTCTCTGGAGTATAAGATGAAGGGCTTAGAAAACACTATTCCATGATAGACAAAGAAAGAAAATGACCTTCAGACAGGCAAAAAAAATCACAAAATCCATCAGTGCTGACCTAACAATCTGCATGTCTGCTTTGAAGCACACATAAGTTCTTAGTATTTCCTATTCAACTGCTTCTGAGAAATTTCTGCATTCACATAAAAGAATAAAACTGAACATTAACCAGGAATTCAGATTAAAACCAAGTAAAAATAAATGTGTGAAATGTTTACAGTGAAATCTGTCATAGCCAGATAAAAAAATTGCTTTTTAAATAATGCGTATAATCTGCAACTGAAGGAAAAATCTTTCAAAGTTTTATGTAAATATTAGTACCTATTTATTGTATTTTTTAATTAACTATTCTTTTAGCTGTACTATTCTATCTTCTGAATAAATTAAGTCAATGATTAAATTGTTAAAATCATTTATTAAAAAACTTTGAACATTTATGCTAACAAATAAGACAATAATAAAATATTTAAATTAATAGTTTAAAATTGATTTATTAAAAATTCAGGATCAATGATTGAAAAATTTAGAACTGTTGTTAATAAAATTTCATTAGTCTAATAAATTAATGGAAATTTTTATTCAATTATTGAAAATTATTTGAAAAAAAAAAAAAAAAAACATGCACCAAAAATTGGAATCATTGAAACTAGAATAAAAATAATTCAAATAAATTTTGCAAAAGTCAGGTTTTTTTAATAAAAATCACTAATCAAGAAACATGAATGAATTAATCTAAAAGACTTGATCAATTACCGAAATGCTGCATGAAATATGTCTTTAAATAATATGAAATCTGTTCTATAATTATAAATATGAATTCAAAATTCAAATCAATTTGTAAAATTTGAATTGATTATTGAAAAGCAAGAATCAATAAGCAAGCAAGTTCAGAGATGGAAATATGTACATTTTTTGTTTTTAATCAATTGCAAAAATTCTTAAAGGGTTAAAAGAACAAATTAATTAGAAGAATTTATTTATCTGCTAATTATTTTCATGCTTTTGCTTATTGATACTTTTCAATATTTCAAGACCATAAACTAACAAAATATCTTTTTTATACAGCATATCAAAAGTATAACTGAGTAATTCTGTAAACTTATTCCTCCAAGCAGTTGAAAAATTATTCTTTTTAATGCAATACAGACTAAAGAAAGATTGAATCATGCACAAAGAACAGGAACTTAATTCATGGCTACATAACTGTAGACATGGGGACTTTTAGATTTAATAAGATCACAAATCAAAAAAATATATTATCCTACCAACTAACTCTATCACATCTGATATGTCCTGGAAAGGGATATATTTGTTCGAAGTAGCTAAGTGGTTTTGGCTACTGTAACCGGGTAGGACAATCTATCAGGTAGCCGTAATGGACTGGTATTCATCGTAGTTGTAGGCAATATGCTTAGGCTTATGCAATAGGTGTAGGCAATAGGCGTAGGCGATGTACCTCCACATCAGTCTGTATTTATGGCTGACAGCAGCCAATCATATTACTGTGAGGGGAAACCCAGGTGTATGCATATTCATTACATCACCTCCCCCTGAGCTAAATTTTCCTGTGAAATTTAGCTTCAATATTTTCTCTTTCTAGTGTCTGGACTTAATCGATTGATTTTTTTCCTAAGTCTTTTTCGCCTCAATCCTCTTTGCAATGGTGGCGACACGAAAGCAGATACGTCATCGGCGTACGCGGAAACCCTGGCTCGAGCCCCTCCAGGAACAGCGATTCTACGTAGGGCCGGACTGCACGCCCTGTCCTTCAGCCGGCGAAGGAGAGGCTCCAACACCAAAGCATAAAGTAGGGCGACAGTGGACAACCCTGACGAACTGACCTAGACAGCACAAAAGTGCCGACAGCTTCCCGTTCACCTGTACCACCTGTTCGAATCCAGCAGCCTGCAGAGTAAGAGCAAAAACCTACTCACATACGGGCCAGAAATCTGCTTCAGTCAGGACCCCGACAGATTGCCCTAGGCTCCCTACACCTAGCTCTGACATCATCCGTCCTTCTAGGACAATTCCGCCGACATCCGTGGGATAAGTTAATTTTATACACCTGTATAGGGAGGGGTGGAGAATAACAGGGATCCTCCCAGCACAATACTGACGTAACTTTTTTACATAAGGAGAATCAAAATTTGCAATTTTAATATTGTAAAATGTCTCCTTTGCTTCTGCAACATGACCCCAAACTTTTAAATAGGCCCCAGTGTCCCTTATGCAGGTAATGACACTCGGGGCTTTTGGAAAATTACGTGGATCTTCCACTGATTTTCCATCTACGCTAGTTAATTTATACAGCAGTTGCAACTGGGCTCTCTTTTGGCTGGACAGGCCTTTTTTGAATTCATCCCCGCCCACCCTACA
Organism: Acanthosepion esculentum; assembly: GCA_964036315.1. Taxonomy (NCBI): domain Eukaryota; kingdom Metazoa; phylum Mollusca; class Cephalopoda; order Sepiida; family Sepiidae; genus Acanthosepion; species Acanthosepion esculentum. Next base: position 74,947,273 of record OZ038484.1, read on the forward strand.
AATTGACTCAGGTCCAGAAAAAAGCTTTTTCTTTCTTGTTGCTTTTGAGGATTGGGGAGGGGAAGCAGTTGACGAATTAGGGGGTGTGGATAGGGAACTAAGGGAAGAATTTGAGGGAGAGGGGGATGGAGCGTGTGAAGGGGAAGAAGGGAGGCTCTTAGTCTTAGTAGTAGCTTCAGACTTTTCTTTCAGGGAAGCAGGGACGGAAAGGGACCTGGTTTGTCCATGCCCCTTTCCGCCCTACTATGCCCGGAGTGCTTTTGCGTAGTGGTCTCTACCTCCTCTTCTTCCCCCCTACTTCTTTTCAGTGATGCTGCACGAGGTGTAGGCATTTTGTCCATTTCCTCCTCGGTTTGCTGCTGTTGCTCCTCCTGTTGCTGCTGTTGTTGCTGCTTCTGCCGTTGCTATTTTTTAGTGTTTGTTCCTTTCCGGGCTTTTTCTTACTTTCGTTCTTTTTGCTTTCCTTTTTTGCTTGCTGCTGCGTTGGTGGTTGTTGTTGTTTCTCAGGTGTCTCTTTTTTGTGGGAGGGAGAAGGCACGTATTTCGCCCTCTTACCACTTACCACCTCCTTCCACTACTGCTGCTGCTGTTGTAGTTGTGGGCTGAGTTGCAGGCTGAGGACATTTCGCGGGGCACTCCTTTGCCATGTGCTCCATGACACCACACGACAAACAGTTCAGTTTCCGTCCCTCAATGTCTACCAAAATTCTTCTCTCTCTACACAAGAGAATATTAGGAATTAGCCCAAAATTTGTTCTGGTCAACGTGACCTGCAATTCCACGTCTCCAGTGGCGATGCCCGATTTTCATAAAATCGCCTTCACTTCCTCCACTTTTCCAAATTTCGAAAAGAAGGCTCCCATCCAGTCTTCTGAGATATCCACGGGCACCCCATGGACTGTGATCCTTGTCCTACGGGTGCCCATGTACTCAGTTTGCAGTCTTAGGTTCTTCATGCTTAGCACACTGCCAGCCAGCTGTTTGGCATCTTGCTCAGTGGGCAGGAAAATGTCCCATATCGCATTTGTGTGTCTCGCCAAAACCTTTGGGTTAATCTTTAAGGTCTTTAAGACTTCCTCCATTGTTTCTCTGCTGACTCCAATTAATTTACGGCTTTTGATGTCGGAAGTCATCAGGGATATTATTCTTGTATTGACGGCCTCCAACGCCTCTGGAATGGTGAGGAATTAATTTTCTTTAAACTCAAACTCTTTCTTTTCTCCTCATAGAACTCTGCATTTTTCTTCAGCCTATTTTCAGCCCAAGCTGTTTTTACCGAAGACTCCGGCGGTGTTGAAATTGGATTGTTTTCACTCATGATGGTTGTAACGACCACTACGACCGATTATTTTAACAACTAAAAACAATATCAAGAACAAACCAAATAAAAAACAAAAGAAGAACATGGGCAACCAAAGACAAATTCAAATAAATACGAAAAATGTAATGCAAACAAAAACCGTGGGGTGGGGAAAAATACAAGAAGGGAAATAAACTAAAAGAGAAAACAAAAATGTACAAATATATGAACAAATAAACGGAAAGGTAAAAATTGAAAAATTGAAAATAGTTTTTAGAAAATCAAATCAAAAACTTAACAGTTCACACGCCAATTAACACTTGCTTGTCTTAATACACTCTGGCAAAACCCTGGCATAGGCAATAGGCGTAGGCGTTATCTATTGTACATTAAAAGTACAAATGTGGCACAAGGCCAAAAAAGGGGAAATGGGGGAAAAGGACGGTCATCATCTGTCTTCAGATTAAACTTAGCCAGTCACAATCACTGACCCAGACAAACCAACAATATTCCATTCACCAAAACAACGCATTCTTATTTGCCATTCTTTCCACAACCACCATAATACCTCAAAAACTCTATGAAGTGCTAAATTTAAAGTCCCCATATTTACAATACATTGTCTTTGGGGGAGGGGGAATAAAAATAACAATTTAAAATCTAAAAAAACCCAATGAGTATTTACAAATGTTCACAAAAAATTATGTACAAGAAACTAAACAAAGATTTTGTTAGTAGTAACCACCCACAGCCCTAACTGTGGCAGAAATATCAGTTAACTGGACGAAATCCATGTGGGACTTTTAAAAAAATTATAAAACATTCATACAAGCCATGCACTCACTACAAACACTCACCCATTCAAACACAACAACAAATACGAAAAACACACTCGAAACGAAAGGCGCCCCTCACCCACCAGAGAACTGACATCACTATCCACCTAATGATGGGAGGGATGGGGAATTAAACAAAAGAAAGAAAAAAAATATGGGCAGAAATAAAAGGGGCCAATGATCATACACACCCTAGCTAAGTTAATTTTCAAAAAGGAGAGAAAATTAAAACAAAAACCGACCTAAACTAACCTATACACAAGGGGAGGGTTGCCAATGTTCAACCCAACAATTCCCAAAATTCTTAATGCCTAACCGGCATCAAAATGCCACTCTAAGTCAGAAACTTTCACTCCGCAGAGATGCGCAAGACTCACCCATCTTTCGCCAAATTCCAGTGGATGGAGTCGTCTCCTTTCCATCCTGATCTTGACTTTAAGTTGATGCCTAAAGAGCAAGATCAGTTTGAAAGAGGTAAACTTCTCGTCCCCATGAAATTCCATCTGTCGCGTCATCCATATCACGACTCGCATAACCCCCAGTAAGCATAGGATCACAAAGTGCTCAGCCTTAGTCAACGGCGGTACTTTATTGCTACAGACGGAACTGTCCTCAAGGGCAAAAAGGTTTCCGCGGAGCATGCGAACCATGATGTCTTCAACAAACTTGCACAACAGAGATACGACACTACACTGAAAAAAAAAGTGACCTAGGATCTCTACCTCCCCACTGCAGCGAATGCAGTTTGGCGACTTTACCAAACCTGCCGAACAAAGTCTCTTGGCGACCCAGAGGGCCCCACAAATCATCAGCCAGGTGAGTGATGCCTCAGTGTTAGTGAGACATCTCAGCCCAGCGAGCCTCCCACTTCGACCGCCCGAGCTCGCCAATAAAGGCATCCTGAATGTACCCCTAACTAATACCTGATATAATGCCTTACGAGACAACGTAAGAGTTGCTTGAGGGTAAGCCAACATTCACGATAGAAAGAGCCCTCGCCTGAAGGAGTATGACCGGCCTCCTCCTCACATGAGTGCACATTTCTCAATGATGGAAAATTTTTATGCAAGGCGCCCCCAGACCGCCATCAGAGGGATGAAGGTAACAGATCTAGCGACTAACCATGGCTTCCTTGCCTCCCCACAAGAAGGAGAACAAGAACCTTACAAACGCCAATAAAGTATAAGACGGGAGTGGAAGCACGGTGAGTCGGTAAAAAGGAGAATCAGGTAAATGTGCGAAGCACATACTTCCGCCCTCCCCTCCAAGGAAAGATTCCTCCGAGTCCACAGACGAACTGCGCCCTTGGCCTTCTCTCTCACCCCCAACCAATTCATTTCCAACATGAGGTCAGAACCAAACCAGATGCCGAGTATCTTGACCGGCCCGTCCGTCCAGAGGAAAGGTCCAGGAAGAGAAACTCCCTTCCACAAACCCAACCGCAAGCCAACAGACTTATCACGGTTGATCTTAGCCCCTGTCACCATCTCATACCCTTTGATTTCTTTACTGACTTCGTTAATCTCAGCCCTGTTCCACACCAGAACCGAAACGTCATCAGCATAGGCGGAGTACTTGCCAAGGTGGTAGCACCAGGTAAGGAAATTCTGCAAAGAACTGGATTCAACTTCAACTTATGCAGGAAAGGTTCCAACGCAAGAACGTACAGCAATGGAAACAGCGGACATCCTTGACGAATGGAGCGAGACAAAATGAAAGGTTTCGATCTTACCCCATTCACTTCTACCAGTGCACAGGGGGACGCATACAGCAGTCGGATCCAAGTGCGAAAGTCCGGCCCGAAACCAGTGACCGAAAGAACAGCCTCCAAAAACCGATGGTCAAACCTATCAAAAGCCTTGGACTGATCCAAATTGATCAGCGCGGCGTCACTGTTGACTTTCTCGATGATCAAGTATACCAAATGAAGGTTGTCCTGAATAGTCCTGCCCTTCACAGCACAAATCTGCTCAGGACCAATCATACTAGAGAGGAGAGCCTTCAAACGGCCGGCTAAGACCTTGGCTAAAAATTCAACTCTGTATTTAACATCGTCAAAGGCCGATAATTATCTAACCCATCCCCACCGTCTTTTTTTTTTGCGAAGCAGCTTGATCACACCCCTGGTGAAGCATTGAGGTATAGACCCCTGCTTCTTCCAGTCGTTGAAAATCAGTGCCAGCAAGGGGGCAAGGACGAGCGACTGCCTCAAGTACATTTCATAGAGAAAACCATCTAATCCTAGAGTCTTGTCCAGGCCAACCTGCTTCAGCGCATCCCAGATCTCAGACTCTGTTATGGGGCCCTCGCACTCAGCCGATTCAGCCGCCTCAAGATGGGGAAAGTCGGCTATATAGGCATCGAACTGAGCAGCGTCAGACCAGGCTCTCTGGTAAAAAGCTCTTGAAAGTAGTCACGGAAACTCTCACAAATGCCCGTGTCTGTAGTCACAGTCCGCTTGTCCGGCAATGTGATGCACACGATATGCTGACTAGATGCTCTACAAGCTTCCTCTGTACACAATGAAGCAGCCATATTCATAGCCTCGCAAGGCATCCTTTTTAGCCTAGCCCTAACTACCAGAGCTTGATCCTTCTTGATAAGCAAGGAGGCCAGCCCCGCCTGAGCTATGGCTACGTCCTCACTAACACGGGATTTTATCGCCCGATCAACTTTTTCCTCACAAGACTTTTGTGCTGTTAACCCTGCTATATTGAGTCGTCGACTAAAATCAGCAGCAAAAGACCTAAGTTTTGATTTCAACGAATCCCACCACTTATTCCCAACCACAGCCCCCGACAATTCCCGCTGTAGCATTAGTAAAAGCTGGTCCCGGAAATCTTGCTCACCAAATAATGATACATTCAATTTCCAGTAGCCAGCCATCTTAATCTTAGGCTTATCTAAGTTTACCCGAACCCAGACAAGCCTATGATCCGAGTAAACTATAAAATGGAAACTTGGACATTCTAAGTGCTCTACTTCGACTCTCTTAACTAGAACCAGCTATTCCCCCTCCCCCTTCTCCACAACTGCACTAGCAGCGGGCGAAGGCTCTTTGGGGAATGTGGCCTTAGATGTTGCACCAATCGGAGGTTTAACTGTACCAGTTCCAGAAGCTGGCATGCCCATTACAGGAAAGGCGGTAGGTAATGACGCGGCCAGAGCGGGATCTTGGTCTACTTGAGTTTGACTTCCAGAGGCCTTCTTCTCTGGGCAGGAAGAGGAGATGTGACCAGTCTCTCTGCACTTCCAACATACCAGTTTGCAGCCGGTCACAATGACAGGTAGCCTCAAGCTCCCTACTTCCAGACAGTTGGGAATGTAGAGGAAGGCTTTCCGTTCAAACAATATTTTGAACCTCCCCCTCCGTTCAGTCTATCGCAGGAAGCGCCAGTATCTCGCCATACTGTGATAGGAAAGCAGCCAGGTGTTCCCAGATAGCCTGAGGGGGGACCTCGTATATTGCCACACTGGTGCTTCTTCAGCCTTTATACTCTGTGCGTAATATTATGTCTTTGGTTATCAAGTCATGACAGCAACACAGTCTTCCGGCGTGGGTAGCAATACATCCCACATGAAATAGCCGGCTTCTTTAACGATTCTGAGGGGTTTGAACCACAAGGACACCAGTGATTTTATCACTGTGTCTTTCGTCGCACGACAAATTTTGCACAAACGCTTGTCCATGATGAAAACCGACACTATTCTTTTTTCAATCTCACTTAATTCTTGGGGGTCTTCTACGAGTCCACCTTCTATGACAAGGTGAGCGTAACTCTTAGCTCGCTCCAAGGACTCCGTAATATTGATAATACAATTAGTGGGGGGACTTTCAACAAGAAGGCGATTCCCCAGCCTCAACATTATCTTTTTTCTTATTCTGGCCATTATTGGCCTCCATATTTTTGGATTTTATATTTTGGCTATTTTTGGCCTCCATACTTTTAGTTGTCTGGTTTGGGCAGTTTAATTCTTCATTATCTCGAGATGTACTCGGCAAAAATGGGTACTCATATGTACTGTCTTTGTCAGGTGGGTATTTTTTTATTGAAAATAAATGATTTTTATGAATTTTCTATAGTCGGCCAACATTTTTTTCTTTTTTTTATGAAGAAGGACGGAATTTTCGGGGTGTTTTTTCCCACTTTTCTTTTTAAAATATAAGACGGGAATGGAAGGGGAGAAGTGGTTAGAACAAGGGATGCTTATAGGCATAAAAGAAATAATAAAGCAAAAAAAAGAAAAAAATGGTTAATAAACAAAGTGCGCCAAGAAGCGAAAACAAAATTAAGACGATAGTCACAAAATTTCTTTCAAACATCAAAAAAAACTATAATACGGTAAATAAATAAACAATACAGTAAAAAAAAACTGATGTGAACAATTGGTCACAAACAAACAAAATTAAAACAGTTCAAATGAAAAACACAAGAACAAACATTATAGGAATAAAGACATGAATAAATTACACAAAATAAGGTAAACTATAACAAAAACACTAAATATCAATGTAAAAAGGACAGGCTACAAACACAAATATGAAACAATTAGTTTAATTAATAAACACAATATGAGAAAAATTGAGGACAAACCACGTACAGCCCCTCCCCCCCAAATGTAATTGTAGGAATAAAAAAGCCTGCCCCCTCCAGAGAAAGTGTCAGCAAGAGTGTGTGGTATACCAAGTAAAGATATTTAAAGATAAACTAAATAATACTGATAAAATTCCCAAAGTATATCTAGGATCTACCCAAAATAATTTTAAGACCCGATACTACAACCATCTTAGTAGTTTTAATAATGAAAGATATAAGCATAACACCATGTTGTCTACTTATGTATGGAAAATTAAACAAGACTATAATAAACACCCCATTTTGAAATGGGAAATATTAAAGAAATGTCATAAGTATAAAACAGGGAATAAATTTTGTACACTATGTATAGAGGAAAAGTTAGCCATCGCTTTGTATAAAGAACCCAACAGTTTGCTAAATCTAAAATCTGAAATTTTGAGTAAGTGTAGGCATAGGAAACACTGGTTACTAGAATAGGTTTTCTTCAAATTCTTGTTTTTTTTTTGTTTATTATTGAATAAACATGTATTATCCCCCCCCCCGTTGTTGTGTTACTGTGTTTTGGGTTTTTTTTAGTCACATGGTCATGGTTGTTTTATGTTGTAGGCTATTTATATTCTGTTCTGATGTTACCTCTTTGGCCAAGCGTACCCTGCTGACCCGCAGTGTTGAAAGCTAGGTAGGTTTGCTTGGCTCTTTAGTTTTGTAATTAGATTTGCTCTACTTAGTGTATTGAGCACTTTGCTTAGTTACTTTTGTTTTACTCATGTTGGAGGTTTTTTTCTTTGGACTCTGAGCTTGGATTCTGGACGATTGTTTTTGCCTGAAGTACATGTTCTTAGTTTTTTCTTCTGTATTCCTTATTTTTCCTTGGGTGTTGCTTTGTTCATTTACAAGCCAAAACACCTAAGATTTTTCCAGACAAGTATATTTACTTATATTTATAAGATTATTATTATATATATATATATATATATATATATATATATATATATGTATGTATGTATGTATGTATGTATGTATGTATGTATATATATATGTGTGTGTGTGTGTGTGTGTGTGTGTGTGACAAAACTTTGGAAAACATCTATTTTGATGTTTCACTGATGAATTGATGTCATCAGAGAAAAAAAACAAAATCTACATTAGCATGATTTACATATTAACACTTGATTTTTACTTTAATGTTATTGTTTTAGAAATTTGCCTTGAACTAATTTTTATTTATTTATGTAGTCATCTTTAAAGGTTATTAATACCACCTTGTTTTAATGCTAATCCAGGTGATGAATTGAACTAGTTTTTCATAAATATTTACCTTTCCATCATTTTCTTATCCACCCTTTACTCTGTCTCTGTCTCTTATCTATATCTCTATCTATATCATTTGATTTCTGAGGAAAGACCTAGGTGGTCTGAAATATTAAATAAATAAATATATACAAAAACACAGAAATAAATACTTTCATAAAAAAAACACCCAATTTTGTTTCATTTATTTTATCCAGATATTATATATATATATATATATATATATATATATATATATATATATATACACAAATTTGAGAAAGAACAAATGGAGTAACAATCCACAGTTTGTAGCATTTACTTTTTAAAAAAGTGCTCAATACAAAGTAGAGCAAAATATTATTATTATTATTATTATATTATTATTATAAGAGATTATAATAAAAACATTTTACATCACTACACAAAAGCTTTTATGTTTCAATACTATGATTGTACTTCCTCAGGTGATGGTTGGTAACTTTTTTTTTTTAAGCATATCACCCCAAGCAAGGCTGGAGGCCACTATCATGCATGGGGTTACAGAAGGGTTGGAGGAAGAGGAGATAGGAGTGGTAAAGGAGAGGATGTGGAGAAAGAGAAGGACGGAGGGTCGATCAAGGCAAGGGGGTTACAGAAGATTTGGAGCGAGAGCAGATAGGAATGAAAGATGAAAGGATGTGGAGAAGGGAAGTGGATAGATCAAGGCAACTGGAGATGACGATTGATGCTACACTTAAACCGTTGGAGATTGTATTTGTCAGGGAAACAGTAATAGGGAAGGGAGTTGGTGATAAAATGATTTTTTAGGGAAATTTAGAAACAAATCGTACCTCTTTTCTGAAAGTTAAAGTGGGAAAGGTTAGAATTAAAAATATGGTTGTGGGTATGCCTCGATTAACCAATTAAATGTCAGAGATGCACTAAATAGAAAAATAAGGTCAGAGGGTGGAGGTGGGTGAGTTATTTTTTCATGTCACAATAAATGGCACCTAGACATGGCATCGTTAATGATTGTGGAGAATATTGCAGTGACAAATGTATTGTCATTGTAGCCAAATATGATGTTCTATTTGTTGATATGGTGGGGTAGGTTAATTAGATGTAAAGTTAACAGAAACATTTTTTAAAATTATATATATTCAGATAGCTTCTTAAAGGAGCCTGTAGATAAAATTAAAAATGTGCAACTCTATATACGATGCTAATAATACTGAACAGACAGCAATAAGCTAAATAAGGTATTTACCCATAGAGTGTGAACATTTATATACTAATAAAATTATGGCTACAAAATTGTAATACGTAATTGTTTTTTATAAAAAAATTCAACTATATTTTAAGGTAAAAGATAGACTGTGTTGGCAGTTTACTGTTAATTCACTCCTTTTGTTTAACAGAGCTTTTTTGTTAGCAAATTTAATTATTTGAAATTTTTTCTGTAAATATAGGAAACACTTAACATTTAAAGATTTACAAGTTCTAGTTTTTTTAATATTTTCCATTTTACCGTACGGGTTTTGTTAACTTCTTTTAAGTTCAAAAAATATTTAGAAAGGGACGTCCTATTTCTGTACACATTGTTGTTGAATGATAATATATGTTGATACCACCTAGTTTTAAAAGAATTCTTGGTACTCCCGATATAAAATTTTAAAAAGTTTGGATTTTCTATAGCAGAAACAGTACTTAGGTAAACAAGGTAATCAGTTTGACACCTATTTTGTAATGGATACTCGTTAGCATTTCTACAATTACACATGTTGGTATTATTAGCATTTTCTGCTTTGGAATGCCAATTATTACTTAGGTTTTTGTATTGATTTAAAATTTTATTATTATGTTTTTTAATAATTTGTTCAAGATTATCTGTACAGATATAGCTTAATTTTAGTGTATTTCTATTAAAAATCTTACTAAGTGGATTATTTCTGGGGAAGTGTTTCTCATTTAAAAACATAATAATAAACCTTTATGAAACACTTGTTTGTATGAAACACTTAAAAATTTAAATTATCAGTCAGGAATTGTATAGAGTTGACAGACTGTATATTTAATGATGCTAAAAAAGTTTTTCAAATTAGTATGTTACTTGTTAGACCAAGATTGAGAGAGAGAGAGAGAAGAAGGATTTGTGCATTTCAGTAGAAAATCTTTTACTTATTGTAGTGAAGAAAACAACAAATCACGTCATTAAACCAAGAGACATAATGTTGTGTGTATTCAACAATGGAAAATGTGGTGAAAAAGAAAGTTACTTAGCAAGAAAAAGGGCACGTATTCTGCATGAGATGCCAAATATGGAATATCCAAATTAGAAACAAGTCAGTTGCAGGAGTCACCATAAAAGTATTTTGGATATGCTAATATTGTGTGTCCTCTCCCAACTGTCAATGAATGAAAGAAAAATGCTCTGTCAATAAAAGCAGTCAGTGTTCTTGAATTGGGGAGAAAATTCATGTATCCGGCTATTGCATTCATCAGCGAGTGTGTTATTTTTCTGACTGGTTACATGCATTGTTATTTGTAACATAGTGCCTGTAAATCAAAATTTCAACATTTCTTTTTGCATCTGATATTTGAGTTTGAACTTGCAATTTATTTACTTCGTTGTGGAAGTAATTTGAAACATCAATTTCTGAACTGGAATTTTAGTTCAAACACAATGAAACCGACAACTTATGTTGGATTAAAATGTGACTATTCAATTTTAACAAATTTTCTATGATGTTTTAAAAAAATCCTCACTTTGTTGAAAATTATAACAATATTTAGAAATATGTGCATATAGATATTTGAAAAATAAAAAATATCACAGACACTGTTTACATCTTGATAGCAAATCCAAAATTATTTTACCATAAATATATTTACATATTTTCATGAAATCTTGAACCATGAATGCTATCTTTCTAAATGCATGACACCGATATTAGACTGACATTCAAAATCATTTTCTCCCAAAGATATTTTCCTCATTATATATAAGTATAAAGGGGAAAAGATTACTATCTACTCAAAATACAATGTTAAATGAACTGAAATGAGAATGGTAGCTTAGATAAAGAATGAAAAAAAAACATTGTCTATTGACAAATAAGTTTTAACAAAGATTAGTAAAAAAAGAAAAGAAAAAAAGAAAGGAAATAAAAGAAGAAAATCCCAAACATGAATTAAAACTATCAATAGATGATGATGTATAGTTTCTACCAATTATACCAGGAAATTCAGAACTTTACAAAACAGATGTTTCTCCTGCAAAAAAGAAAAAGATGAAAATAACCTCAATTATTGAAAATGAGATTGCAAATTAAGAAGACAAAAAACTCCTCTTCTAATTAACAAGATCATTTAAATAAATGTGGAAATTGAAAATAGAAAAATATTTTCAAATGAAGAAAGAATTTTGTATTTAATGGTAAAGAAAAACAAATAACTAACCAACAACAAGTGCAAAACAAGACAAAATCTTCCATTCCCAAATTTTTATAAAATGAACCCTCAATGACAAAAGTTTAATAAAATGAATCTGGCTTCAAGAATTTCAATATAGACCCTTGAAAAGAAATATAATTCTTATATGACATGGCTTAGCTGAATATAAATGGATATGCATTTAAAAAACATGTCCAATTCAGATTTGTCTGAATTTGAGGATTCAGTTGACATAATGGATTGCTTAGATGGATCTTATATTATCAAGACAAAATTTTCAGCCCTTTAGTCTTGTTTTTTTCATAGAATTTAGCCTTGTTTATTTCATAGAAAGTGGTTTCAAGAAGAACTAGTGGTAATAATATCAATGTATTTGCACATACCAAAGAAAACAAATATTAATTTTTTCAAATCTTTGAAAATATTTTCTGTAAATGGTAACAGTAAGAAAACATGATTGTTAAATGATGTGAAAGTTATTTGGACTTAAGTTCACTTCTACAATGAACAGAAAAGGGTGTAATTTTAACACTTCTACAATGAACAGAAAAGGTGTAATGGTTAACAAGCTTGTTATTATTACTGAGTCATGAAGTTGTTCCTCGCTAGATGTCTCTTAATTGTATCTTTGTGCCAAACTTAAATTGTTTGGCAAATAAATACAATGAATTGAAAAGGATGAAAGCTAATCTAACCAGAATGTTTTTAAAATAATCTGGAAATAAAAAATCAAACATACATACAAACATATATATATATATATATATATATATATATATATATATATATATATATAAATAAAAGAAAGAACCACGCCAAGCTGGTGTTGGCTTCGCCATCAAGTCAGACCTTTCTAGCTCACTGCCTTCCTTACCTAAAGGTGTATCAGATCGTATAATGATATTAACCCTCAATCTGGAGTGCAACACTCGTGTGACGATGGTTAGCTGCTATGTTCTAACCTAAGGTAGTTCAGAGAAAGAAAACAATGATTTTTACAATCTCCTTCGGGATGTCATCTCCAAAGTCCAACATAAGGATAAATTAATCCTTACAGGTGACTTCAATGCTCGTGTTGGCAATGATTATCATTCTTGGAAGGGCATTTTAGGTCGCCATGGTATTGGTCATGGTAATTTGAATCTATCTGCAAGGAATTTGACCTTAGTATTACTAATATGTTCTACCAGCAACCCAGTTGTTGTAAGACCATGTGGATGCATCCTCGTTCGAAAGACCGGCATCTGATCAACTACGTCATCACCAAAAGAATGGACATAAAATATTTTAAGATAACACGTTCATTCCACACAAAATGCTATCTTTCAAATCACACTCTACTTCAGAGTAAGGCTACACTGCATCTGCAAAAGCGAAGGATTATAAAATCTACAGAGCCCAAGTGCATTAACGTACTGCCTCTTAAATCGACTGAAACGAAAACTGAGCTCTCTGACAAACTTGATGCTGCACTTGATTCTGTAAACATTACCAATGATATCAAATCATCTTGGAAGGCTCTGCAGGATGCAACACATTCTGCATCCTTGGAGGCTCTCAGCCTACCACCTCGTAAACATCAAGACTAGTTTGATGACAATAATACAGAGTTTCAGCGGCTTATAGATCAATTGCACTCTTTTCATAAAGCATGGATTGAGGACAAGAACTCGTCCATTAAGAAGATCGCTTACAAGAAGTGCAAAAGTCAGGTTCAACGAGCTCTTAGAGCCATGAAAGAGCATTGGTGGTGCGAAAAATCCACTGAACTCCAAGAAGCCTCAGATAGAAAGGATATAAAGGTTTTCTATGCTGGCCTCAAGAGCCTTTTTGGTTCTCAGAAAAGTGGTGTTGCTCCAATCTCCACAGCAGATGGTGAAACTCTTTTGACAGATACGTCAGACATTTTGGATTGCTGGAAAGAGCATTTTGAAACTGCATTAAACACCACTTCAGTTACTGATGAGGAAGCCATCACATTAATTGTGCAAAATCCAAAGATTCCGAAGTTATCTTTTGAACCTACCTATCAAGAGGTAAGTGACTCTATCAAGAAGATCTCATCTGGACAATCACCTACTCCTAAGGATCCTATTCCACCTGAAGTGTATAAGCATGGTGGCCAAAAGTTGGTAGAAAAGTTGCATCTCCTTTGCATGGAGATATGGAAGGCAGACTGTGTCCCACAGGATTATAAAGATGCCTCTATCAAACACCTCTACAAAAACAAGGGTTTCAGGTGTATCTGTGATAATCATCGGGTGATATCACTCCTTTCAATTGCAGGCAAAATCCTAGCTAGACTGATTCTAAACAGAATTATTATACACCTTGTGACGATATCTATCCTGAATCGTAGTGTGGTTTTGGTAAGGTTGTGGCATCATTGACATGATATTTTCTCTTCATCAAGTTGCAGAGAAGGTTCACAAGAAGAACCAGGTGTTGTACATGGTGTTTTTGGACTTGACAAAGGTTTTTGAGACTGTGAATCGAGAGGTTCTTTTGCAAGCATGAAAACATGCTAAAGGTCATCATCTCCTTTCATGAAGGAATGAAAGCTAATATCATGTCTGATGGTATGATGTCCTTTTTCCCCTTTTCTTCTCGGGGATGCTGAAATATGCATTTGCAGTCACAGAGAGTGGCATCAAGTTTAGGTTTGAATGACTGGTGGTCTCTTCAATCATCAGCACTTCAAAGCCAAGATCCACCTTTGTACACAAATTATTCATGATTTGTTGTTTGCTGATGCTGCTGCTCTTGTTGTGACATCCTTTCAGGAGGCCCAACATCTAATAAATCATTTCTCTGCTGCATGTAAAGCCTTTGGTCTTACACTTAGCATAAAGAAAACTGAAGTAGTGCACCAACCTTGTCCTACTCCGAAGCAATTCCGTGTTGAGGAACAAAAACCACCAGTTTACAAATTTCCAGAGAGACCATCGAAAGAAGAGCTGTTGTCCTTGCCATCCTTTTGTATGGCTCAGAGTTGTGGACTCCATACAGGTAACATATATGCCAGTTGGATGTTTTCCATAATAGCTGTCTATGTTCCATCTGTGGATTTAGTCTTCAAGATAGGACATCTAATGTAGACCTGTTTAACAGGAGTAATATTGGAGTAATCAAGACTTTCCTCATACAGTCTCAGTTACAGTGGACTGGTCATGTCTGGAGAATGTCTGATGACAGGATACCCAAGATTCTAATGTACAGCCAGTTAGGTCAGGACTACAGAAATGTAGGATGCCCATGGCTTAGATACAAAACATATTAAAATGTTGAACAAAAGAAATTTGAATCTTGAAGAACATGTGAGGAGTGGAACTAAGGTCCTTTGTAATTGCAGAAGAAAAAATAATTGTCCCTTAAATGGGGTATATTGCACAGGAGTAGTTTATTGTGCCGAGGTGAAAAATGACAATGGCAGTGCAAAAATATACATTGGTTACACTGAGGGTCAAATTATCAAGAGGTGGTATAATCATGCCACATCATTTAGAATACCTGAACACAGGATCAATACAAGGCTAGCAAAATATTTTTGTAGTTTTAGAGAAAAAAAATGAAAGAAGTCCAGCCATTAAATGGAATATTTTAAGGAAAGTAAAAGCTAGTAAAGTGAATAGTAATTCCTGTAAGCTTTGTCAGGAGGAGAAGTTAGATATTTCAACATTCAAGGGTGATGCTGAGTTGTTGAATGAGAGGTCCAAAATTATGGCCAAATGTAGGCACATGAGGAAGTTGACTTTAGGAATATACAAACCTGGTTAAAGTTGGAAAAACAATTTTTTTCTTTTGACTCCTCCTCCTCCTCATTACTTCTGGTGCTGCATTAAGAAATTGAAGTTCTTGTTGTGTTGTCTGTGATTATTTCACTGAATTAACCACCTGATAAAACCTTGGTATTCAAAACCACAGTATTGTTCCATTCAATTCAGCATTTTATTATTTTAGGATATTAAATTGCTCTACAGGTTTGATTTTCCTAACTTGATATTGAGCACTTTTTAACACATATGATTTTAAATATTTTACTGTTTATTTACTTCATTATGAATAAAGACAAAAGGAAAACTTATCTTAGTCGATGTGTACAAATATATTCACAGACTTTATCAAAGCAAATGAAAGGATTTTATTTTACAAGTATTTATAAACAAAAGTAAAATTAGTGTTAGGTTTTTAAAAGTTTTTAATTTATGATGCTCTCAAATATTCATCAGTTTAGCTGAAAAGTCTAGGTAAACTATAGAGTATGTTAAGTGGCATAATTTAATGTCTAATAAATGAAAGTGTCATCATTTTTTTATGACACAGGTAAACTAGTTATGATAATAATATCTTAGATTATGAGGCATATTTCTAAATGCATTTTTAATATCTTAGATTATGAGGCATATTATTAAATGCATTTTTTTATTCATTTCACCCCAAGATGAAGTCACTAAGTTGCAAGAGGTTACTGAGAGTGAAAGAGAATGACAAAACATTAATGTGTTGAAAAAACAATAAAAAAACATGATTAAAAGACAGAAGATGGTGATTAACATTACATTTAAATTTTTGAAGATTGTAATTAACAGGAAAGAAGGAAGCCAGAAGAGAGTTCCACAGCTGAGATGTGTGAGGGAAGAAACTATTAGTGTAGAACTTACATTTACATATAGCTATTTCAACAACAAAATGATGAGACCTAGCTGCCAATCTAGTAATATGCTTAAATTCATGAATTTGAGGAACCAAACAGTTGCCATGAAAACATTTATAGAAGAAGTAAGGGAAGCTACATTACAGTGGTGGAAAAGTGACTGAAGCTGAAATACTAGGCCAGGACCAATAACATTCTAGATTCTTCTTTGGATTTTGTTAAGAATCTCAAAATATATAGCTAGAGCATGCAACCTGATGTGGCAGTAATATTAAATGCATGGATGAATGGTAGACTTATAAACAATATCACAGACCAAATCCTTGAAAATGGCTAATAGCTTAGACAAAAGCACAATCATTTGGAAGATTTGTTTGCACACTATGTCCAAAAAAGAAATCTCTTATTTGCACATATTAAATACAATAAAAAAAACTTAACAATACTTTGTCAGTCATTTCTAATGAAACTGATATTAGAGACGGATTGCTACCCAAATACACAACAAATATGGCTATTGATGTTTGTTGTTCTGTAAGGCTTACCAGCATAACTTCCCATAATAGGCTGGCATCGAAACCTTTTTTACCTTTTGATGGATGTTAAATTATAAGCTAATTTTGCTTGATTTATTTTGCACCAAGGTAAAATAAGTGTATATGAGAAAAAACATAAAAAAAGAGAAATATTTGAAAGAAAATTAAAGTCACTTTTTGAGAATTTTTAGTCAGGTCACAAAAACTAACTCATTATGAGGTATAGACTAATAAAATAAATAATTCCATGTTGAGCTGTAAGTTTAGTGGAGCTCTGATATTTGTATAGTTAAGTGCTAATGTCTTAACTCTCTTAATATCTTTCTCTATCTTTTATTTCCTACTGATAATGCATGTTTCACAACTCCAAGCTGAACACATAAAGGTTGCAAGAAAATATCTATATACTTACCACAAACATCAAAACATAAGGCAGGCTTTCAAATTATTGTAACAACAAAGCAAACTTTCAAATCAAAATTGCAATAAATAATGACAATCAAATGAGAATTTTGCACAGGCTTTTAAGCTCTTTAGATGCAGAGACAATGAATATAATGGAGTGACTGGCCATTTTTGAGCAGAGTCTGCAAACAAATGTAAGACTTGAGTGCACCAGAATTAAAGAAATGTAATTTTCTGCATCAATCCATTTTACACAGCTATTTGAATAAGGTTGCCATCAGATTGATCAATAATTCTGCATTTGAAAACTGACTGAACCCTGCCAGCCTCAGAAACTTCATCAATGAAATTCAGGACAAATGTTTCAGTCAGTCTACACAATTACATCCAGACATTCACTGAACCACATATGTTTAAAGGTTGAGCTTTGGATCAGATATGAGTGGAGTGTCAGATGTCATGTGATGCATGAATACTTTCCATTCTCTGTAACATTCTGTCTATATTCCAAAGTCTGTAATTACTTGGAAGCCAAGAAGAATGCTTCACCTCTTTGCCTCTGGTATTCATTTAACCCATGACAGATTTCAGCTTAAATCAAAGAACAGTTTGATGAGAGAACTTATAAGGATTCATTTCACATAAAAGACTTGCTGAGACCATATTTTCATCCTGATTTCATGAAAAGAAATTATCTTAAAATTGAGCATAGAAATTACCAGCAAGAACATTAAACATCCATTCCACATCATAAAAACCAATATCAATCCAGATCATTAATTTTAACCACTTGACGAATAGGTTGACAGGAATGGTGAACTCAAATTCTATTACATTGTTAACAGAAGCTACATCAACAATGTTTAGTTAATTTTTTTTTAAGTATTAGATTTTCCATTAAATCTTGATAAATAATCATAATAAATGGTAATTTGGAGCTGTTTATTTCAATAATCTCACTTTTTAATTTTAAGCTTCATATACAAATTACTTAAAAAAAACAAAAATCATTTGAATAAACATCAAAGCTAATCACAAAATTCCACTCTGACTTTTTGCCTAAAGACCTTGATCAATTCTGTTATTAATGTCTGCTGTTCACTGCTTTAATACAGAGAAAGTCACTTATTGTGATCATTGTAGAACTGGGTCTTTTAGATCACAATAACTAACTGATAATGTTAAGGAAAGGATAAAAAATTGAAACAATTTACATTCATTATCACTAAATTCATTGTTATGACAAGTTTACATTATAAAAATATAATTCAAAGATTATTGACTTGAAATTATAATTTTTTTATTCATTTTAAATAAAGTTTTTGGGACTGATTTTGATAACAATAATCATTTGGTGACATTATCTATGACAATAATAAATGATTTCAGCTAGTTATTTAATAAGATCTAATTGAAATAAGCAGTGCTTTAGATTGTATACAGGATACGTTTCTAAAATGTACATACATTTAATCTGTTTTGCAACAATGATTAATTTTCAGGTGAAAAATGTTCCTAGAAATGGTTAAGAGATTTACATTTAAAGAATATAAATTTATAATGAAGCTGGATGTAGAGTGAGTGTCCATGGTTAAATATAGATGGCAGAACTGCTCAGCAAACAGATTTGACAAAGTTTGCAATAAACAACAACACAAAAAAAGAAAAGATCAGGGCAAAAAATTATATAAAGCAAGCAAACAATATATGCAAGGAAAATTAACAGTAATGATGAGGCAAAGCAATAGTAATATGGCAAAAAGTTCACAAACTAAGAATTAGGGTTGACACACAGAACGAAGCATTTTGACTTCAAGGCAGGAGACACCAGGACTGAGTCAGATGAAACTGAGAACCAGCTTTTTTATTGGTGATGAAGAAATCCCAGCATGTATCTGTGTGCTTCTACCTATAAAAAAGGAAAGTGTTTTGCAATCATTTTGCACATTCTACAGATATTAAATTCATATTATCATTTATCCAGTTTTTACAGAATTCTCTTAATAAAAAATCAATTCCCTGAAAGACTACCAAAGACACTTAGAAAAGGTTTTTTTTGTTTTTACTGAGAAAGTTTTAAAAAATCCTAGAAAGAGGGAATTATAAAGTTTTCTGAAAAATGACAGAAAAAAATGGAGCACAACAGTAAATATGTTGTTCAGTAAAGTTAATGTCAAAAATAAAAAGAATGTCTTATTTTATTTTTACTTTTTAAATCAAAATAATTTTTCAGACTACCCAAATATTACTGTAAAGATAACATGTGGATAAAATACCATTTGATAAGTCATCCTGTTTTCTTGATTTTTGGAGGAGTGTACCTGCAAATCAGAAAGTTGTAATTAACTTTATCCCTAATCTAATAACCACAATGGTTTCCTTTTTTTATTGATGCTCATCAGAGCTCAGGTTAAAATATTCTTCTTTTCTTTTTATGTGCCATATCTTTACAGGATGTAGGCAATCATGGCTCTCCACCTCTTCCCTCTATTCTTTGCAACTCTTAACAAGTTCCTTCTCTCTGGAATCTCCACCAGACCACATTTTGTCATCCACTTGCTCAAACCCGCTAGGTATGTCATGCGTTGTTTTTCTTTGTCTCTCTTTCCCTCTATTCGACCTGTGAGTATCAGATTCTCCAGGCCCTCTTTTCTCATTATATCTTCCAGAAACTTCAGCTGCCTCTTCCTGATGTTAAGTATAAGCCTCCTCCTTGTTTGCATCCTCTCTAAGACCTCATCATTGCTCACACACTCGGTCTATGATATCCTTAGCATCCTTCTGTAGAATCACATCTCTGTCGCCTCAAGTCTCTTCCTCATCTTTGAGGAAATCATTCTAAATTTGCTGCTGTAAAGGATGTCATGTAACAGCTCAGTATTCTTTTCTTTGTTACCAAAGAAATCCTCCTGTCTTGCAATACTCTGTCCAGCTTTTGGAATGCGTCCTTGGCCATCCCCATATGTCTACAGATCTCAATATTGCACTTATCGTCCTCTGTCAGAACACTTCCCAGATATTTAAACTTCTGCGTCTGCTTGATTCTAATGTTCCCAACTTGCATATCACATTTCAGGCTCATCTTTTACTGATGACCATGCATTCTGTTTTCTTGTAGTTTATGCTTATTCCCTTCTTCTCACTTTCCATTGATACCTTCTGTAGATTTTGTAGTTTCTTTTCCATGTCTGCTATCAGTACTGTGTTATCTGCATATCTTATGTTGTTAAGATTGTGGCTGCTGCGTTCATTGCGGCTTCCTAGTCCAAATCTTCCTGTTATATCCCCTGCCCTTTCCCTGCCTACTTTGGCATTTAGGTCTCCCATGATAATGATGACTTCTTGAGATTTGCATAGAGCCTTGGCACTGTCCAGCATGGAGTAGAAAGATTCAATGTCCTCTTCCTTCCTTTATGCTATCAGTGCATACACTACTATAATAGCCACATTGAAAGGCTTCTCTCTCACCTTTACTACCAGAATTCTTTCAGAAAATTGGTGGTATCCTAGAACACATTTCTTAAACGTGCTATCTAGTATTAGTCCTACTCTTTTATTGTTCTTCTCACTGCTTGCATAAATTATCTTGTGTTGGTTGCTGATAAAATCACCGTTGTTTGGCCATCTGGTTTCATATACACCTAGAATGTTGATGTTAAGTCTGTTGTTTAACATTATCAAACTGGCCACAGTTGTTCAATGTTCAGATGTTCCATGTCCTGAGAGTAATTTTGTGTTTGATGTGAGAAGTCACAGGATAACGGTCCGGTGACAACTGTCGTTTATTTTGTTCCTTTCCCGTCGAGGGATAGGTTCCAAGGACTTTTATCCCCTTTACGCCATTTATGGTAGCAGTTGCTGGATGACAGTCAGGTGACAGCTGTTGTGCATGTCGGTCCTTACTGGGTGAGGAGTTAATTCTCATAGACTTAATCCCCTTCATGCTGCTAGGTTTTGCATTGTCTGAGTTGTTGACTATGATTTGTCTTGGGATTGATACTGGAGTGGTTTCCTGTTTCCTTCTCTATGGTGGTTTATGGAGACACCCCCTCTAGTTAGCTGGCTGTTGACTCAGAGAGTTCCTCCTCCATTTGTTAGGTCTTGTTTTTTTGTCATACTGGCTTGCTAATGTGGCCGCCTCACTTGGAACTTGGAGTGGAGTAGTTGGTTTAGTTACTAACATTTCGCTGGAATACTTACCAAAAAGGTAGGAAAAAAATTTTTTTTTGTAATTAGGTTTTAAGTTTTAACTTGTAAAAGTCCCATTCCCCCTTACTGAACAAAAAGGGGAAGGGACATTAAATTCACTTCAGTTAGAAAAAAAAAACTTGGAAAACTAAAAAAATAGTAGCAGCAATCAAATAAAAATAAAAATAAAGGTAAAGAAAAGGGAGAAAAAGAAAAGAGAACAAAAAATAATTTTTTTTCAGAGAGTCACTTAGGATGAGGTTCAAAGACATACATTCATGTTGGTTTCACTAGTTGCCAAAACAAGTAGTCGAGATGATATATTTTTTTTTACATTTACAGATTAATATAACTGGCCTGAAAATTAAAAGTTAAATTTTAAAACTGTTACAAAATAAATAATACATCAAAACTATCATGGAAATGAGATTACACTACTTACAATTGGAATTTCATGATAATCTTGCTAATCTTGAAACGATGGTCATTTAGTGAAAAGTTTGACTGATTTCAAATATGTTTCCATTTAAAAAATAACCAAATGTGATATGGTTGGTTAAACTAAGAGGTGGGTGGCATGGGGGTCAAACAGCATATCTAAGTCACTTTGGTGGGGATGAGGACTTCTGAGATGCCACTATAATCATCCCATTCACAAACCTCTGAGAATGAGACTTTGGATTTCAGATAAACTAGACAAGAAAATGGTATCTTTTTTCTTCTCTATTTTTATCTCACAAATAAAAACTTTACTTTATTTATAATATATCCTTCATACATATATACCCTTTGATAACTCTGTGTTTGACTCTAATAACACAATATATGCTAATACAGAACTGAGCAAACAGGCATATTTTATACATCATATTCGTACTATTTTATTTTTATCCTATATAAATATTGAAAAGGATATATGGAAGTGATTAGCCATTCCCTTGCATTCACATGTAAAGACAGAAAAACAAAATACAAAGAAATACAAAAATCAGTTATGGCAGATCATATCTTGGAGGAAGTTCAAATAATATATATGGCTGATAGAAAATGAAAAAAAATGAAACCATCTTGTCATACAGATGAATAAAGTCTGACCCAAGTGGATTTCAATGCATTGTGCTTTTTCATTTCTTAACAGGAATGAAATATTAAATTATTTGTTTAGCAAGGGAAGCAATTGATTGTTCTCAATTCCTTCCTTTGAAATATTATATATTATAAATTATGGAACACACTGTATTGCCCTCTTTCCTAAAAATAGAATTATTTATATTAAAGATATTGCTGTTATTATTTAAATCTTTGTGTTTGCAACCATTTATCGACTGTTAGAAAATGGATTGGCAAAACCCTGTGGGAATAATAAATTAACAAATGTACAAGTTCAGTTTTCCCCAAAAATTTTGGTGGGGAGATCATGTTAAAAAATAAATATTTACTGTATGAAATAAATATTTTTTTTCATCATTAGGCTATAGAATTATTGATGGACCTATGAACACATGTGCGCACACATATACACACACAGATATACATACACACACACACACACACACACACACACACACACACATATATATATATATATATAATGTAATTAGGCAGAAGTTGTTAATTTAAATATGTTTTATTGAAAAGTATAGACATTTTATATCTATTAAGTTTGCCCATCTTTTTTTCTAAATTGTGAATAAGTGGTACATTTAATGTTATTTTTTTAATCATTTCACCCCAAACAAGACAATAAAGACACTAAGATGTAAGAGGTTACAGAATGTGAAAGAAAAACACTATTAAGGAGAGAGAACAATAAAAGAACAGGAATTAAGAAAACAAGATAACGATTGATATTGCATTTAAAATTTTGAAGATAAACGTTGGCTGAAAAGCAAAAAGTCAGAAAGTTCCACAAGCAAGAAAAGAAATTGTTAGCATAAAATTTAATAACATTTAGTGTTGTAACCTAGGGAAGGTTACTGAATAGAATAGTCAAACGAAGGTTGGTAATTATGTTGTAATTTTGGTTAATCCTCATCACCAAAATGTTATGATTTTGACTAATCCTTGTCACCTAGGGAAGGTTACTGAATAGAATAATTGCATGAAGGTTGGTAATGAACGATAATACTTAGGACAAGAACAACAGATATAAGATTTGCCAGTGGTGCATAGAAGAAGTAGTCAGCTGCTAGAACTGAGTCAAGTGAATTGCACAATGAATCTCCAACTGCAAACCAGCATGCAGTATTTACTACTGTATTTATGTGAATGTGAACATACCCATTATCATCTGTAGGTATACTACAACATTTAAAAATTTTAATTGTAAAATGATATGACTTAGCTGTCAATCTAGTACTGTATTTAAATTTGTAAACTCAAAGTACCAAAGAGGAAAGTTCATCTGAACAATTATCATGAAAATATTCATAGAAAATGTACAGAGAAGCTATATGACAATGATAGGAAAGTGACTGAAGCTGAGATAGCAGGTCAGGACTGATAACATTGCAGAGACATCTTTGTATTTTATCAAGAATCTCAAAATAAATAGAGGGAGCACCAGACCAGATGTGGTAACAATATTCAATGCATGGTTGAATAGTAGACTTATAAATGTGCAAGAAAAATTCTGATGAGAAAAATTGACTGGCACAACACAGTGAACCAACTTGCCTAGCAACAGACTTAATAATTGATTGAATATAATCATTCTACTTCATATCAGTAGAAAATATGAGACTGAGTAGGCTCAATGGATTACTCTCCTGGAGGGTGATATGAGCCATACTGATGGAAAGCAAAATGTTCTGTAAGACAATTAAAAGAGCAGTTTCATTGTGAAGGAATTCAAATTTACAAGTCATTTCTTGCTCCAGTCAATAATAGATTATAAGTGATTTTTTTAGATCAGCTATCAGTTTGTCCTTAACGAACCAATCAGACATACCATGAAGACAGAAGTAATAGTTGTAGGATCAGCATAGATACAGAGTTGAGAACTGATGACATCAGGAAAGTGATTTAAGAAAATTAGGAACAATGTCCAAGGATGGAAGATACCCACATTAATGCAAAAAGATCTAGAAGAGTAGCTGTTCAAGACAACTTTCATTTTGTGATTTGATAAGAAACAAAAAATTAAACCAGAAATACCATAACCTTTCAATTTGTAAAGAAGAACAGTATTCTAAACTCTGTCAAATACCTTCAAGATGTCTAAAGCAACAGCTTGAGCTTCACCATTCTTATCTAAAGCTTGATAGACTCTTTCTGCAATAATTTTTAATTCATCAGCACTTGACCTAGAGAAGTGAAAGCCATATTGCTTATCTGAAAGAAAATCCTGCAAGGTGTGATGCTTAACCATTTCAGAGTTGATTAGAGTTTGCAAAAAAAGGTAGAAGGTAAACAGGCTGATAGAAGGAATAGACAGTTCATCAGAGTTCTTAAAGACTGGAACTACAGCAAGGTGGAGAACAAGAAGCAGCAAGGCATTTATTGTAGAGCTTAGAGAGAACAGGAGCCAATTCTAGAGCTCATTTCCTAAGGACTATTGCAGGGATATCAAGAATCCACATGCTTTGTGGGATCAAGTTTAGAGATGATAGCAGAAACTATGGATGAAGTTATATGCATATATCATACAGCAGAGACTCAGTTCTTAGTGGAGAGGCAGGCAATGTTACTCCAGATGAGTCAAGAGAATTTAGATGTTAACACCTCAAATTGAGTGAAGAGAGGTGGAATAGAAGACTTGTTTTTATTTAACCCACTATTACACAGTTGCCAGTAGTTACAAGAATCAAATTTGTTAGACACTATAAGGTGCCTCATTCTGTCAATGAACAAAGACTTCTTTGAGTACATATTTACAATTGTTATGACCAGACACAAAGAGGTGTATGTTCTGATCAGAACTATCATGTTAGTACAGCTGGGAAAAAGTGATTCCTGTGTGTTATAGTGGCTGAATAGGTAGGTGTAGATGAAGGAGATGATTTTGATTTCAACTGGTATTTATGAGAAGGCACTAAAGCATCTATGCCAGCTTTTACAAAGAAGAAACCTCAGTGGCACATTTCTTAATAGGAAGATAAAGTTTTTACTCTAAGGGGTATTGCAAGAAAAACCAAGAAATGGGGCCCAATCAGTATAGTAGTAACAGAAAGAACCTTTTAGAGTAGGAGATTCATGTCTATTAGACAAGTATGAAAAGATACTGCAGCATGATTCAAATTGCCAAGAGTTCAGAAATACTCAGCAAGAGCCAGGAGAAGAGCTAACAAAGTAAAGAAACATGTTGATCAGAATTATTAGGGAAATTGAAAGTCTGAATACCAGCAACATCAGTAACATTAAAATGATTAAGCCATTTGAAATGATGGGCATTAAAATCACCAAACACAAAGATGTTCACATATGAGTGTTGAGAGAAAACCATTTCTGTATTGTCAGATATTTTGTCTAATATGTTACAGTCCTGATAAGTAGGGGAGTGAGAAAAGGAAAAAGAGATAGCTAACAGAGTGCAGTAAAGTCAAAAGCACATGAAAGAATCATCTGGGAACTCAAAACAATTCCCTTGCCATTGGAAGACATTACCAGATGTAAACAAG
Source organism: Acanthosepion esculentum (assembly GCA_964036315.1). Lineage (NCBI taxonomy): Eukaryota > Metazoa > Mollusca > Cephalopoda > Sepiida > Sepiidae > Acanthosepion > Acanthosepion esculentum. The sequence continues at coordinate 74,973,116 of OZ038484.1, forward strand.
GCAATGCATATATATTCTAGAAAAACTTCAACAAAGAGGAAAACAGAGAATTCATTGGTAATGATAGAGGAGTTTAAATTAATTTTACAAAGAGCTGAGATATCTCAAGAACCCTTTTTATATTTTAAATTGGATTGAATGCATAATGCAAGAATTATGATAAAATTTCAAAGAAGTCTTCTTCAAAAAATATAACCAGTTGATATTGAAAAAAACAAAAATATTAAAGATATGTAACTTTTTTTAGATGAGTCTGTCAAAAGAAACTTTCAACATTTTCATGAAGGTGTTAAAAGTTTCTTCTGACTACTTTTGTATTGTGATATTTGATTAAAATATCAAACAAGCTCCAATTTCCCTGAGGTGAGAATATTGATAAGTCAGCTGGAAGGTGAGTATAAATCCTTTGTTACTTTCTCCTGGTGATATATTTTATTTTTGTTAGAGGATAGAAATGCCATAAAACTTTTATTTTAACAGAAAAAACATTAATAATAATATTCATGTACCAGGAGGTAAAATTAAGAAAAATGTAGAACATAGAAAAAATTACTGAAAAGCTCTTTGTTGATGAAACACATCACATTATTGATTGTTAACAAATCGTCTTTGGTCTTTTCTTCAATGAAATTTGTGTGTTCAGAGCTCAGAAAGCTGCAGGGCAAACTTATTGGTCATTTTATATAAGTGCAATCTTTAAACTTGTGATAATTTCCTTGTGCTTGTCTTTCTTTTCCTTCCTTCCTTCATGTCAATTTTCTTCTTGTCAAATTTAGATCCCTAATCAATAAATGTGTCCTCAGATTGGCTCTGCAAAATGTATTCTATTAGTCAATTGGTGGAGTGAACGTTTCACCACTAGTGTACTGGGGAATTTTCTATGTGAGAATTCCTCATAACCAGGAGAGTTTAGGTTCATAAAATATACCATTGCACACTCACACACATACATACATACATACATACATACATACATCTATATATATATATATATATATATATATATATATATATATATATATATATAGCCAAAGTTAACCAAGCACTTTATATAATTGAGAAATATAGGAGCTAGACCTTTTGTCTGTTTTCTAAAGCAGTACAAAACTATCTTTTCTTACTATGAAAATTATATTATTCATTCATTATTTTAGATATGAAAATTGTGCAATTTATTTACCACAATGTGTATTTAGTCAAGTCTGACTTTATTTCATAATCAAAGTATGGTAAAATGTAATTTGGAGTGTATTTGGAGTGTATAAAGTCATTAGAATTCATTTTCACAAGAAATATTGTTCTTCATAAGGATTGTTAAATTTAATAATATAGTGTTTTTAGTCCATTGTACATAAACTGGTAACAAATAAGGTACTATTTATATGAGTGTAGGTCAACATTTAAAGAAGTAAGGGGACACAAATGAAAAGATTCAAGATTGATTGAAGCAGACATTAAACACATGAGTCCTATTGCTTCTGTCACCTTCTCTTTTTTTTTCTCAATAAAACCAAACAGTGCTCTATAGATCCTTTGCTGCCACCCATTTCTTGCAATCAAAATGAAACAGTTCACCACCTATCAGAAGTAATGTAAAAATGTAACATACATGTTAAGTAAATAATAATAATATTAATTATCGTGAATAAAGACAACAGATGAAAAGAATGGGAAAAGAAGGAACATTGCTGCCCAAAGGTAGAAATTTTCACAAAATGTTCTGAAAAGTTGAGAAACTCCTAAAATGGGACACAATAAAACAAACGCAAGATTTACATCTTGTGTTTGTTTTAGTGTGTTCCATCTTCATGGACAGACAAGTCATTAGATCAAAATTATGTTCTTGGATTTAAGATGAGATCTACCAAAAAATAACAGAAACTTATGAGTTTAACATCTTTAAATATGAGTTTTCTTATTTTAAATTCAAATATTATGTAATACATCAAATTTCAAATAAATACTTGCTAAAGTACCTATCTCTTCTCTATGTCCATTTTATAGTCTGTGTTGTAAATTCAAAATTTGTTATTGGCATGAGTCACATGATGGATGGTAGTTGCATGAAAGAAAAACAAAATGAATTCCATCTTTCCTGATCAGTTTCCAATGAAAAAATAATACTATGGAAAGTAAATGCAAAAACAAAAAAACACATTTTGGGGAGAAAATTGTTCTGTGAAATTGCTTTTCCTTGTCTAGATATTAATAATGAAAAAGAAATTATAGTCTTCCAGTTACAAATACAGAAGGTCTTTGACTTATGACAGAGTTTCATTCCTACCATGGAGGAGATAAATACAATACATATAATGAAATGAAATTAAAGTAATATATATAATGAAATGAAAATATTTTAAGCTGCTTGTATATTTATTGTCAATTATGCCATTTGCTTTTGGTAGATGAGATGACAATGTGTAAAGTCTCTTTTACCAGTACACAAATGCAGCAGCAAATAAGTTTCTGTTATTAAACGCTGATCAGTGGAAATTTTTATACTCTTGAATACTACAGACTTTACATGTATATAAGAGTATAGCAAAGGGTAAGAAGGACTTGCATAAAGTGTAAATGTTTGTTAGTTCTGAGAATCATAATTATCTTTAAGAAATGATACTTATTTTTATAACTAGATATTTTCAAAGGTGGATTCTGCTGCTATTGAATGGGAACAGGGCACTGCATGAAATTGCAGGTTAGTGATTTAGCAAGACTACTAACTGGATGATAATTGTTGAAATTCTCAGACAAGTGGATTGAATAGTTGAGAAGGAAATTAAAAACAAAATGCATTAAAAATATATTTTAAAATAATAAAGTGAAATCAAGAATAGTTCCAAGGAGAATTGAACCCAAATTTAACTAGACGGAATTCAGTAAGATTGAGCAAATCCCAAACTTCCAATCCTGCCCCACTTCCAGCCAGCAAGAAAGAGACAATTAATGTATTGTTGGAGATATCAGAAAAATAGAAAAATATATGTTATTTATAATACCTTATTGGTAAGGAAAAAGGTGTGGTCACCGAAATAACATCTAAATTGTTCTAGACAAAGAGTTAGGAAAATGCCTGGTTTGTGTAGAGACGTTGTGTTGGCCACCCAGAAAAATATCCCTACAAAAATAAAAATTAGTGTCTAAGATTGGGAACAAGTTTTTTTATTCTTAATTTTTGTGGCATTTTGTAAAAAATTTATCAAGTGTTGTGCGTTTCATTGAAGGAGTTTTTTCCAGCCTGAGTTCTGATGAGTGCCTGGACGAAAGAGAAAAATGTTTACCATGGCTATGGAAAGTATTACATAATCTTTGGTGGGGAGTTGCATAATCTTCAACAGGGTTGTACAATTCTGTCCATAGTACACAATGTATACAGGGTGCGATGGATAAATTGTCATCTAAATTACGCAAAAATGAAAATAACACTGACATCTCATATTAACAGATATATTTACCAAAATTACACAAAAATATCTTGAAATACTAAAGAGTAAATTTATTCATTAAAATCACCATTGGATTCAATCATGGTCTCAAGACAACTTTGGAATCTTCTGCAACACTTCTGGACGGTCTTCTTGTTTAAGTTGGTGGATGCTGCCATAATCCTTGCCTTCAGTTCATCTTTGGTGTTTCTCTCACTCAACTGTGCCCCACACATAATAATCAAAGGGGTTGCAGGCTAGGGAGTTGTGCTGCAGAAATTGTCTGACAGCCATGACTGGGTTCTCCTGCTTGGGTGACATGGTGCAGAGTCCTGTTGCCAGATATCGGGTCTTCCAGCAGCCACTCTCTTGACTCAGGGCAGCACTACCTCCTCAAAGCACTTGATGTAGACCTCTATGTTAAGTCTGAGGCCCTGTGGGAAGATGAATGGAGGCATAACAACATCATCACGAGCGATCACTCCAAACACCATGATGTTGACTGGATATTTCGTTTTATCACTTTTGGTACAACTTTTGGGGAATGCAGCAAGTCAAACACACTGAAATGTTCATATTCGAGCTTCTGGTACAAATGTCAAGCAGTACAGTATGATGTTTTCAAATTTCTGGCAGTTTGAATTGCATCATTGTGCTCTTTTTCTTACAGATGGTGCCCAACTGACCCTACTATACTCTGCAGTTGACAAAATCAAAAACAGACACTGCATATATGCTAAATTAAAAATATCCAACCAGTAGTAGTAAATATCTTTTGGATGGTTTGTATTCTGTTTCTTGAAATTCTCAATCACCTGTCACTCTCCCACTGAGTCATCTTTCCCTTTAAAGTCACAATCTTCATCTTTGTTTCAGCAGAAATTTTAGCCATGATTTTAGTGTAATAAAAGAAACTAATGTTCATCTACAATGACTTGACAAGGCACCTGATACTCATGTTAATAAGATGAAACAATTCCTACTTAGAAATTGGCATATTATCATGACTTTATCATCTTTGATCTTTCATTGGCTAAATAGTTTTACATGGGTGGAAAATAGAATTAGCAGGACAAGATGAAATCCCAGCTGAAGCTCAGCATTTACTTCATACTAATAACATTGAGAAAGGCATGACTCCATTTTTTCCTGATCTAACTATGGATTAAAGAACCAGGTTGACTGGACTCTTTAGCCTTATGTTGAAAACAAATTTAAGAGGGAAAACAACTTTGAAATAAAACCATCTGCTAAAAAATGGGAATGCATGACAGGGGGAAGCACATTACTCTCCATGTTTACCTGGGCTTAGGGAAAGCTTAGGTCTTGCATCTGACAAAAGAGAAAATGGTTAACATAAATAAAAACACATATACATGTAGGTACATCAATAAGTCTGTCACCTAATAATTAAAAGAAACATTTATTTTACACAACAAATATATATTTTAGCATAATCTCGTTTCTTGTCAATGAAATTGTTAATTCAGCAAAGAATATTATTCATATAGATTGGACATTATACAGAGAAATATCTAAGTTAAAATTCGCCTAATAACTATGTATCCCCAATATCTGTCTATAGCTCTGTGATGAGGTATTATGATTACTCATGTTATTTACATTATTCAGATTGTTATCCTCATCTTCATTGCCATATTCACAATGTTTTGGCCATTGTATGCTCCAGTCTTTTTCAGGTGATTGGAATTTCAAACCAAACCCTTTATTTCATCTACCGGGGTAGATTGGTCTAGTTCCATGTGCCATCCCTCTTCTGGATGTCTCAGTTATTTCCCTTTAACTCAACTCTCCAAGTTTTTGGGTTCACCACTGCGTTGGTTAGATACAGTGACTAGACCCAAAGAGTTGTAATTTCTATACTAGGCTATAGCATTCCACAAAAATATCTTAAAATGCTAAATATTAGGTTGGTGCAAAAATAATGTCGTTTTCTCACATGAAGTTGAACGTCAAAAAAAGACATTATTTTTGCACCAACCTAATAATAATAAAATCACCATTGGATTCAACCATGGACCCCAGACAACTTTGCAATATCCTGCAACTTTTCTGAGGTGTATCCTTGTTTAATTGGTGAATTCTGCCATAATCCTTGCCTTCAGTTCATTTTTGGTGTTACAAGGAGTTTTGTTGTTTGGGTTCTCCTACTTGGGTGACATGGTGCAAAGTCCTGTTGTCAGATATAGGGTCTTCCAGCAGCCACCCTATTGATCCAGGGCAGCACTACCTCCTCAAGGCACTTGATCTCTGAGGTCCTTACCAAAAAATTCAGGAGAATTCTAGAAGAATGAGTTTTTCAAACTGTTGCACCTTCGTAATCACCATTAAACTCATCCAATTCTTTCTGAGTCCTCTACATTGTCGTCAGATCGACAAGCAATCTAAAATGTTTGTATTGGAGCTTCCAGCATGAATGCCAAGCAGTACAGCATGATGTTTCCAAATTTCTTGTGGAGTCAATTGTGTCATGGTGCTCTTTTTCTCACAGATGGTGCCCAACTGACCCTACTATACTGTGCAGTCAACGAAATCAAAAACAAACAATGTGCATGTGCAAAATTAAAAATATAAAATGGTAACAGTTTATCCATCACACCCTGTATGTATCTATAGAATAATGAATATGATACCTGTCACAAAACAATGACTTTAACTCACAGGCTATGAACAGATAATTGAATCCTTAATGAGCATTTTCATAAATATGTCCTGAACAGAAACCTGGCTGCATGTAACAAATATGTATATGAAAAATTATCAAGTGTGTAACCATTGTAGGAGTGCTTGCGTGTAATTGTGCATGTTTCTATTAAAGTTTTCCAATATTAGTTTTATTCAAACTCTAAACAGTCTGTAAAATTCACCAACAAATTTTCTGCACTTCACAGAATTTACTTAGCAAAACTCAAAATATAAGATTATGATACTAATACCATTATCATATCTATTATTATGATACTAATACCATTATCATATCTATTATTATGATACTAATACCATTATCATATCTATTATTATGATACTAATACCATTATCATATCTATTTTTAAAACTCAAACAGTATTTCCTCATGTATTTCCTCATGTGTAACACACAAGATAAACTTTTAAAAATCAGTCTTTGCTGCAGTATGTTATTCATTGTCATGATTCTGGCTTATTGTCAAAACCTTTCATGTATTCTAAAGAATGAAATATACCTATCATACATATTCAAAGTAATTTCCTGTGATTCAACAAAGACACGTGTGTGTGTGTCTGTCTCTGTGTGTGTGTGTGTGTGTGCGCGCGTGTGTGCGCGTGTGTGTGTGTGTACACACATGCATGTGTGCACACACACACATGTGGCCATATTGACATCATCTTCAAGACTGAGGGGTAGTTCACTGAATAAATTTTTGTTTTGAAGTTGAACATGTGTACGACTGTTTTTTAGGAAAATATAGTGATTTTTATCTGTTGAATATGTTGAAATCCATCTACCCAAGTTTTAGTTGCTATCTGAATGTTGGGATTCAAAAAATTTAACAACAACAATAACAACAACGCATCTTTTAAATGAAGCATATTATCTTCTGAAGGAAAAGTAGGAGCAGAATGTCAGTTGAAATGACATTTATATATTCTTTTCAGAAATATACAATGACAATAAAATGTTCAATTTTCCTTGCAGTGACGTTTGTTTTATGAAGTGTTGTTAGTGTCTTGTGAACTGTTTGAATAGACTTACTTTATGACAGTCAGCCTAATGTATTTGTGAGTTTGTAGACAAAGGCTTAGATGGTAAAACTGATTATTTTGACAAAATTACAAAAATTATGAAATAAGGAAGTTAACATTTCATTTGGGTAATTTACAATCCTATTAAAGAACACACACCCTCAGTAATATATAATAGTATAGTACTATCATATTGTAATAATATTAAAAACTACATACATAAATATTGATTCAATTGCAGTACATTTCTTACACTAGTTTCTGTTTAGTTGCTTTGGTTAAGGAGGAATGTGATAGATTGTAACCTTATGTAGAGTATTTGAGACTTTCTGGAGTTGTAATGAAAAACTTTGACAGTTGAAAGAGAATTGATGGTATGAAATTGCAGAAAGTTTCTTTATAGCATTCCTCCAATCTTTATTGATTGAATGACACTTCAACCAATCACTTCTGATGTGTCGGCCAAACAAAGTGCCTATTTTGAAATTTATTTCAGATCTTACTCAGTCACTTGTAACTAAGAAGGCCATGACTAATTGAACTACCATAAAATCAAATATCTCTAGCAAGTCCGTGATCATAAAAGTTTCTCTATTTAGGGTGAATTGAAAGTTCATTATTCATACGCAGGCACATTTATTTTGGGCCATTTTACTTGACCTTTCTCTCTGACATTTTCTTTATCTGATTGTATTTGACTTGGTACTTATTTATTTCATAGAATTCATCTAGTTCTTAACTTCATGAACATGTATCTACCACTTTACAGCCATTAATAAAAGCAAAGTGGTAAAAATAGACAAAAGTCAGCAAAGTGAATTTGGAAGATGACATTTATTTATATAACTGGAGCTTCTGTCTTCTGTAACTTAAATAAATATGGCTTCCTTCTTTACTTAAAGAAAAATATTAAATAATAAACTGATTTCAATAGTTACAGATAAATGCTACAAAAGAAATTTCAGATTGCATTGTTATGGTAATAAATAACAAATGTACCAGTTACTTCTATTAATTACAGTTGTTTATTATTTTTGTTGTGTTTTTAATTAACTATTGTTTATATGACAAGGAAAATTGGCAAAATGTATTGATAATGAAAATAATAAAGTATTAAAAATGGGAAAATTTCATTAAAAATAAAGAAAAGAGTGTGGAACTGCTATGTCATATTAATTCTCCTATATAGCAATGAATGACAATTTCCTCACAGATGAAGAGGAGATTTCAGGCAAGTTGAATGTGGTTCTGCAGAAGCCTGCTGAGAATACTATGGATGGAACATGCAGGCAACAAGGAAGTCTTAAGGAAAATGAAAACAAAAAGGACACTTAAAGTTAAAACCAGAAAGAGAGAAATTAAATTTCTGAGACACATAATGAGGAAAAGGTGCTTAGAGAATTTGACACTCACAGAACATATTGAAGGCATGATAAGTAGAGAAAAACAGCAAATAACCTACGTAATAATCTTGAGTGACTGGGAAGGATTGAAAGGGGACAGATATTGCTTAGCGCTACAAAGAACAGGAAGCTGAAGAGAGACATGTTGAAGAGACATGGAATATAAAAGAATATTGCTAATGATCTATAAAGTCTGTTTAATCTGAGCAACCCAATTAATTATTCAAGCCTCTTTTACTTATGAGATATTCAATATCCAAGTTCATTTCTAGACCATAAATTTTAATTATTTATTGGTTACCAGGAATCTCAAACAATATGAAGTGCAGATTATTCAAGTAAAATTAATTTTATTATATCAAGTATCACATGAGTGTAATAAGTGTTCCATAGTTTTAGTAGTGACTAAAATCTTAGTATACAGAGCAAAGCTTAACTTGAAATTATGCTTCTTTAAAAAAACTTTTTGAAACATGGAGTAAGTAAATTAATCAAAACTGAATTCAAATCATTTCACCAACAATTTTATATACATTATGAAAATAGAAATTATAAATATTTATGATGAACAGATTTTATATTTCATATTTTTTAGGCAAAAGTGTATTTAAATTTAAATATACATTTCCTTCTGAAAAGAAACAGTTTCCCCAGAATATTGTTAAAATTATAAACTTTTAAATGTCTGCTTGTTTTTTTTAATGGAAAACAATAAAAAGAGTATAATAGATTATTTATACTCATTTAATATTTGAAAGAGTATAAACAAATTTTTTCCATTTTTTTTTATGCTTTAGATGGAAGAATTTTCAAATTCTCAATGTTCATTTTGAAGTTGTCTTAACTTTTTGGTGAATTATTTCAATCATGCTGTGTATTTACTTTCCTAAATGATATCTGAAGAGAAATCATCTGAAATGGAATAATAATAAGTCTAAATTCACAGTGAAATGGAAAGTTTGTTTCAAGCTATAAAGCTTGATATATTGAGTAGGTAACACTTATTGTTCATTCAAATCTCTCAAAATAGAATTAAAATTCGTAGCTGAAAATTCTTTCTACCAGACAGTAGGAAATGAAAAAATTTTACTGTAATTTAGAAAAATCAATGCAGAAGTTTGTTTATGCTTCTTTTCTAAAATATGTTCATTTTTTAAAACATTTTTGTATGGGTTGTCTATTACCCAAGCTTCTTGAATGAATGAATGAATTGTCATATATATATATATATATATATATATATATATATATATATATGATAAACATATATCCTCTAAACATATATATATATATGATAATTCATTCATGCACAAAATTAAAAATATAAAATGCCAATAACTTACACATCACACCCTATATATATATATATATATATATATATATATATATATATATATATATATATGGTGTGATGAGTAAATTATTGCCATTTTATATTTTTAATTTTGCACATACACATTATTTGTTTTTGCTTTTGTTGACTGCACATTATTATAGGATCAGTTGGGCACCATCTGTGAGAAAAAGAGCATCATGATGCAATTCACTCTGCCAGAAATACTGCTTGGCATTCACACCAGAAGCTCCAATAGAAACATTTTAGAGTGTTTGTGTGTCAATCTGAGGACAGTGCAAAGGATTGATGGCAACATTATACCTCCATTCATCTTGCCACAGGGCCTCAGGATCAACACAGAAGACCCTATGTATGGCAACTGGATTCTCATGCCACACAAGCATTAGAACCCACTCATGGCTGTCAGACAATTTCTCTGACCACATCACCCCTTACATCTGGCCACCTAACTCTCCAAACTGCAACCTCCTTGATTATTGTTTGTGGGGCGCAGTTGTGTGAGAGACCAACAAAACTCCTTGTAACACCAAAGATGAACTGAAGGCAAGGATTATAGCAGCATTCACCAATTAAACAAGGAGACTGCTCAGAAAAATTGCAAGAGATTGCAAAGTTGTCTGGTGTCTATGGTTGAATCTAATGGTGATTTTATTATTATTTAGCATTTCAAGATATTTTTGTGGTATTTTGGTAAATATGTCTGTTAAAAAGAGATGTCAGTGTTATTTTCATTTTTGCATAATTTGGACAACAATTTATCAATTAGACACTTTATATATGAATAAGTATTCATCCAAACAATTTTGATTAAAAAGAACCAACAAGGTCTGTTTCATTTTTTATTGTATTTCTTCAATTTTCAAATAAGTTATTGTGATCAAAATTCCAGATAAACTGCCCAGATACCAGAATCTATACAAAGGCCACCACACAGACACTACTACAGGCAAAACAACAAACAAATCATGAACTACTAACAGTTTACCAACAATTTTGGTCACAATATACAACACCTTATTTGAAATTTGTAAAAATACAAAAAAAAAGCAGTCACCTTGATCTTTCTACATTTTGGACAGCATATCTATGTGAATCATCCTGACAGACTGAGGATTAATGACATCACAAGTTGTCTCTGCCAATCAACACTCAGCTCTTCTGAAAATACCTAGGTTAAGGAAGAAATCATTACCAACGGATCACTCTCTTTAAATCTGTCATGAGGACTCTGCAAGGCCTATTTAAGGAGTTAAAAAACTCACAAGATGGAGTCAAATGTTACTGTCTTCATGACACATTATGCAGAACTTGTTGGTTCTTTTAAAACAAACTTGTTTGTGTGAATATATATATATATATATATATATATATATATATATATATATATATAATGTCTGTCTATGTGTGTTAAGTAAATAACTAATACAGTCAACAACACTAATGCTTCCTGACAGCTTTCAAAATAAAAGTGCTCAATATCAACAATAGATATAGCAACAGCTAAAACCAATAAACACAAAGATTTAAAATTTGCTGCTACAAGTTAGACTCTAGTAAACAGTACTTTTTAGGTAATAAATCAAAAGTGATAAAATCAACTTTATTGGTCATATAACAACAGCCACATGAATCATAATTCAATAATCATGAGTTAGATAGCATGACAGATATTTACTTTCATTCCTGTATTTAGACATTACCCAGATTTATTTTACAACCTGTTTTCAGGAAAAAATATTTTTAATTTTACCTTCAAGCACAAATTACAGTTATTTTAACTTCTATGCAAGAAAATGATTTTAAAAAATTTCCACTTCACTGCAAGCATCGATTCACATTTTTCCTTCTGTTTCCACATACACTTTGACAGTGTTGTGGAGTTTTCATTGTGCTTTCTCTGTAGGATGTTTACTTACTGAAAAATCTCTGCTTCCAACACCCTCAGTAATGCCAATATATGCCATATAAACCCCTTCACCTGACCTTAATGTAGCCTGTTATACCACATTCTATGCCAAACATACACCATCCAAAGGGCAATTTTCTATGTTTTAAAGTTATATGAGGGGTTAGAATTATAACAAGCATTGTGACATTCAACAACTCATTATTGTGCTTCTTCACTAACCGTGGCATATTATGTATGCAGCAATAAATGACTTTGATGTATTTCCTATTAAATAAATCTTATGAAGCCTGCAATATTTATGGAAATGCTTATCAATTAAATCTTCTCCACATTTGTCTTTACAGCCTTGTTGGATAGTGGATTAAACCAATTTATGTTCAAGTCTTGTGGAGCTTTGCTTTTAAATCAAATCAGATGGCTAAAGACTGTTTTTTAATGCTACTGCATCTTTAACTTTCACTTGATCAAAGATACTGGAATTATCAGAGTTTATACATTGCTACTTAGTTTTCAAAACCTGGTTGAAAATCATAGAAGGCTGGTTAGATGAGGTGTCTGCATAAATCAGGTTATTATCCTGCATTCTGAATGGCTTGTAAATTTCATTAATAAACATTCAAGAAATTTACTTCAAGTTAGTTTCAGTTGGGATGTTAAAGTTCAACTCTTTGAAAAATATTATGAACTTTTTTTTTTACTGATGAAACCTTCTAAGAAGCACAGATAAATTTATACATCTTTATTTTATACAGAGTGCGCCAAATCCTAACCTTCTTATTTCTTTTTTACATGTATTGAGAACATTAACATGTCAACTTCCTAAAATAGGAAGCCGTCAAAGGAAATATAAAATATGCTGTGCTAGAAGCATCAGCTGATAATCACAGTGAATTTCTCTTCTTGAAAATGGCCAGATGATAAGGAGGAGCAACAGATGGCATTTTGAAAACCCCCACAGATGTATTTACTGTGAAACATATCAAGTTTCCATCATCTTAGATCATGATCTTAGGGTCTGCAAATAATAATGGTCATGTCATGCTGCACTTGCTTCTTCTCACTGGGCCTCCTGTCAATATTACTGCTTTATGCTAGGTAGGATGGCCAAATCCTGGATCAAGGGTGTGGTCATATGGGTTCCAATAGGACTTTGCTCCTTCCTACATAGTCCATGTGACCCTGGACTAGCTAGCCAAGAATTTTCTTGTCATCTTCAACATGTACTAGAATTAAAAGTTTTTTTTTTGTATTTCAAGCTTTAATTGATAGTTAAATTAAATATGAAATATGTTTATTCATCTAAATATATCCCATCATATTCTATTGTCTTTTGCCATGGTTGTGCCAGAGGCTCAATTCCATGCTTATATCATTGATTGGTTTAGAGGCAAAAAACTCTTTGCACCCATTTTCTAACTCATCCCCATTGTTGAACTTCTATCTATGCAGGAAATGAGCTATGACTTGGAAAAGGCGATAATCTGATTGTTCAAGAACTGGACTGTAGCAGGTTGAGGTAGCTCTTACAGCCCCTTAAGTTCCTCAAATTTGCACTTTGTTACATCTATATAATAAATTTGAATGTCAGTGTGTAACTGTGTCACATTTTTCAACTTTAATACTCAATGCCATAGCCCAACATATTGAAAGTTGTAGCCTGACAGTGCTGCTTAATGCTGTGGCATGTGCTATATTGAGGAAAAAAATATTTTGACAATGAAAAATAAAACGAGCTATTTGTGGGGTTAATCTTCAACTGGCTTACATAGCTCTTGGTCCAACAAAAATTCACCCTTCCCACATCAATCTCTGTAGTGACACTGGGCTTTGTCTAAGCTTCTGGAGGAGCTGAATTCAAATCTTAGAACCAGGAATCTGGTGGCAGCTGATATGGATTTCAAAGGCACTTGTGTAGGTTTTCAACCCAAAGTCTCATCTGCTTATATGCACTTCAGCCCAAAACTGGTGTGGTACCAAAGGGTTCTGGGGATTTGGTGATTCACATATTTTCATTAATTCCAATAAAGGTTTTCTTTGTTCCCTATTTCTGCTTTCTTAATCAACTTTCCAAATTTGGAGAATTATCCATCTTCCTTGGGAGTAATCACAGGGATTGCTCCTCCCTTAACTTCAACCTGCTTTACTTGACATCTTGCACCACTACTCCACACAGGCAGGGCTAAATTCTGCCCCTTCTTTCTCAGTATTCTAGTTCTGCAAACTTCTCAGGACTGGCATAACTGTCTTTGTAATAAATCTAATTTTTAAAGTGCATAAGAGAACGTGCATTGTTTATTCACCTCATTAATTTCAATTCTCCTTTCCAGGACCCACTTGTCCAATGAAAAAACAAACAAGATAACCTTCTCATTTTAACCTTCTGAGCAACAGATAAAAATTTGTCTTTGTCAATGGAAGTATATTCGTTTACCTCAATTCTCAACAAAAGACACACTGTGTTCCATCCTTGGGCTGGTTGCTGTCTTAGCGAAAACATAAACCAGATCACCTGCCTGCTATGATGGATCAATTTTCATAATCCTAACCCTCGCAGTTCATTCAGTTTTCATTTCTCAATTTGTTTTTACAACAAAAATATAATTCCCATTTGCTTCTCTTCTCACCAATGACATGTGTTTTTATAATTTCCCAAGAAAGAGATAAAGCCATTCCCAATTTTCTTTATCCACATGCCAGATTTTTGATAGATAAAAAAATGGCCTTTTCTTCACTTCCACATTACCAGGGAAAACATTTTCCATTCTCTCTATTTTCTATCTCCAGTTTATATTTCATTTTGGGCTTAACCCTTTTCCTGCTTAGAATTAATGTTTAACCAAATCCCAGCCTCAGTGCAATAGATGATTTAGTGATACAAGTCTTAGAAGAGGTGGATTCATACATTTCCTAAGAAGGGCATTTGTGCATAAGTGAATATAAGGCAGTCAACTGGAATTGGAACTCAGCGCTCTGATAAGCAATCCTGAGCCATTATACATTACACCACATGTACCTGCAAGATTACAGCACTTAGTATTCCCAAGTGGTCACCTTTCTAGATACTGACCTGACTTGACACTGCTTAACCTCAGTTATTGTATGGAAACTCGTGTTTCAATGTGATGTGGCCGTAAACCTGCAACCAACGAAAAAAGTACATGCTATTCCACATTATTCTGAAATTCAACATCCTTGGAACATAATTTCTTGGGTTTCCTTAATCTTTTAAAAAAAATTCTGATGCTTGTTTATTGAAATACTAGTTTTGGCAAATGGATCAGGCTGAGAACCTTTCAGTATTTTTGTTATATAGATAAAAGTCACAGCCCTAATGGGTTTTTTTTATCTAAAATAGCAGATTAGATATATTTTTTAAAAAGCCAATATTTTCATGAGTGCTCAAAGAAAAATAGTTTTTTTAATAATCAAAATTATTTTAAAACCTTAAGCTACTAACCTAGAAAGTATTTTAATCATTTTGATTATTCAAAGGAATTAAATTTTCTCACGACAAACATCCGTAAAAATGTAATCCGTTTATTCTGTTATCTCATTAACTGACTAGATAGAAATTCAACTATTTTTGTTCCCAAGTTGAATCTGTACCCACACATACTGGTCTATTCCATCAAGAAATTCTTTACCAGTATTTTTTAAGGCTGAAAATCATTGCTCCTGACCTAAGTAAAATCGTTTTGACAACCACTGTTCAGAAACATTTAATCAATTTCTTAAGAGATAAGTTTTGAGTTTAAATAGGCACATTAATCACAAATTCTAACCAATAAACTTATCCATAAATTCGGTCCATTTTCCTTATATAGACGCTTGACAGATGACTTCTTTGAGAACCTACACAAAGAAGTATACATCTATTATTCTGTTTATAGTTCAACTCTGATAGTGACTTTTTCATAGAGTCATGTTTCAGATCTTAATTTATGCAATATAATCAGGATCACTATTATATATGACTGCTTTTTATGGGGGTGCAGAAGAAATGCTGATAGAATAGTTGTAGGAAATAGTAAACTTTTATATGTCTAGAGAGTGATACGTCTGTAAGTCAATAAAGTGCAGTGTTAGCAAAACGTTGCAGCCATAATAAAATTGCTTGGATATCTCTTATAAGGAATTGCCAGCAGAAATATTAATAAAAAAAACTGACAAGTAATTTATTTTGCACCTATTTTAATTATTGGCATACCTTTGTTTGTTAAAGATATTTGACGTATGTTAATGAAGAAATGCAAGATTTATTGGAAAACATCCAGTTATTTAATATTAACAGCAAAGAAAGATCTGCCTTAGGCAATGACACCATAATCCTCTTGAGATGTCACACACTTGTCTCAGTATTGCTTTCATTTTTCAACATAGCTTGCTGAGTCCTCCTCTGGAATTGTTGTCAGCTGCATTGTTACATTCTCTCTCAGCTCATCTATGGCATTTCAACAGTGGTATTAATTTTAGAAAAGGTCAGAAGTCACAATAAGCCAAGCTTAGACTTTGGTGATGTGATATTCTGCTTAAGGTTCTGTACAAAATATGAAAAATCTACACACCCAGTGAGGCTAGTTGATTTTGTGATATATCAACTCTTTTTAGGTAATTTTATGTCAAATTATGTATGGTGAACTTAGTGAGGATTGAACTCACTACTTGGTAGTAATGGTCAAGCAGACTAACCTAGCTCACCATCACTCCATGCTTCAAAAATGCATGGTGAAATCTCCTGTAGTTGGTTGGCAAGTTGCGATTGGTTATTGAGATAATCAAAATGGCTGGATACTTTCCAGACAGAACTTACATGCAGCAACTCTGAAAATGGAAATCGGGAATAGATTTCAGTATTGCTTAATGTCCCCTCCAGACTAATGCATGGTATTAGGCATGAATCCACGTCCCTCCCTATGGCTTGTCCTACTGCTAATAATCTTTGCAATGATGTACAAAAAGAGGAGAGTGAAAAAAAGAGAATGATATATTTTTCAGTCATCTTCATTGATAGAATCTAATTTCATATACAAAGAGAGGAAAATTGATTTGTTATTTATTCAAGAAGATCACTAGAGAGAAAACAAGTTTTGGTTAGAAATCAGCTTTTATTGTTTACTTTTGAATCCCTCTATGATCATCAAATGTAATTGACATTATCAGCAATAAAATAGACTACAAATACAAAATACTTACAAAAAGGTATGAACCCATAATCGCTCTGCAAACAGTTAAGTCATTAGCATATGTGATAATCAGAACACAGATGAGTGATTCTGTGCTAATCCCCTTCATAATGCAAAGTATAAACTTTTTCGGAAGATTGGCATTATGTGAAGAATTGAAAGATTACTTAGCTTCCTTCATATTTGTTGAAGATGTTTTTCAACAGCAATGAATCAAAATATTTTTTCTTCTTTCAGTATAAAGAATTTGAAGAAGTTGTTGTTGAAGATCGCATTCAGAAAGAAATTCAAAGACGGAAAGCTGAAGAGGAAGAAATGCATTTGAGGGCATCTGTAAAGGTGAGTAACTGAAAAGAATATAGAATCACATGGTAAGTCTGATATATTCTCATTGGTTAAGAGTTTGATATAATTTACCATAAACACACACACACACACACACACACACACACACACACACATATATATATATATATATTAGTGGTCAATATATATATATATATATATATATATATATATATATATTAGTGGTCAATATATATATATATATATATATATATATATTTAGTTTACGAAAAACTAGGTAATCCGTATGGGTAGACCCAATGAGGATAAAATCCAGAGAGCTCAATGTAAATCAGAGCTAATAATTTAAATAAAAACAGACCACTTTAAGTTTCCATATAATAAATTATTTCACCACAGCCCTTTCAAAGGACTGTGGATCATCAGATTTATTTCTAAATGTTGAAATGAAAAAATGAAACTAAATTTACACATTTACGACAGAACATATAATTAAATTGCTTAGACTGCTTAAACAAAAAAATTTGCGAAATCTCAAAGTAAAGAAAAAACAACGCATATTCCAATGGAAGTCAATGGCACTTTATTACAACTTCTTTTTCTTTTTTTCTCTCTTTTTCTTTTTATGCTTTTGGTAGATCCCCCTCCCATATCAAGATGTAACTTCCATTGACAGATTTAAAGTGTCACTGTCTAGATTTCAGCGAAAATTTGAATTTGAAACAATAGAAATGTTACATCTAACTCAAAGCTGTCTCTCTACTCCCTACACTGCCCCCACTTCGTTAATGTGCTTATTATTGCCTGTCGTAAATGTGTAAATTTATTTTCATTTCAACATTTGGAAATAAATATGATGATCCACTGTCCTTTGGAAGGGCTGTGGTGAAATAATTTATTATATGGAACCTTAAAGTAATCTGTTTTTATTTAAAAAATATATATATATATAATATTAGTGGTCAATATATATATATATATATATATATTTCCAAGTGGATAAGATCGAGCTTTATGTCAAAGACAGAGCAAGAATATAATATAAAAGCTCCAACAGTAGTATTCCATGGTTATATATATATATATGCAATTGCATGGAGAAGTGTTTGTGATGTTAGGTTTCACATTATTGAGCACTTTCCACTAATACCACACACACACACACACACACACACACATATATATATATATATATATATATATATATATATATATATATATATATATATAGTACCTGTTGACTCACAAAGCGAGTATGACCATCACTGACATGTCGAGACCTTCACTTAAACTTCCCAACCACAACACTGCATTCGTCAGTTGTGTGAAGAAGGACAGTGGCTCATCAAGCCAGCCAATGAGCTGCATTCCTCGTCACATATGTGGCGTATCAAATCATCTCCGGGTAGTGGAAGCTGTCTTTGATCATCATCACTTCTAATGTGCCTTTGTGAGGCCTGGCCTGTACTTGCACACCCGGGTGCAGGTCAGGCATTCAAATGCCATTACAAAATTGTCATTTACAATAGACTGTTGGTGTTGGTGTGATTTCTGGTGATCGAGCAGACCTACCCTGGACAGACATATCTGATTGCGTTGGGCACATATATATATATATATATACACAAATAAATATACACATACACACACACACACACACATTTATATATGTCTATAAATATATATATATATATATATATATATATATATATATATATATATATATATATATATATATGCACTTATATCCAAGTGTAAGGTAGGTTAGTGCCAATGTCCAGACATTATATTTTTAAAATGTGCTCAATACAGAGTAGAGCTTAATAATAATATTTATCAACAATTACAACAAAAGCATGTTATTGACCACTACATAAATGCAATCATTTTTCAACACTGTGTGTGTCTCCTTAGGTGGTGGTGCTTAACTGGAGAATAGATGGTCATCTTATAGTTTAAAAGTAGCAATACATCCAACACTTCAGTGAATTTTTATTGAGTGAAGTTAAGCTACTGTTGTACTGGCAACCTTGAAAAAGTCATAAAGAAACAAAAACAAATTTCTAAACCAATACAAAAAACAAAATGCAAATATGATAAATCAGTTGTGTATAGGTGTGCGCACCTTTGTATGGGTATGTGCCTGTATGCCTTACACATTGATATATATATATGTATATATATAAATATATATATATATATATATATATATATCTATATATATCCATGTGTAAGGCATATATATATATATATATATATATATCCATGTGTAAGGCATACAGGCACATACCCATACAAAGGGTATGTGCCTGCATGCCTTACACATGGATATATATATATATATAGTATTTACATTAGTCGGACTATTGTCCTCATATTTGTCACCATATTTGTCACAACGTTACACAAACAACACACTTCGGAATGGGATCACACATATATCGACAGGATGAGGGCTTAGCAATGGGCTCGCCATTATCACCAGCAATGGCGAATATATACATGGAATACTTTGAAGAAATGGCATTAGAATCCATATCTCTAAAGCCAACTATATGGTTAAGGTACGTAGATGACACCTTCATACTCTGGCCACACCATTTTGAACTCAATAAGACCATCGATACAGTTCACAATGGAGAAAGAGAGTAACAACAGACTCCCATTCCTGGATGTACTAATATCTCGAACAGAGCATGGGTTCAAGACATCCATATACCGTAAACCAACATTCACCGGACAGTACCTCAATTTCAACTCCCACCATCCATACAGCATAAAGAAAGGGATCGTCTGTTGCTTACAACACTGAGCAAAAGTCATAAGTGGCGACCCAGAGACATTAGATAAGGAATTGGTCAGTATAAGTACTACCCTACAACATAACAACTACCCTGGGTACATAGCAGCAGCCCCCCAAAACTGGGATAGGTGTGTACAAGAGGAGGAGGAGGAGGACAACAACACTCAGAAAACAGTCTGCCTGCCTTATATGAAGGGGTTATCAGAGAAAATACAAAGGATCTGCGGTCCATATAACATCAGGACAACCTTCAAAAGCGTGACAACACTTCGCAGATATCTCTCTCGAGTGAGACCCCCCATAGAGGAGAACAGGACTAAAGACTGTGTGTACACTATCCCGTGCAGCTGCGGAAAGGAATATAAAGGAGAGACGGGCCGCCCCCTCAAGGTAAGGCTTCAAGAACACCAGAAAGCTGTAACGCGAGGGGAAGTAGAAAAATCAGGTGTGGCTGACCACATATGGAGAGAGAAGGGAGATCACCGTCCCCTGTGGGATCAGGTTGAGATCATAGACAGGGAACACCATTGGAAAATTCGTAAACTTAAGGAATCAGCACATATGTTAGGCCACAAAAAACTCCTGAATCGGCCAAGCATAGAAATAAATACCATATGAGAACCAGTAATAAGGAGTGCCAGAGAAAAGCAATGATAACAAAAAGTTGCAATATGAGATCTGGTAAAAACATGCATTGATAACAGAAAAATTGCAATATGAGTACTGGTAAAAATGGTTGCTGAAAAATTAGGTTTATAATACTCAGAAATTCATACCCAGATGTCCTCAGGACATATGCTACATGATAAAGGCGTTGGTTAGATCCAGTGACAGACCCAAAGAGTGTGAGTTCAATACCCGGTTCAGGCAGTGGAGAACTTTCAGAGGGAAAATTAGCAGGAGATAACTGATAACTGACATCCATCAAACATGGCTCGTGGAACTAGAACAATTTACCCCAGTGATCGGAATAAAGGGTTCGGTTCGAAATTCCAACCACCTGAAGAAGGCCGGAGCGTACAACGGCCGAAACATTGTGACAAATATGGCGACAAAGATGAGGACAATAGTCCGACTAATGTAAATACTGTACATAATACCTCATCTCAGAAATATATATATATATATATATATATATATATATATATATATATATATCCATGTGTAAGGCATACAGGCACATACCCATACAAAGGTATATATATATATATATATATATATATATATATATATATATATATGCAGTATTAGTGGAAAGTGATCAATAGCGTGAAACCTAAGGTCACAAACAATTCTCCATACAACTACATATATATATATATTTACTTCCTCTTGAACTCTTTCTCTGTCTCTCTTATGTTCTAGGACTTTTGCACTTAACTCTTGAAACTTCAAATTTCACCTTATCCATCTGTATTATTATATTGCATGTATCAAGATTTATTTTGTTTTTATTTTGTATTATTATATACACACACACACACACATATATATATATATAAAGTGGTCTGTTTTTCTTTAAATATATATATATATATATATAGATATATATATATATATACACACATATATATATATAAACACACACACACCCACATATATATATGTGTGTGTATGTGTATATACATATGCATATATGTGTATGCTGATTCCTTATTATAAGACAGTATGTATATATGGGGAGGGAATTTACATATGCAGGCTAACAGGGATAGGGAGACATCTCTCATCAACACATCTACCACCACCAGCTCTCATGCCAAACCATCCAGAAAGGAGTTCAAGGCTCACCAACAAATACAGGTAACGAACAATGAGACATTAAAAGAACATAAGGAAAATTCATTTCTTTTAAAAATGTCTTCCTTTTATTTGCCTGAAGAAGGTCACAACACTTGTAGCAGAAATATGAAGAATAAAATATAATATGTATGCTAAAACAAATCCACATTATAACCAAACACATTTGCGGTTTCTGTATCTTTTAAAAAATATACAGTTTTCTCTCAAAACAATTATAAGCTTCTATCTCTCTCTCTCTCTCTCTCTCTCTCTCTCTATCTATCTATATATATATATATATATATATATATATATATGCATGTATCCAAATATAGTAGCCACTGCTTGACTATGTGGTGAAAGACAATATGTTTTGTTTTCAATATTGCAGGGATACTTTTGCTGTCTAAGGTCACCAGCTTGTCATGCAAATGTTGTATTTCATTGCTGGGTATGTTACAATTCCCACATCATCAGAGAATGAACAAAATGAATTTATCGACTCTGATTTAGGTTGATTTTCCATCTGTTTATATACACATCTATAGATCCACTTTGAAAAGCATGCTCTTTTCACAGCCTGATTGTGAAAGCTTTCTGATTGGTTGATCAAACTATCTATTTTTAGAAATGGGGAAATTTTAGTCTCCTTATTGTTTGTTTATTTCTTTTCTTACATCCTGGTTGTAGAAGCTTTCTGATTGCTTGGTCAAACTATGGCTTTGTTTGCCTGGTATTTTTTATTCTCTATTTTTAGAGATGGTGAAATTTTTGAGATCTTGTTATTTATTATTATTTATTTATTTCTCTATTGACACATACACCAGAGCCAGTAAGTCACAATATGGTATGAATGTTTTATCCAATAACTTTCTTCATATATGCTCTAAGCTTAAATTATACCACAATTAAGATACAAAACAGGCAATGATACGCAAAAAACATAAAGTTTATTTTTATTATTAATGTAGTTAAGTAACAATACTTGAAAAACTCATTAATAATAAGTATTAATATATTTGATAGAAATCATTTTAATATTTAAATATGATTTCTTTGCATCATGATAGAGCCATCTGATGCAATTAATTAAATTACATGATTAATACTTTTGGTAACATGCAACACAGCATTGTCAATCCTAATTTTAAAAGCAGCATATTATTCACATGGTAATTGTCTTGAATTATGAAGATAAAAAGTTCAGTATTGATTTGGAAAAGTTGGAAAAACAGGCAGGTGACTTGATTTCCAGGGAGCTGAATTTCACTAAATCAATAGCACAGTCTATAAGAAAGAAAATCAAGATGGCTGATGATGTGAAAAATCTTTTGCAAGTTGATCTTCATAAAGTTTCACACATGTAAGATCAGAATAGCAGTAAAGATCTATGGATGACATGCAAGTAAAGATTTGAAATCATAGGCTGCAAACATTTGTTACAAAATATATCACACCATGTAGTATTGAAAGTCTGTAGACCAAAAAGATACTTTTATTAACCCCAATACCCTTTTCTTAAGAGTATCTAAACAAGGATAAAGTATTTTGGAATAAAGTCTTCTCGTCTGATAAGATGAAGTTGGAACTTTTCTATAATTCAGATAAGCAGTATGTGTGCAAGAACAAGAGCAAAAGCTATTTAGTAAAGAACACCATTCTGACAGTGAAGCATGAATGAGGTTCAACTATACTATGTGATTTCTTTAATGCAAAAGGTGTCGGTCAAATTGTGCAGATTGGAAGAACCATGAAAAAAGAAATCTATTCTTAAGGGTAATCTTAAAAGGTTGTTTCCAAATCTCTGAATGACTAGAAATTAGATTTTCCAACCAACTCGAAACAAAAGTCAAATGTGTTGAAATAATGGATGGAAAAAGGGGAAAAATCAATATTCTGTCAGAGCTTTCACAATCACATAGAAAATCTGTGGTGTGAATTAAAAGTGAATGTTAAGAAATCCAAAGAATATATCAGAATTAGATCTGTTCAGCAAAGAAGATAAAAGTTATCAAAAATATTTTGGTAACTACCCTAAACATTTGGCAAATGCAAATGAGTAAAAAGAATTCACAATAGATTACCCTAAGTGTTTGACAAATAGAACAAAAAGGATTTAGAATAGATTACTCTGTAGAGTTATTGGCTATGGTTAAGTGTAATTAGCAATACTTCAACTTCAATTCCTACTATCCATACAGTGGGAAGAAAGGGATTGTCTGATGCCTACAACATAGGGTATAAATCATTTCGTGGAGAACCAGACACATAGCAACAGGAAAGAATCAGCATCAAGTGTACCCTTCAGAATATCAACTATCTGTCAAGCATAACCTCAGCATCTGCAGGTAGAAACAGCAGAGTCAAGGAGAAAGTCCAGAAAACTACCACAGTTTGTCTGCCTTATGTCAAGGGTTTATCGGAAAAGATTCAGAAGATCTGCAATCCATTCAACATCAGAACAATATTCAGAAGTTGTTCTAATCTATGGAGAAATCTCTGCCAAGTAAAGAGCTGTATATACTCAATTCCTTGCAGCCACTGCAAAGAATATAAAGGTGAAACAAACCACCTCCTCAGAGTAAGGCAAGAGGAACATCAAAGAGCCATAGTGAGGAATGAGAAAAGAAATGAGGCATAGCTGATAATGTATGGAGGGAAAAGGGTAATCGTTAGTTCCAGTGGAATGATGCAAAAGTACTGAACAAGGAAGAACACAGGAGAGTTAGACATCTGAAAAAATCAGCACATATGCTAGGCTATAAGCGCCCCTTTATAGTAGGCCTAACAAAGAAAAATAAATATGATGTGAGAGCCACTATTAAAGAATGACAAATGATAGCATATGTCTTCAGCAGCAGGTGAAAAAGAAAAAGCTTCGGTGAGTGCAGTCAAGCATGACAGGCAGCAGCAGTATCACTCACCAGCAGGCAGGTTAGTTCTTGACAAATTAGGTTTAATGTTCCACAGAGAATTGTTCCAGAGGAAAATAGCCTATTGGATGCAAGTGTTGATTTGTGAATGTGGTGACATAATAATTGAGATTTCAATCTGTGGGTTGGGTAGTGTGTACTTGAACTCAGTAATGAAAACAGGGCAAGCATTAACCATCCAGTACTAAAAATAAGAACCGGAAGAGATGTCCCTAGAATGAGAATAGTTTACCCTCATAGATTAAATAAAGGATTCAATTCAGAATTCCCTGAATGTTACCTGATGAAGGCCAAAGTGTATAACAGCAGAAACATTGTGATAACAACAACAAAAATGAGGACAATAGTCCATATGTAAATAGTAACATTTGATGCTGATTTTTCTCTTGCAATTGTAAGCAGTAGATGTTCTTTGGGCTCACTGTTTACATATGAGTTATAAAATGACAGACAAAACAAATAAGATTTGAAGTCTTAACATTAACAAGAGTTTATTTCTATCAAATTCACATTGTATTAGAAAGAATAAAAAATTTAGTTGTAAGCTTTCTACTTATTGCTTAGGTACAGCATCATATGTAAATATGAATGTCTTTACTCAAGTAAATTGTAGTAACAGGAGAGTATAGAATACAGATATTATACAAGCAAGGATGTTTGATGCTACTATATTCGTATGAATATTTTTGTAGTGGGAGGAATGTGATACTCAATCTTCAATGGAATTATTGTTGCTTGTATATTCATGCAATGATTCACTTTCGAAAGGACAATTTGAATTCTGAATATTTTTTTCTTTTCAGAAAGAGGTAGACTGAATTAAGACTTTTATTGGATATGAAATTTATTTAACATTTCTCCTTGTTGATTAGAAAGATGAAAGAAATTTCTAGCCAAAATTTAATAATTAGAAATTAACCTGTCAACAGCTTTAGTGTTAACTGGTTACAGGAATTGGTTTGCAGAATATTGATGAGTTCTTCATTTCTGTGCCAAAAAGACACTAAATGAATTAACATTGTGATAATTCTGATCTGATGTCTCTTACCTGAAAATTATTTTGAAAAACTAAAATTTGGACCAAGAAGGCTAATATAGATGAATTTGTTTGGAGGTAACACCAAAGAGAGAATTTCAAATTCTGTTCAGTGTTTGGATCTGTTAGAAAAGATGAAAGTTGATATTAATTATCCAAATTTTTGCTAAGATTAATACTTATAAAATATGAAAAGAATTTCCTCTACACACTTTTTTTTTACAAGGTTGAAATTTTGAAGAGACACATAAGGAGTTCATAGTCTGATCATCCAATACGTGACAAATTTGTGAAGACACTCTCTCAGTAGTACTGACTGTAACTTTTATTCCTCTAAAAGTTCTTTCAAAGGCAACAACATTAGAGTTTTCAATTTCTTTTCTTACTGGTTTTTTCATTCATCATTTACTGAATTAAAATCTTACGGTTGTCATCCTAGAGGTTTTATCCCTTGTTTCCTGCTTAGGATTGGGTTTCCACTTCCTTTTAAAGTTTTCTCATTCTCTTTCACACCCATTGGCCATTTTATCTCAGTAGCATTGTCACCTTGCTTGTGGTAAATTGATTTTTAGAAAAAGTAAAATCTGAAAAATTTCAGTTCATATCAAAATGAGAGTTTAACAAATTTCAAGCAATGTATTTACATGGAAACCTCAAAAAGTAAGCTTATTTAGTTTTCTACTAATTAATTTGCTTTTCTTTTTCTATTATTATTCTAACTTTGCATATCAAATTTATTCTGCTGGAACTGTGGATTTGTTTTCAATATTAAGCAGCAGGGCTATTGTGCTGTGTACCCATATGAAATGAATGAAAACTTAACAGCCAGATTCCTACTCTTACTTTTTACTTTCTCTTAGCTGTGCAATTTCCACTGCCATGACACATTTATTTATCCAGCTCTCAAATAATATTCTTGAAATTTTAGCCAAATTCAACATAGCAATTACTTAATTTTGCAGCAGCAACTTGTTTCAGTTAATAGTATGTGGTTTCCTAAATTGCATCATGGAAGTGAACACTCATTTTTCACAGTGACAGGTTACCCTTAGGCA